>CM029512.1:15704083-16069568 GCA_017140475.1 Eucalyptus fibrosa
CCGAATTTCCGTTCATTTCCGAACCATCTGAAGTGATTTTCCGTAAAAATCCCGAACTCGACGGAACCTCTCCGAAAGACAAGACGACATCCTATAAATGAATTGTGATATGCTCGAACATCCGAATTCCGAAACTGAATTCAATTTCGTGGTTAAAATCGATCGAACGCAATTTTAGTCCGATTCGACCTATCGGGTAGCTTTTAAGGATTTTATCGCGGTTATATCCCTTAACGGCTTCATCCAATAGATTGGTTAACTCGTGAATGATCAACTCAGAGAAAAAGAACCATAGGCACGCCGGTGAAATGCCTATTTCATATATTCAAGACGGGGTCAAAATTCGGGATGTCACAGTTTGCGAGACGGTTCGAGTCTTGCATGGATTGGAAGAGAGATTATTGAGTGAAACACAAGTGTGATCAACACCAACTTGCTACCAGGGTATATCTTTAAGACACTTAACCCATGTAATCTGGACTAGATTGTTAAAATTGTTTTGAAAAACTTAGCAGAAAATCTTCTAAAACTTAGCATAAGATCGGACTCGCCTTTTGATTGAGTTTACTTACTTGTTTGATGAAACTAAAGATATTTAGGGTCGAGTGTACAAACTCATTAGATGGATTTAATTCAAAATTTTGGTCACGAACTCTTGAGAAGATTCTTTATATTAGGTTTGACTAATACGGTGTTGATTGATCTAATTTTGGTTGGAGTCTTGGAGATCACATGAACTGACTTTTTTCAGTTTATATACAAAGTTTATATACATAAACTGACTTTTTTCAGTTTCAATTGTATTATCAACACTAATTTTTCCGGTGCAATAATGATCTTAGACAAGAATTAAAAATAAAATGGGAATCACAGTCCACACGAACTGACCAAAATGCCAAAAACTATAGTATTACAAAGTTCATAAACATAAACTGACTTTTTTCAGTTTCAATTGTATTATCAACTTTAATTTTTCCGGTGCAATAATGATCTTAGACAAGAATTAAAAATAAAATGGGAATCACAGTCCACATGGAACTGGAACTCTTTTTGTGGTTCTCGTCTTGTAATCTTCTCATTTTAGTTTTCACTGGCTTTACCATGGTTCATGTGAGAGTGAGACTCATACAACAAAATGGGAATGGCCATCTATAACATTTGTCTCATGTTTTCCTTTCGCTATGGGTTTAGTTGGATGTTATTATGTTGAAAAGAGGAAGATTTTCAAATTTCCAATAAGCAGACATATTATGAGTTATTATTTGGACAAACTAGTTAGATTAAGAGGTTTGTGATGTTCATTCATGCAGCATACCACGCTTATTTATGATCTGGTCAAGATATTTTGATAAGGTTTCATTTTTGTCCATCTAATTGTTCGTTTAGTTCAGAAGGCTTTTCCAGCGATTGCATGACATATGTTCTTCCCATTTGGTCTTCTCATTGGTCATCTATTTGCTCCCTTAATATAATTCGAATTATTCAGTGCAGATATGCTGCTTGATGATCTTTTGGTCATCGAAAATTCGCTGTTCCAGTCGGATAGCGATTCTCCCATGTTAACATCGGAGAGAGCCTCACCTATCAGTGGTCCAAAATTAAATGCGTCTAGAGTTGTTCCTGCAAAATCTCCAACTTTAGATAGTGCACTAAATAATTCATCTGGTGGCATGGGGTATAATACTTTCTTCCCCATCTCTCCTGTCCTTCCTTTTCTCAAGTACAAGTTTGGAATTTGTTGCGCCTGCAGTGACATACAATTGTTTCTTTTCTTCCCCAATCTCGTGTCCCTCTCTGCTTCCCTCCTTTTCTGGCCACTAAGCTGCGTGCCTACAGGCACTTGTTGGCACGCAGACACGCCCAAACATTTTAGTTAGCATCTTATCTGCGTGTTTCTTAACGATGTGTATATAACAGTTCCGGCATGGACAAAAACTCGATGGAAAAACTCAGGGAGGCTTCAGCTGCTGAAGCTGAGGCAACTAATGCTGTCTGTCAAAGGGTGTTTTAGTCTGCTGAAGAAACATCAATATCGGATGAAAACTCTCCAGCAACTGAAACTTCTTCAGATGGTAGTGACACTGAGGGAGACGTTAGTCTTCATCCTAGAGCTGTAAGTCTGTGAACTTATGTCATGGTCTCACATCAAAGGGTGTTTTAGTCTCTGTTCTTCGTGCTTACATTGTTGTTCTACATGTGGTAGTTGCTAAAGAGGCTGTAGGTAACCTCGGTGGAATGGTAAGACAGCTAGCACTGGATCAATTTGAAAATGAGAGCAGACGGATGGTTCCAATGAATAATGAGCTGTCATATCCTACAAAAAAGTTCACCAGACAGAAATCTCCTCAAGGCTTTAAGAAGGTGAGTGATACAGAAGTCAATACCATCATCCTCATTAGAACTTTTGCCAGGCTTAATTACCTCTTTTTTTTTTTCAGATTATATCCACTTTGCTTCAGCCTCAAAATTGGAAAGCTCCTGCTAATAGGAGGTTTTTCCTGGATTCTTACAAAGTTGGGGAGCTCTGTTATGCTGCAGAACAACTTTTCATGCATGAGCCAACAGTCCTTCAGTTAAAAGCTCCACTTAAAGAATTTGGCGACCTACATGGTCAATTTGGCGATCTCATGCATTTGTTCGATGAATATGGTTTTCCTTCCACTGCAGGAGATATAACATATGTTCGATATGGTTTTAATCATTTCTTCTAAGTTCTATACTTGTAGTAAATGTCCTATGCATGCTGGTCTTTTCTGAGAAACAGCATGACAACAGGAGAGAAAATCCAAGTGTCCTAAGTTTAAAAATAGTACCGAATTGATAACGGCAATAGGCACTGGAGCTGATGGTGGCCACATCATAGTCATAATATACTTTTTTTGAAGTTTCACAACGTTAAGGTGATTATGTATAAGTTTTGTTCAGAAATTCTATCAAAAATTTAAACCGTAGACTACTGTTATGATTTTGGTTTATTCAATGGAAGGCTTGCAAATGTCAAACCTGGCATTCCCTACTATTGTGAGGTACACTTTATGGTGGCTACTTTTGTTCATGTTGATTAAAGGGCCACACATTTTCTGAATCTCTGATAATGGTAAAATTTAGTGAATTGATTCTTCTGGGGATAAAGTTTTCCCAGTATTGTATTTTTTTTTTTTTTTGGGGTTATGTGAAAATGAAACTTAAATGTCTAGCCTTTCGGTTTCCTGCCTCCTTGGTGTGGCTTATCATGACTTGTGTGAGGCCGTCAAAGTTTTCCATTTTTTTGAATGGGGAGTTACATGGTTTCTTTCCTAATGAAAGGGGTCCGCAGCAAAGGGATCCCATGTCTCCTTATCTGTTTACTTTGGTTATGGAGGTGTTCTCAGGGATCCTCACTAAATGCTCCTTACACCCGGAGTTTAGATTCTTTTGGAGATGTAGATTCACCAACCTCTCACATCTGTTTTTTGCAGATGATGTCTTTCTCTTTTGCCAAGTTGACTTGCACTCTGTGACTCTTTTCAAAGATGGTCTTCAGATGTTCTTCTCTTGGAGTGGTCTCTAAAAGTGATAGTATAAACACTTAGAGATGGGGTGAATAGATGTAAAAACAGATTCTGTAAAATACAGTGAAAACCTTTACTTTTAACCTGAGTCTGAATAACGACAGACTTTTGAAACTAAGTCTGAAGAGCAGTAGACTTTGAGCGAGATTAGACTTTAGTAGTTAAATAGAACTACAAACAAAATAAAGAGATTCGGGGAAGAAAATAAGAACAAAAGATTTATAGTGATTCGGTTTAATCCAAGCTTACGTCCACTTTCCCACGCTAACAGCCTTCTTGGCTGGATTTTACTATACAATCAACAAGAGATTACAATTTTGAGTACAAATACTTAGTAGTAGATCACACTATCTCATTAAGTCACTCTTTTGGTATTTCCCTCACAATCATAAACGTTTAAACTCACAAGAGACAAGTGTATGATCGAAGGTCACTCAAACTTTAGAATTGTAAATTCTACGTTCCGTCTCTTACTTGCTTATCGGTCCTTGATCTCCTTAAATACTCCTCCACTTCCAAACTAACCGTTGAACAGTATATCAAGGATCGTCTTCTAATATACCCATTGGATAGATCTGTATCTAGAAGATTTGGTAGTCGTTGAGTGATAAAAGTAGAATCCCAAAATGATTCTGATCGCCCATACAAACAGAATCTTGATTTTCATAAGTAGAGTTTCTTCATTTAGAAATTTCTTGTCTTTAAGATCCAATTGTCAATCAATTAAATTGAGTCAATCAAATCAATTTTGATGTAGAATCCAAATCAAATCACTAACCGTTATATGATTGAGGCTTGAGTTACATTCTGTCAAATCTGGATGTAAAGTCTGAGTGTAATAGACTTTACAATCTAAATCTGAGTGTAATAGACTTTACAATCTGGGTCTAAACATATTTTGCTTCTGAACAGATTTAACTTTAAGGTCTGAACACAGTCTGAATAAGTTCAACTCCAGTATAGAGTCTATCTTCCGATTCTTCATTCACGTTCAGTTTGGAATTTGTCGGAGTTAGCAGATTTCTGATGTAAAACATATTTTGACACTAAAATCTGGCAGTCTTCAGACTTTGACAACATCATTTACATGTTCTATCATCTGCATGGTTTATTACTTAACCATTAAACACGTTAGTAGTCTTTGATTTATTTTGTCATCTTCAAAACATCATAAGGGATTTCCCTAACAATCTCCCCATTTTTTATTATGACAAAACAATATCTAAATATACAGATTTGTAAACACGCTTTTAAAAATATTAATTTAAATAAAAGGATATCAGAAGATAGCAAATAAATTGAGCATAACAATATATAGAAAAAATAATCGCAGCTCAATATTATGCAATAAATAATATCAACCAATCAACACATATGCATATTCATATCTTCTCCCCCTTTTTATCATAATCAAAAAGCGATAATAGATATAGTATCACGTAGATAATATAAAATGATAAATATATCTTGCATGAAACATAATTTCCAAAAAATCAGCTTTGATAAGGTATGCAATGTAGCTCACTTCGATCACATATATTAGCAAATATCCAATAAAAATCATTGATACATTATAAAATTCACTTATCTTTTTAGTCATAATAAAATGATAATATCAATAAGAAATTTGTTAATGACAAAAGGTAATAAAAATGCACTAACCAGATTTTGTAGAACTTAAATTCCGACACATTTACCTTCCTTCCATAACAAGATTACGATCAATCCAAAAATATTTTTCCATAAATGATCAACACTCCCCCTCAATTTGTTGCCTTTTTGAGATGATCACTAATCTTTCCTTTCTCTTGGATTCGCTTTGTCCCCGTCATCATGACAATATTTGTGAATAGAAATAATCGTGGCTTGTGCACGTTGAGCAGAATATTTTTCCATTATTTCCTTCATAGCAACAATATCCACAATGATCATTTCCATTTTGAAATTCAAGGCAAAAATTTATTTTCTTCAATTAAACTTGTCTCGAATTTAACCTGCATTAACTTAACAAACTTTTTGCACAAATAAGCTGTAATAATATCCACATAATATATAATGCCATTTCTTCAAATAAATAAATTAAATATCATATATAAAATTAAAATTCAGATCTACTCAACCTTTCGTACGACACATTAGGGACTTCCTTAACAATTTGCAAAAACTTTGCACAAGAAATAGAATCTTTGAGCCTCCAAAAAATAGTACAAAATCTCCACAATTTTCTAATCCAGCTTTCCAAAATTTATATGGAAGATTCTATTGTCACTTGCAAAATCTTGTATAATAGATAATAATCTTTGCAAAAATGTCATGTAATATCTTTCTTTGATTTGTCGGCGACAGTTGCGACGACAACAACGCTTGACCAATTTTTCTCTCTGGATCGAGCTCGCTCGATCGATGAGCTTTCTTTCTATCCCTCTCAATCTGTTAGGGTTTGGATTTCTGTTCTCTCTCTCAATCCGTTCGAGTCTTGGATTCTGACCTTCCCCTCTCTCGTTCGTTTTCTCTGGTAATCGCTCTCTCGGTTGGATCTAACGCCTTCGTTGCGAATCGTGCCCTTCCGGAGCTCGAGATACAGTGGTTCGGGTTCACGCCGAGTTGGAAGCCTCGGCTCAGCTCTCTGTCTCTGGCTCGATCAGTATCCGTATCACTGATAAACTAGGTAAACTCATTCCCCTCTCTCCTGCTCTGTTGCAAAAAGATTTGTAGAAGAATCACGTTCATGTTTTCAGGTGTGATTCACTTTAGATCTGATACCACTCATTGTGCCATTGTTACTGAACTTGTGTTGTTTATTGTGTTCTGTGTTCTGATCTGACCTTCTGTGCAAAATGACGTGAGATGAGCGGGTTGCTGTGGTTTTCTGTGTTCGAAGTCTTCATATAGGTTGAAGATGGTTCGATTATCTTTCCAATGAGCTATAGAATGCCCTAATCGGACTTCATTTAATATGGTTTTTTCCTGTCCAAAGTTAGGTCCGGAATCTGCCAAATATTTGTTTCTCTGTTTCGGATGACCTTATGTATAAACCGCTTGATATGAACTGGTAGATGATGTTATTAGGGTTTAATGTATTCTAATGATTTGTAATAGACTTTTCAAGCGTTCCATAGACATATAATACGTGCGATTTGGCCACCATTTGCCCTGCTTGATGCTTCTTGCAAAGAGCGCTAATCTGCTGATGTGTTCTGCTTGTTATGATCTGATCTGACCACTTAAACAAATGGCTTTGCTTGAGCTAGAAAAAGGCCTAAATTGCAATTGTCACCTAATAGGAATTCGTAAAGGACACCTTGAGCTTTCTAACGATGCCTTGTTTGTCCAATTTGCCTATCATTTACCCTGTTTTTTTTTTCTTTTCTTTAGATCAAGTTTTGAAGTCTGAATTTGTCTTGACCTGCAGTGATGTCTTGTCTTTATGAATCTGACTGTCTACCAATTTTGTGTGATCTTATACATAATGATCTTGAGAATAAATTCTCAATGAAAGCTGTCCATAATATCCATATCCATCCCATGCTAAAATTTGAGAATTTTTAAGGTCAAGTAATTTTAGAATTCAAGTTGACATGCAACAATTTAAATTGTTATGCATTTTGCTCCTAATGACAAGTCACATATCAATGTTAGTGGATTTGTGTGGCATTTTGCACATGCATTTAGGGTTAAATGTCCAAGTCAAACTTTTTCTTCACATTTAACCTTACGTCATGTTCAAATTTCATGATTTTCATGCATTGATTAGGTGGCTTAACAAATTAGTTATCATGCATCATTCTCTGATTTGCTTATGATTGATTTGCATGCTTTAGCAATTTTGCTTTTTGGCCATGAATTTGACTTTACTTGAACTTGATATGCCTTAGAAAATTCCATTCATGAAAGTTGCTCTTTATAAAAGTGCTTGATTTTTGTGCTTTTTTTTTTGTTAGAACAAATCATACATGGGTTCTAACTCAATTGCTTTGATCTTAGTTGTGATGATTGTTTCTTTCACTTGTATGCACCTAGTCATAAATTTCTTAGATTAGGTTTAAATTAGGACCTTGAAGATGGAGAAGGCGTGAAGATGGTGGAAGTCGATGTCCATTCCAATCATTTTCATGAAATACCTATTTTCCCGACATATGTCTCGGGCTCCATTTGTTGTATGAAACTTGACGAGTTGCGGGTTTTTCTCTCTTTTTTCATATATTTCTCTTTTATACTTTCTTTTAGGTTTGCATGATAGATTTACTGCTTTTCTTGATTTTTTACTTCATGTCTTGCAATTTCAATTTCATTGATTGTTTTCTTTTCATTTTTTAGAAATAGAATAGAATGAAAGTAATCCACCACGCATGATCATTTAGTATAGAATTGACAATCTTGAAAATGTAAAAAGAAACGCATTGACATGTTAGGAAAAACAAAACATACTGTTTAGGTACCGAAAGTGCGCTAATAGCAATATTAGCATAACCCAAGTCCCCGAACCTAGATATCTGGTTGCGTAGGAATTGAGTGAACACTCCCGACCCTTGATTGGGTTTCTAGCTGACCCCCAAAAATAAGGCTAGTGGCGACTCCTGTCTATTTTTTAGGTTGTTAAATACCTAGATCATATAAATAAATCCGCTGTCACGTGGGGTACGAGCTTGGGAGAGCTCGTGATCTTGAGATCAAGTACCCCTAAACCCGACCTTTCCCTCCTTGGATACATTTCGAGGGGCGGTGAGATCGGGTCGCGGCAATTTGCAGATCAAACTTGCTAGATATAAGATATCTTCTAAGAATATAGCAAGAGTATCCATGAATATGCAATAATATCTTTCGAGATCAAAGGGATTTGCTTGAGCGTAAAACTCAAAAATATATTATTGGTGCATTTTGCAAAAAGAAAATAGATATTTTTCATGTGCCAAAATTGCAATGCCTTATATTTATGACAAAAGATATTTGCAATATAATAAACGATCATCCAAAATTATGATAAATGCATGTAGAAATTTATAAGGCATGATGATAAAAAATATTCTCTTATTGCATGATATATGTTTGAAACATACCATTAAAAAAAAAAATCATTACCAATCTTTGCATGAGATACATTTTTGATTGCATCATGATTTGCGTTAATTTTGTGATCATCCTTCCCTTAAAGAATTTCCTGCAATCAACTCATTTCCTTTTTGGTATCCATCAATTTGGATCCTTCCATTTCGTTTGAGTAAAATAGAAAATCCATAGATAAACAAATATTCTTTCTTAATTCATCATAAGAAAGTATTCAAAGAAAGAATATTATGCACAATGATATTTTAAAAAATAAATTCTCACTTAGTCATAGTACAATAAAAACAAAGAGAATAAAATCCTTAAGTATCTAAGAATATCTTGCATAATAAATTAATATTACGTAAAACAGACTTTTACTTGGCAAAATATGATAAAATAAAATCAAACAAAAAAAATGATCACACATATTATATCAAATCTCAACACACGAATCACAAAAATAAATCACACAATTCTTTCTTCAATAAAACAAATCAAAGAATATGATCATTATAAAATCCGAATCAACCAAGGATATATTGAATATCAAGCATAACGAGAAATTTTAAATTGTGTACTCAAACCAAATTGAGAATAAAAATATATACATTCCTTACCAAACTCTCCTTCTTCTCTTCATTTATTTCCTGCAAAAACAGCTCATCCTTTCTTTGGTACCCATATTTTCTTGGGTCCATTAGAGTTAGTAGCGTATGTTGTTTTTACCCAATTTTTCTTAATAGGTCTCCAGACTTTATGGCATTTCGACCAATGGGTTTTATAAACGCTTTTTGAAAATGATTTTTTAAAAATGCCTTTGGAGGTTTTTGTCTAAGTCTTTCATTGACTTTAGAAAAATCAATTAGAGAATCACTTTCCTTATTGAAACCAAGTCCCGACTTATTATAATAAGGTACTTGTATGGAAAGGATATACTCTAATGTTTTTATCTATTTGAAAATCTTGTTGAAATATTTGAAAATTCTTTCTTCAAAGAATAATTTTTTCTTCTTTTGTTTGTAGAAAATCTTTTTGCAAAATTTCAAAATTTTCTTTTCTAGAAAAATCCTGTTGTCTAAGCCAAGAATTTTCCTTTTTAAGTTTGGAGATTCTTTTAAGAGAAGATTTGAGATTTGAGTAAAGCTCATTTATATACTTAAGAATTTTGATAGGAATTGTTGAATGACTTACCTTGATTTCCTCATCGGATTTTAAGTCTGTGTCTGAGTCAGACTCAGATTCTGAATGTGCCATCAAATATATATTTCCTTGCTCATCATCTTCTTTCATTGTTCTTTTCTTCCCATTCTATTTATATTGTTTTCTTCCACTGAATTTGCTTCCTTTTCTACTTAGCTTTTTGAATTTCTTGATCATAAAAGCAAGATCTTCATCTTCCTGTCATTTTCTGAGTCTATATCATCAGAATCAGCGTTAGATATTAAAGCAATGGACTTTTTACCTTCAAGATATTCATCAATGATTTGTTCCACTCCGTACGATTGAAGAGTGTTGATGAGTTCATCAACGGAAAGTGGCATAATCCTTTGAGTCTCCCGGATTGAGGTCTTAACATGGTTCCAATCTTTTGAGAGATCTCGTAAGAGTTTGTTGACCTTCATTGGGGAAGAAATTGGCTGACCTTGATATGCTAAACCATTTACAATTTTTGTAAAACGGTTGAACATATCTCCAATCGACTCTCATTGCTTCATCTTGAACGATTCATCTTGACAAAGCAAGAAGTTTACTTTTGTCTTTTTTACACGATCAGTCCCTTCATAAGTGACAAGAAGTCTATCCCAAACTTTTTTGTTGTTTCACATGAAGATATTCTATTATATTCAGCATGAGGCAATGCGCAATATAAAGAATAAATAGCTTTTGCATCAAGCGCTTCTCTTTTGGACATCTCCATCTAAGACATAGGAGCGGAAGGTTTGCTTTCTTTGTCTTTGTCATTTGATGTAGACGTAGTAGTATGATTGATTCCTTTTTCCACAATATGTCATTGCAAGGGATCTTTGGATCTTAGGAATGCCTTCATTTTGTTTTTCCACACGTCATATTCCTTTCCATCAAAATATGGTGACCCGCTATTGCTTTGCCCTTCCATAAGTCCTGGTACCAAGATAGTAGCTATAGAAGATCTTTAGCTCAAAAGTAAAAACAATTTTATAAACCGAGCACTTAGCTCTAATACCAATTGAAAGTGCTAGTACGAACACCTAGAAGGGGGTAAATAGGTGTAAAAATAGATTATGCAAAATACAATGAAACATTTGCTTTTAACCTAAGTCTGAATAACAACAGACTTTTGAAACTGAGTTTGAAGAGCAGCAGACTTTGAGCGAGATCAAACTTTAGCAGTTAAATAGAATTACAAACAAAATAAAGAGATTCATGGAAGAGAATAAGAACACAAGTTTTATAGTGGTTCGGCTTAATCCAAGCCTACGTCCACTCTCCCATGCTAACAACCTTCTTGGCTTGATTCCACTATATAATCAACAAGAGATTACAACTTTGAGTGCAAACACTTAGTAGTAGATCACACTATCTCACTAAGTCACTCTTTTGGTATTTCTTTCACGATTACAAACGTTTAAGCTCACAAGAGACAAGTGTATGATCGAAGGTCGCTCAAACTTTGGAATTGTAAATTCTACGCTCCATCTCTTACTTGCTTATTGGTCCTTGATCTCCTTAAATACTCATCACTTCCAAACTAGCCATTAGACAGTATCTCGAGGATCGTCTTCCAATCTACCCATTAGACAGATTTGTATCTAGAAGATTTGGTAGTCGTTGAGTGACAAAAGTAGAATCCTAAAATGATTCTGATCGCCCAAATAGAATATTGGTTTCCATAAGTAGAGCTTTTTCGTTTAGAAAGTTCTTATCTTCAAGATCTAATTGTCAATCAATTAGATTGAATCAATCAAATCAATCTTGATATAGAATCCAAACCAGATCACTAGCCGTTATATGATTGGGACTTGAATTACGTTATGTCGAATCTGGATGTAAAGTATGAGTGCAATAGACTTTACAATCTGATTCTGAGTGCAATAGTTTTTACAATTTAGGTCTGAACATATTTTTCTTCTGAACAGATTTAGCTTTTAAGTTTGAACACGGTCTAAATAAGTTCAGCTCCAACATAGAGTCTATCTTATGCTTCTTCATTCACGTTCAATTTGGAATTTGTTAAAGTTGGCAGACTTCTGATGTAAAACAGACTTTGACACTAAAGTCTGGTAGTCTTCAGACTTTGACAATATCATTTACATGTTCTATTGTTTGCATGGTCTATTACTTAACCATTACGTTAGTAGCCTTTGATTTATTTTGTTATCTTCAAAACATCATAAGGGATTTCCCTAATAGTCTCTTTCCAAATGCAAGAAAGAGTGAGGTATTTTTGGCTAGGGGTCTATCGGCCTTAAAGAACCAAATTCTGCTTGACCTTGGCTTTAATGAGGGGGTTCTTCCGGTCCGTTACTTGGGAGTTTCGATCATCACGTCAAGGTTACGAAAGGCGGACTATGCCGCTCTTGTTGGCCGCATCACAGCGAGAGTTGGATCTTGGACACACCGGTTCTTATCCTTTACGGGTCGCCTCCAACTGATCAGGTCAGTACTATATGCTATCTAGGCTTATTGGGCGAGTGTGTTTGTTCTACTTGCAGGAGTGCTGGACTAGATTGAACGAATACTCAGACAATTCCTTTGAAAGGGTCCGGAGTTGGGCAAAGGAGGAGCCAAGGTTGCTTGGGACAATGTTTGCCTCCCAAAAGAGGAGGGGGTTTGGGGATCCAGAGATTGCGTGATTGCAACAAGGCTTCTATGGTGAAGCACATTTGAACTTTGTTCACGGATAAGGAGTTTCTTTGGTGCAAGTGGATCCACTCCACGTTCCTTAAAAGGAAGAACTTCTGGGTGGTTAAGAAGCCGACTATTTGCTTTTGGGCATGGAAGAAAATTTTACAACTTAGAGCAAAAGTCCAGCTTAGTTTCTGGTGGAGAATTTGGGATGGCCTTTCTACGTCACTTTGGTTTGATAATTGGTATCCTAGGGGGCCGCTACATTTGGTTTTCTCGGATGTGTTTATCTATAACTCTAGCCTTTCTAGAGAGGCTTCAGTTGTAGACCTCTATGCAGAGGATGGGCAGGCTTTAAGGTCAGTGTTGGAGTTGTGGGAGATTCCCCTCCCCTCCCTCTCTCTTAACCAAGATTGCTTTTGTTGGAAGGATAATCCGGAGGGGTTCATAGTGGCCACGGCATGGGAGGCCTTTAGGAGGAAGAAGCCTTGAGTTTTATGGCATTGTTTCATTTGGAACAATGCCATTACACCTAGGTACCAATTTCACCTTTGGCTTATCGCCAAGCATAGGCTTCCCACCAAAGCTTTCCTCCTCTCTTATGGCAGGATTGATACTACTTTTTGCCCCTTATGTGAGGAGGTGCATGACTTTATCGACCATCTATTTTTTGAGTGTTGGGTCACGGCTGGTTTGGCTTTCTTTGGGCAACCAAATGTAATATTCCGTGGCGGAACTAGTCTTGGGATGAAAATCTCCTTTGGGCCACAACCTTTCTTGTGGGCAAGGACTTCTTCCAAAGCATGGTGCGATTTTCTTTTGGCGCTCTCTGTCATATCATTTGTGATAGAGCTAGTACGAGCACCAAGAGGAGGGTGAATAGGTGCACAAACTACTTTTACAAACTGTAGTATAAAACTTTACTTTTAATCTGAGTCTAATAGATAATAGACTTTGTAGAGAAAGTTAGACGCTAACAATTAAATAGAGTTTCAAGCAAAATAAAGGAGTTTAGGGAAGAGAATATGAACACAAAATTTATAGTGGTTCAGCTTAATTCAAGTCTACGTCCACTCTTCCGCACTGACAGCCCATCGGCTAGATTTCACTATAAATCAAAAGAGTCGTTACAATATCACGTCCTTGATTCCACAGCGTAGAGACTCAGCTATACTTCCTCATGGCCTCACAATTGTCTAAACTCTCTTTTGAGTACAAATTTTCGCTCAACAAACGAATCAGTAAAGCACAAAGAGCTTCAGACTTTGGAATTTTTCTATTGCGCACACACTCGAATAACTAAAGCATCTTCCTTATATACTCCTCTATGCCTTTATATCCGTTGGCACCTTCCAAAGGAGTTCTTCTAATTTACCCGTTGAACAGAATCAATTAGGAAGATCTCGAGTTACTTAAGGAATGTGAGGATAGCCCACTAATCATGCTCGCCCATACAATTAGGATCTAGGTTTTCATAAGTAGAACCTTCCAAGAATACTTCACCAATCAACGGATCCAATTTACTCGTATTGATTACAAAACAAATAATAGATCTTAAGATGCTATCTCCAGCCGTGAGATAATCTTCAACCAAACGGATCAAATCCTTAAGGATAAACTTGCATCTGAATAAGATTTCTTCGTTGGTCTAGAATCGGTTAATGAGCACGGACTTTAAATCTTGAGTCTAACGATCTCCAGACTTTGATGAAAGGAAATGCTTTGTCAACTTCAAAACAGATAATGAAGTTTTCTCCAACAATCTCTCCCTTTTTGATGGTGACAAAACTTTCTCGCAGATTTGAACACTTTGACCTACAAGACAACACTTAAAGAAACCAATATTTCTTATAGATGAAAATTAGAGATTACGATAGAGATAGTAGCAATTCTGAAACCACAAAAAATGTGTTAGTCCTGTAAACACACTATCTTTAACGTAATCAATAATTGCTTAAGTTGCAAGCATCATCGGTCCAAACCAGTCCAAATCAAAACCACACCAAACAAAAGTTAAAGTCCAAAACAGAAAGTCAAAAGATAGAGAGTCAATCAAATTTGCATAAAACCTTTCCCCCTTTTTGTCAACAACAAAAAGTGGAGAATAGACTAAAGAGATGGATAGAAAATGGAGTTCAAAATCAAGGCTATTTAGGCAGGCGAACAAGCGTGAATTCTCCCATAGAATACACTGTCTTCTCAAGCCTGTCAAAAATCTGCTTCAGTAACGGAAAATCTTCACCCTACAAAGACTGAACTTGAAGCTTCAAGGCGTTCAACTGATCATGCAACGATACTGAAGTAGCCTTAAAAGCATTCTTGAGATCCTGCATCTTAAATCCCATGGCATATTGCTGCTTTCTAATGTCCAAAAGGACTTCTGGCAATCTTGAAAAGTCTGCTATCTGAGTAGATGCATCACTAGGACCAGCTGAGTCAAGGATGGGAATTTTGAGAATCAATAGATTTTCAGCAGATTGTCCATCATGACTGTCTTCTGGATTGTGCGAGGCATACACATCCTCAGAATTTGCAGTAGAACGACTCATATCACTAGCAGGCAGAGATGAAGAAATACCTTTTGGATCGATAGCTCCCCCTGATTTGATGCCCTCAGGTGGAGTAGGTGAAGTTTCCTCATCTACAAACGTACTAGACAAAGAGATAGCAAAGGTTGGCTTGAAAGAGTCCTCTTGACCCTAATCTTGTTCTCCTTCTCTCTCTTCTTCTTCCTCTTCCTCTTTTGCTTCTCTTCTTCCTTCCTCTTCTTCTTCCTCTTCCTCTGTCCTCCTCTGTTCTTCTTCCTTTTCTGTGACTTCTCTCTCTCTTTCCTCTTCTCCAGGCTCTTCTCTTGTCTCACAAAAGCTTACAAAACTCTTTAAGTTTCTCAAAGCTGCTATGGTCAGTTCATCCACATCTTCTTCATCTTGCAAAATGAGAGTTCTTTTCTTCTTCACAGGAGAAACCATGGGCTCCTTGCCTTTTCTCTTCACATCAGCAGAGTCTTGTTTTGCTTTTATGGGAGACTTTTCCTTCACATGCTCCAATACTTTGTTCAACTCTTTCAATCTCATCTTTGTCACCATTTTGAACCCAATCACCATAGGAGAAATAGTTGACAAGCATAATGGTGCAGAGATGTGAATTTTAAAGTGCCGAAATAGCCTCGAGATAAGAGCAGAATAAGGGAGTTGTCACTTATCTTTTTCAACATTGTGGTACATATGAAATAGTATGGTGTGAGGCAAAGAGAATTTATATCCAGAGTTAATGGCACACGTCAACTTAGTTTCCAATCGAAAAACATCTGTCTTGGATGTTGATTTAGGACGAATGCAATTTATCACAATCTTGTGCAACAAAATATTAGAGGCACTATCCTTGAGTAAGAAATCTTGCTATCAACATTCCTATCTCTCACCAATGACAGAATAGCATGTGCAATAGACACATTAATTGGTTGAAAACTCGATCTTTTCACCCCACTTATGTCGGCCAGTGTGTCTATATCCACCAAAAACTCTTTGTCCTTCATAGTGAAAATAAAACTGTTTGCATCCACGAAAGATAAGTTCGAATAAAAGTACGTGGTGAGTTTTGGAAAAGCAGTGGTGGATTCAGAATAGAACCGTTCCAATTGCAGTAAAGCAAACTTCTTGCGGAGATTGACCTTTATAGAATCAAGAAAGTCAAAATCAACAATTCTAGGGTTCATAACCCCTCTCTTCAGAAGTTTCGAATAAACCTTCTTGTGCCCCTTCGATCTAAACAAATTAGAGCCATCAGTAACGTTTGCAGCCACACCCAATCTAGGTTGAAAGTGAGCAAACAACCATTCATCGTCATCTTGAGGTTGATGTGCAAAGCCATAGAATAGGTCACTTAGAATGTTCTCAAATGTTCTGTCAGCCGTTCCTTTTTCTACAACTCCCAATTTTGCCAAATCTCTTAAAAACAAGGTTTCATTCTTGAATCCTCTATCTTTTAAGAATTCATCGATTAAGAACATCGGCGTAACTCCTTTCTTTAGATTAAAGTAGAGTTTACAAGCAACCTTAGGAGTCAGAGTTCTTATAGGTCCAGCATCCTCTATGACTTCTTCTTCAAGTTGAGTCGGTGGAGAAGGATGACACTGTTGAAAAGGTTGTTGCTGACTTGGACGTAGTGGTGGAGATGAATCTTCTTCCTCAGTTAAGTTAAAATGGGTAGGACTCTCAGGCATAGATCGTGGTCCCTTGCTTGCAATTCTTGAAGACTTTCTCAAAGACATTGTCGCTTCAAGGGAGGAGTTTACCACTTGCTTGAAAAAGGAGATAACTTTTTGACAGATTGAGAGTGAAAGGGAAAGTAAATAGGAATTTTGTATTCTAGAGTTTTAGTGTAAAAACGAAGAAGATAAGTCTCGGCAGTATATAAGGTAAGTGAAGCGAGGTAAATGAAACGTCATAAAAGGAAAATAAAAATACCTTTTTGAAAAGGATAACTTCCTTTTTTGAAAATAACTGTCTTTTCAATATTGATAACTAACTTTTTGAAAAAGTAAAGAAAACTTGGAAAGATGACTATAATCAATTAGCAATAAATAAACAACCGTACCTTTTAAAATTTAGAAATAACATACCGTTGTAACTCTTGGTTTTCTGAGTCTGAACACATTCAGACTTTACCTTTTGAATCTTGTGCACATCCAGACTCTATTGGGTAAGAGATATAATGTTCAGTTTAGTGCAAATAGACTCAAATATACTTTTCCCCAGTGGCTTTGTAAATATATCCGCCAGTTGATTCTTTGAGTCAATAAATTAGATAATAACTTCTTCATTTTGAACATGGTCTCTAATAAAATGATGTCGAATCTCTATATGCTTTGCTCTTAAATGAAGAATTGGATTCTTGGTGAGATTAATTGCGTTGTTGTTATCATATCTAATCTCAGTGCATGAATCTTTGATTCCAAAGTCTCTTAGTTGTTATTTTATCCACAAGATTTGAGAAAAGCAACTTCCAAGAGCCACATATTCTGCTTCTGCTGTTGAAAGAGCTACTGTACTTTGCTTCCCTGAGAACCAAGATACTGTCCTATTTCCAAGCAATTGACAAGTGCCAGAAGTACTTTTTCTTTCAACTCGACAACCTGCTAGATTTGCATATGAATATCCAAGAAGAGTAAAGTCTCATTCTTTAGGATACCATAGACCTAACTTGGATGTAGTTGCAATGTATTTGATGATGCGTTTCACAGCACTTAGATAAGACTCTTTTAGATCTGATTAAAATCTGGCACACATGCAAACACTAAACAAAATGTCAGGTCTAGAAGCAGTAAGATAAAGAAGTGAACCAATAATACTTCTGTAAAGTTTCTAGTCAACTTTCTTTCCTCCTTCATCTTTATCTAGCTTCGAAGAACTAGACATTGGTATTTCAGTCTTTTTGCAATTGTCTAAACCGAACTTTTTAACAAGTTCTTTTGCATATTTTTCTTGGTGAATAAAAATCCCTTCCTTCAATTGATTTACTTGTAGTCCAAGAAAAAATGATAATTCACCCATCATGCTCATCTCAAACTTTTCCTGTATAGACTTAGAGAAGTTCTTGCATAGATTTTTGTTAGATGATCCAAATATTATATCATCAATATAAATTTGAACAAGTAAAAAGTTTTTACCTTCCCTTTTAATAAACAGAGTAGTATCTACTTTACCTTTGACAAAACCACTTTGGATTAAAAATTTACTTAACATGTCATACCAAGCTCAAGGTACTTGCTTTAATCCATATAGAGCCTACTTCATTCTGATACCATGAATGGACCTAGACTTAGAACCAAGGAAGGAGAGTAAATTTCCTGCAGGTATGCATCCCACAGTGGGCGAACAACTCCCGTTCAAACCCTTCAGGGACAGCCTTTTAGCAGAAAACCACTCAGCCCTTTAGTTCAGAGCCTAGAGATACTCAAAGATGCCAGGATGGAAACGTTTCTAACCTACCCAAGCTGCATTTCTTGGCGAATCCTACCAGGCTGGAGAAGAAGAGGGATTTAGAAAGCCATGGAGATGTTTTCACAAAACACTCACTTTACTGCAAGGGACTTTGCCCAACACGATACACCCTCCTCGCCTTTTATAGACGATAAGAGGTCACAAAGACACTTACAAGGACCAAGCTCATGGGTCTGGATACAAATAAATGCACCGGAAACTTCCGGAAGGGAATTATTCGCACACTATGAACAATAACAGTACCGTGAACAGTACTTTCCCTAGCCTAGTGCTATAGTAAAAGTGAACAGTGACTTGCTACAGTGAAATTGTACGGACTCAACGGTCTCATCCGTCACAAGCATTGTAGCTACAAACTGAGTCATCTGAGCTGCATTCTAGAAGATGTTCCTCATATTTCTGTTCAAGAGCTTCAAGATCTTATGGTGAGAGGATTTGGTTCAGTTGTCGTGATGAGGGTGCTTCTACATGAGCCCAATGGGATGCTTCTTCTTAAGCCCAGTTTGTATTGTCACTTGTAATGTTGCCAGGAATGCTTAGTTGAGGCCAATTCGATAGCGGTGCATAGAAAGATGCGTCCATGTTTTGGGATAAGGACGAAGGTTCTGGATTATAGGGATCTTGGGAAAGAGGACCTCCAAAGCGTGCATAGGGGTCTTGAATAAACTGGACAATATCATCTTCACTTGTCACTTCATGATCTTGGGATGATGCAGCTTGTCTGTATTGCTGAAGTGCTTCCTTAGCTTCTGGTGCTAGGTCATAATGATCCCACGTAGTGGGTACATTATTCCATATCATCTTCGGGAATAGTTTTGTTTTCTTGGCACAAGATTCTTTGGAGTTCTCGGTATTGGTATGCACAAGATCTAACAGATCTTGGATAAGATTTGTGAATCCGAGCTTCTCGGCTGTCTAAGTACGGTCTATAGGATGTGGTTCCTATTTCTTGTGGAGCGTTGAGGATGTTGCCATTATTTCTGAAAAAATGCCATGGACGTCGGAAAAACATGATGGTATGGACTTCAGGATTTAGGGTCATGATTCTCAGTTCTTTTTCCAAGAGATGTTTCTAGTGAGTAAGATGATAAAACCAATTAAGAAAATCTAAGAGATTCTTATCACTTTCTTTTTCAACCTTTCTTCCGAGTAAGAATATCTTGGTGAGGTTGGCAATGAATCTTCTGGTTGGAATTTCAATGGCTATTAAGTACTTATTGGTTAAGTACCATAATAACGTCTTGAGTTGATCAGGGAAATCATCTTCCTTCCAGATAAGGGGATGAATGAATGGATAATTCAAATTTAACTCAAAAGGATAAAGAATCGAATCTCCATTGAATCTGAATAGATCTGTGTGGCATTGCCACATGAGATTTTCTAGGTTCTCAGTGAGACTATCATTCTGGATCTGTTGAATAATCTCCTGAGGATATTTCTAACTTGGCAAATCTTTGATCTTCTCAATCTTATATTTCACGCCATGATTGAGCATATGAAAAGCAGGCCTCTTGATGTACATGTTGATTTCAGCTGGTGCTTTTGGCCTTGACAAGAAGTCAGCAAGCACATTCTTCTTTCTAGGAATATGTTTGGTTTCAAAAGAGTATTTTGAAAACCATTCAGCCCATCTAAGCAGTTGAGAATTTGGAATCTGCTTTTGTTTAAACTTGGTCATCTGAGGGAAAGATGCCATGTCTAATTCTACTAGGAAGTGATGGCCGATGAGATGGAATTCAAACTTTTTTATTCCATTTTTCACTACTAGAATTTCTTTGAAAGTGGAATGGTAATGCATTTCAGCTTGAGAAAACTTTCCACTTTTGTGAGCACAAAGGTGTCTCTTACCATCAATTTCTTCAAACAGGATGGCTGCCCAGTATTCATCATTGGCGTCAGTTTGAAGGATTCTTTTTCCTGTTGATGGTATTTGCAGTGATGGAAGATTTTGCATAATCTCCTTAAGCTCAGCAACTTTTTTAGTCTGAGGTTTTCCCCAAGGTGGGGGATTCTTCTTCAGCATGGATTGCAAAGGAATCAGGAGCTTTGCAATGTTTGAGCAAAATCCCTGAGATAATTGATTATCCCAAGAAATTGCTGAACTTGTTTTGTTGTGAAGTTATCTTTAGGAAACTTCAATAATTCTTGAGCGATATGTGGCCCTGGGTAGTATGTACCTTTGTTGAGGTGCATACCAAGAAATTCAATTTCTGTCTAGGCAATATTCATTTTCCTTTGGGAAAGCGTAATACCATGCTTTTTCACGATTTCTGCGAACTGCTCAAAAAGTTGGTAGTGTGACTGCTCATCAAGACTGTAGAGCAGAATGTCATCAATATATACGGCTGCACTTGACAAGATTGGTTGGAAAATACGACACATGGCCTTTTGGAAAAGGAATGGTGCTACCTTTAAGCCAAAAGGAAGAACTTTCCACTGGAAGTGCTGGTTAGGGATACAAAAACTTGTTTTGGATTTGTCTTCAGGATGGATGCCCAATTGCCAAAATCGGCTTTGAGGTCGAATTTGGAATAAATGTGGGCCTTGGTTAGACCTAGTAAAGAGAGAATCTCTGGAGGGTAAAGGGAATTTATCATCTTGGAGAAAAAGTTGAGGGGTTGATAGTTGATCACCAGCCTCATTTTTCCCTTGTTTTGCTCGGCACGCTTATTGACATAAAAGGCTTCACAAGCCAATTGAGAATTGAGATTTCAATAAGACCTTGCTACAATAATTTTAGCATTCCCTTTGAGCTAAAGCCAAGTGTTTTGGCTTCATTCCCATATGACTTGCCTTTGTTGGATTGATGTCTTCATTCTTTTTTTTTTTTTTTTTTTTTTTTTGTCTTCATTCTTTTTGAATGGAGAGCGGACAAAAAACTCTGGATTTTCCCATAAATGATGAGAATATTTCTGGGCAAATTCAGAATGGGATTCTGAACAAGATTCCAATATTTTTTGCATGATTGGATCTAATAAACTAATTTGAATGGAAAAGAGTCTCTGAATATTAACGAACTCAGAGAATTGGTCTTTATACCTAAGACCTTTTCTAGGGATGATTCGAAGCTGAGAAATTTGAGTCATGATGTCCCAACCAATGATTAAGTCTTTGTTGGGAAGACTGGATCCAAAGATCTTTGTGGATATTGAACACTGGGGGAAGAACTGGACGGTTATGGGGGTGGTTTTGACATTCGTGGAGAAAGTATCTCTTGAGGCAAAATTAAAATATCGGATATAAGGAGTCCAGAATTCTTTAGGAAGAACTTTGGTGTCTAGAATTGAACAACTTGCTCCAGTATCAATGAGAGCAATGCCAGTAATTGGTTTGGCAAACTTTGAGGTGAGGATTTTTACAGGATAATTGGGACAATAAGTCTGGCTCAAAAATATGTCAAAACTTGGTTATGGAGATGTAGATGATATATGAAAAATATCTTCAAACTCAGAATCTAACTCAGTTTCACTAGAAGTGGGGTAACATGGAATGACACAAAGAGTTTGTTCTCCTAGTTCTTCATCAATAGAGAATAGTGATTCGATATCATCATTTTCAAGAGAAATACCTGTTTCATTCTCAATTTGATGTATCAAATGATACTGACCTTTTCTAGCTTGGGGGCAATTTTTGGCAAAGTGCCCTTTCTGGTTGCAAATGAAGCAGCAATTTGATTTTTTGTGGCCTATGCGATCTTTCCTTTTACGAAGGTATCGCCATTTCTTCTTTCTTCGGAAGTGCTTGTGGCCATGTTTGGATTTCTTTAACCAGTACTTCTTGAAATGTTTCTTCTTTCGTGAAGACTTCCCACAAGTACCATCACAGTCTTTCTTGGAACATTTGATTTTTAACTTTTGGCGAGAGCAAGCTGTCTCAAGTTCTCTGTCATCTATGATGTAGGTACGGACCATCTGGCGCTTCAGGTACAATTCTTCAAGGCATGGATTTCTTGCTGTATTTCTCCCAAGGGAATGTCTTGTACTCTCCTCCGTCTTGCAAAAAAGGATCTTTCAACCATCTGAGATAGTTCTTTAGGGATAGAAGTCAGGAAGACATGTTTCAGATTTGGATCAGCTCCAATCTGATAAAAGAGCTGAAGCATTTCTCGATAATGCTTATCAAGATATTTCTTTTGGAGGGAGCAGCACTTTCTTTCGAAAAATTCTCTTCTTTTCATTTCTATGAGATTAGTGGGTTTTCCAACAAAGAAATGATATAAGAGAGTGATGGCATGGCTAAAATCAAGTGACATCAGAAAATGAATTTGGTCTTGTTTCGAAACTGATTTCCACCAAAGCTTGAGGCTTCCTGTGAACCTCGTGACAAAATTGTAGAGGACATCATTCATATCATGGTTGGTAATGGATTGAGTATTCAACCAAGTATGAAACTCTTCGAGTCTTTCTGGCCATTTGTGGTAGGGGATGTCATCTATGGTGAAAAACTGTTTTGAAGCCATGGACACATGATATGTTGGATTGTTCTGAACAATCTCTGGCTCGAAGTAATTTGATTCCATATCCTGATCTGGAGGATTAGCCATGAATATTGATGAATTTACTGGTGCCATAGGAAGGGATTCAACATCAGGAATTGAAAAGGATGAGGATGAGGAAAAGGATAATGATTATGATTCAGTATTAGAAGTGGTAGGAATAGTTTGTTCAATTGGGAGCAGATTCCGATCATTTGAATGGCAAGTAGGGGCCGTTGGATAGGATCGGGTTGTTGTTTCTTGAGTACCCAAATCCTTTAGAAAAGATTCTAGCAGATTGGATAACATCATCTGATCTTGCCTTTCTTTTATAACGATCAAACTTGATTCTGGAGACATTTTCTCTTTTCATTTGTCCTTCTGCAGGTTTTTGAGACGATTTCGCAATTATGTCATATCTGGTTCTTTTCTGAAAGAATCTTCTGGGATGGCAGCAAAAATGGACGGCGGGGGTTTTGGAGGCAAATACCCAGTTCTGACAGGAGGTGCCAATGGATCAAAAGGTCTAAACCTTCCTTCTTCAAGGAGTTGGATTTGCCTCTTGAGCTTTTCTATCTCCGGCTTAGGGCTCTCAAGATGATGATACCCTAGATGTTGTCCTGATTCCAAGGCATTTAGCCTCTTTTGGAATTCAGAAATCATTTTCTTGGTGGTCTCATCATACTTTTGAAGATCTTGTTGCACATTTCCAATCTTGGAATCAATTGCTTTAAAGGCATTATTTTGTGCTAACAGAGTCTCCAATTGCCAATTCAAAACGGCTTTAGCAGCAGGAGTTCTTCTCTGTCTTCCATGTTCATCCACATTAGTGGGGGCAGCTATCTTAGGAGTATGACGGTATCTGTCTTGTGGATCAATGAATTCTTCTGGAGCAGGAAACGAGAGTTTTGAAGTTTCTTTAACAAGAGGGGGAAAGTTTGTATCATGGAACATAGCAATGGAAGAAGTGGGTGGTGTTTCAGTTGGAACCTCAAGTGGGTAAGAATGCTTCTTAGCCCATTTTAAGATTGGCTTGTAAAACGGGGAGAGAGCTTGTTTTTTCTAAGGAGGAGATGTTGGAGGTGATTTTGGTGGATCGGGTGAAACTTGGGATGTAGTACTGAACTCTGGTGGTGGAGGTGGTGCATAGGAAACCATAAACTGGTATTTATCACACTCATCAAGAGTATCAACGGAGGGATCTTCGTTTAAGTACCTTTGGCATATGGGATCTTTTGGTTTTTTCCATCGAGGTGGAGGTCTTGCAAAAGGATCTACCTCGTCGGAGGAGTTTGTACAATAGGAACATTGGTAAAAAGGATTCCAAAAACAATGACCATAATTGTCTTTATAGTAATGAACGGGATGTCCATCACCGTTGAAGTGTCGAACAAGTTTTTTTGGATCTGGCTCGGAAATTGATTTAAGAACACATGGTTCAATCATGAAGAGTGTTTGGAAGATAAAAGGACTTTCTTCCTTTTCCTTGCCAAATTTGATGGAAACAGTTCTATCGTTTTTCCGGACGAACTCAGAGTCCGTAGACTGGAAAGGCTTGTTATGCTAGTGCAGCTTTTCATAGTTGGTAATCCAAGTCTCTGGAAGGAGTTTGGCCAATGTATCTTTTGGGATCTGTCTGGGAACATGGATGCATGACGCCTGGTCATTTTGCATGGAGATGAACAAAGCATCTTCATTGCCATTGTTGAAATTCAGATCAAGAGCATGGTTTTGCACTCGATAAACCATCTGGTAATGAAGTGTTGCAGCTACAGAGTCAGCAGTTTGAGGTGCTCCAGTCAGCTGAACTTGAACTTTTAGGAAAGAGAGTAGCTGAGGGTCTGAAAGAGCGATGTTGAAGTTTGGATACAAAGTCACAAAAACTGTTCCAGCATTCAAAGTAGTTTGGATAGTACCAATGCAAGCATGCTGGTATTGCAAAAACCTGGTATCCAACAAAGCAATTCTTGCCACAACTGGCAAGCCTTTACGACCATAAAAGGTAAGAGCAAGACAAACAACGCTGTAATGGACATGAGAATATCCTTGCTGAACCCATTGTCTACGAAATTCCGAAAGAATCTAGAGAGTAACAAAGTACTCTTTTTCAGTAGCAGGTGTAGGGTGCTGGTCGAATTTGGAGGACTGGACATATTCTTTTACTTGCTTTGGAGTCTGATGAATCAGTTGTCGAATGTAGCGGATGGGTGAAAATGACGAGTTGGGTTTGGCAAAAGCGGAGTAAGGGTTCATAAGAGGAAGTTGAGTTTTAGAAATCTTGGTTTCATCACTAAGAGAGACTTCGTAGAGATAATCTATCTTGGAAGCATTGGAGACACGAAATTCTGGAGGGGTGAAGGATGAGGAAGATGGAGCAAGAGAAATAGGTGCTTCGAGAATTTCTGGTTCTGTAGACATGATGGAAAGAGATCTTCTCAGCACTTGGATTCACCTACCAAGCACATGGAATGGAAAACCTTAAAAACGAAACCATGGCTTTGATACCATGAATGGACCTAGACTTAGAACCAGGGAATGAGAGTAAATTTCCTGTAGGTATGCATCACACAGTGGGCGAACTTTGAGAAGATCTCTTTCCATCATGTCTACATAACCAAAATTCTTGAAGCACTTGATTCTCTTGCTCCATCTTCCTCATCCCCCACCCCTCCAGAATTTCGTGTCTCCAATGCTTTCAAGATAAATTATCTCTACGAAGTCTCTCTTAGTGATGAAACCAAGATTTCTGAAACTCAACTTCCTCTCATGAACCCTTACTTCACTTTTGCCAAACCCAACTCGTCATTTTCACCCATCCTCTCCATTCGACAATTGATTCATCAGACTCCAAAGCAAGTAAAGGAGTACGTCCAGTCCTCCAAATTCGACCAACACCCTATACCTGCTACTGAAAAAGAGTACTTTGTTACTCTCTAGATTCCTCCGGAATTTCCTAGACAATGGGTTCAGCAAGGATATTCTCATGTCCATTACGGCGCTGTTCACCTTACTCTTACCTTTCATGGTCATAAAGGCTTGCTAGTTGTTGCAAGAATTGCTTTGTTGGATACCAAGTTTTTGCAATACCAACATGCTTGCATTGGTACTGTCCAAACTACTTTGAATGCTGGAATAGTCTTTGTAACTTTGTATCCAAACTTCAACATCGCTCTTTCAAACCCTCAGCTACTCTCTTTCCTAAAAGTTCAAGTTCAGCTCACTGGAGCACCTCAAATTGCTGACTTTGTAGCTGCAACACTTCATTACTAGATGGTTTATCGAGTGCAAAACCATGTGCTGAAAACAATGGCAACCTCCACCATCCATGTCGGACTTGGATTAAAAACCGAGTTCGTCGGAAAAACGAAAGCTGTTTCCATCAAATCCTTTTATCTTCCCATGATATGTTCTTAAAAAGATCCAAAAAAACTTACTTAAATGGACATCCCTCCATTTGATACTGTTTTTGGGATCATTTTTTGTTGAGTGTGATAAAAGACCTCCACCTCGATGGAAAAAGCCAAAAGATTATGGTTTCTTTGATACTCTTGATGAGTGTGATGCATGGTTTCTTATGCACCACCTCCACCACTAGAGTTCATTACTACATCCCAAGTTTCACCTAATCCACCAAAATCACCTCCAACATCTCCTCCTCAGAAAAAACAAGCTCTCTCCCCGTTTTACAAGCCAATCTTAAAATGGGCTAAGAAGCATTCTTACCCACTTGAGGTTCCAGCTGAAACACCACCCACTTCTTCCATTGCTATGTTCCATGATACAGACTTTCCCCCTCTTGTTAAAGAAACTTCAAAACTCTCATTTCCTGCTCCAGAAGAATTCATTGATCCACAAGGCAGATACCGTCATACTCCTAAGATAGCTGCCCCCACTAATGTGGATGAACATGGAAGACAGAGAAGAACTCCTGTTGCTGAAGCCGTTTTGAACTGGCAATCGGAGACTCTGTTAGCACAAAACAATGCCTTCAAAGCAATTGATTCCAAGATTGGAAATGTGCAACAAGATCTTCGAAAGTATGATGAGACCACCAAGAAAATGATTTCTGAATTCCAAAAGAGGCTAAATGCCTTGGAATTAGGACAACATCTACGGTATCATCATCTTGAGAGCCCTAAGCCGGAAATAGAAAAGCTCAAGAGACAAATCCAACTCCTTGAAGAAGGAAGGTTTAGACCTTTCGATCCATTGGCACCTCCTGTCAGAACTGGGTATTTGCCTCCAAAACCCCAGCCATCCATTTTTGCTGCCATCCCAAAAGATTCTTTCAGAAAAGAACCAGATATGACAGAATTGCAAAATCGTCTCAAAAACCTGCAGAAGGACAAAGGAAAAGAGAAAATGCCTCCAGAATCAAGTTCGATCGTTATAAAAAAAAAAAGGCAAGATCAGATGATGTTATCCAATCTGCTAGAATCTTTTCTAAAGGATTTGGGTACTCAGAAACAGCTTGATCCTACCGTTTCAAATGATCAAAATCTGCTCCCAGTTGAACAAACTATTCCTACCACTTCTGATACTGAATCAGAATCATTATCATTTTCCTTATCCTCATCCTTTTCAATTCCTGATGTTGAATCCCTTCCTGTGGCACCAGTAAATTCATCAATATTCATGGCTCATCCTCCAAATTAGGATATGGAATCAAATTACTCCGAGCCAGAGATTGTTCAGAACAATCCAACACATCATGTGTCCATGGCTTCAAAATAGTTTTTCACCATAGATGACATCCCCTACCACAAATGGCCAAAAAGACTCAAAGAGTTTCATACTTGGTTGAATACTCAATCCATTACCAACCATGATATGAATGATGCCATCTACAATTTTGTCACGAGGTTCACAGGAAGCCTCAAGCTTTGGTGGAAATCAGTTTCGAAACAAGACCAAATTCATTTTCTGATGTCACTTGATTTTAGCCATGCCATCACTCTCTTATATCATTTCTTTGTGGGAAAACCCACTGATCTCATAGAAATGAAAAGAAGATAATTTTTCGAAAGAAAATGCTGCTCCCTCCAAAAGAAATATCTTGATAAGTATTATCGAGAAATGCTTCAGCTCTTTTATCAGATTGGAGCTGATCCAAATCTGAAACATGTCTTCATGACTTCTATCCCTAAAGAACTATCTCAGATGGTTGAAAGATCCTTTTTTGCAAGACAAAGGAAAGTACAAGACATTCCCTTGGGAAAAATATAGCAAGAAATGCATCTATGCCTTGAAGAATTGTGCCTGAAGTGCCAGATGGTCCGTACCTACATCACAGATGACAGAGAACTCGAGACAGCTTGCTCTCGCCAAAAGTTAAAAATCAAATGTTCCAAGAAAGACTGTGATGGTACTTGTGGGAAGTCTTCACGAAAGAAGAAACATTTCAAGAATTACTAGTTAAAGAAATCCAAACATGGCCACAAGCACTTCCAAAGAAAGAAGAAATGGCGATACCTTCGCAAAAGGAAAGATCGCACAGGCCACAAAAAATCAAATCGCTGCTTCATCTGCAACCAGAAAGGGCACTTTGCCAAAAATTGCCCCCAAGCTAGAAAAGGTCAGCATCATTTGATACATCAAATTGAGAATGAAACAGATATTTCTCTTAAAAATGATGATATCGAATCGCTATTCTCTATTGATGAAGAACCAGGAGAACAAACTCTTTGTGTCATTTCATGTTACCCCACTTCTAGTGAAACTGAATCAGATTTTGAGTCTGAAGATATTTTTCATATATCATCTACATCTCCAAAACCAAGCTTTGACATATTTTCGAGCTAGACTCATTGTCCCCATTTTCCCATAAAAATCATCACCTCAAAGTTTTCCAAACCAATTACTATCATTGCTCTCATTGATACTGAAGCAAGTTGTTCAATACTGGACACCAAAGTTCTTCCTGAAGAATTATGGACTCCTTATATCCGATATTTCAATTCTGCCTCAGGAGATACTTTCTCCACGAATGTCAGAACCACCCCCATAACTATCCAGTTCTTCCCCTAGTGTTCAATATCCACAAAGATCTTTGGATCCAATCTTCCCAACAAAGACTTAATCATTGGTTGGGACATCATGACTCAAATTTCTCAGCTTCGAATCATCCCTGGAAAAGATCTTAGGTTTAAAGACCAATTCTCTGAGTTCGTTAATAGTCAGAGATTCTTTTCCATTCAAATGAGTTTATTAGATCCAATCATGCAAAAATTATTGGAATCTTGTTCAGAATCCCATTCTGAATTTGCCCAGAAATGTTCTCATCCTTTGTGGAAAATTCCAGAGTTTTTTGTCTGCCTTCCATTTAAAAAGAATGAAAACATCAATCCAACAAAGGCGAGTCATATGGGAATGAAGCCAGAACACTTGGCTTTAGCTCAAAAGGAATGCTCAAAATTATTGCAGCAAGGCCTTATTGAAATATCCAATTCTCAATGGGCTTGTGAAGCCTTTTATGTCAATAAGCGTGCCGAGCAAAACAGGGGAAAAATGAGGCTGGTGATCAACTATCAACCCCTCAATCTTTTTCTCCAAGATGATAAATTCCCTTTACCCTCTAGAGATTCTCTATTTACTGGGTTAACCAAGGCCCACATTTATTCCAAATTCGACCTCAAAGCCGGATTTTGGCAATTGGGCATCCATCCTAAAGACAGATCCAAAACAGGTTTCTGTATCCCTAACCAGCACTTCTAGTGGAAAGTTCTTCCTTTTGGCTTAAAGGTAGCACCATCCCTTTTCCAAAAGACCATGTGTCATATTTTCCAACCAGTCTTGTCAAGTGCAGCTATATATATTGATGACATTCTGCTCTATAGTCCTGATGAGCAATCACACTGCCAACTTCTTGAGCAATTCGCAGAAATCGTGAAAAAGCATGGTATTATGCTTTCCCAAAGGAAAATAAATATTGCCCAGACAGAAATTGAATTTATTGGTATGCACCTCAACAAAGGTACATACTACCCAGGGCCACATATCGCTCAAGAATTATTGAAGTTTCCTAAACATAACTTCACAATAAAACAAGTTCAGCAATTTCTTGGGATAATCAATTATCTTAGGGATATTGTCTCAAACATTGCAAAGCTCTTGATTCCTTTGCAATCCAAGCTGAAGAAGAATCCCCCACCTTGGGGAAAACCTTAGACTAAAGCAATTGCTGAGCTTAAGGAGATTATGCAAAATCTTCCACCACTGCAAATACCATCAACAGGAAAAAGAATCCTTCAAACTGACGCCAGTGATGAATACTAGGCAGCCATCCTGTTTGAAGAAATTAATGGTAAAAGACACCTTTGTGCTCACAAAAGTGGAAAGTTTTCTCAAGCTGAAATGTATTACAATTCCACTTTCAAAGAAATTCTAGCAGTGAAAAATGGAATAAAAAAGTTTGAATTCCATCTCATCGGCCATCACTTCCTAGTAGAATTAGACATGGCATCCTTCCCTCAAATGACCAAGTTTAAACAAAAGCAGATTCCAAATTCTCAACTGCTTAGATGGGCTGAATGGTTTTCAAAATACTCTTTTGAAACCAAACATATTCCTGGAAAGAAGAATGTGCTTGCCGACTTCTTGTCAAGACCAAAAGCACCAGCTGAAATCAACATGTACATCAAGAGGCCTGCTTTTCATATGCTCAATCATAGCGTGAAATATAAGATTGAGAAGATCAAAGATTTGCCAAGTTGGAAATATCCTCAGGAGATTATTCAACAGATCCAGAATGATAGTATCACCGAGAACTTGGAAAATCTCATGTGGCAATGCCACATAGATCTATTCAGATTCAATGGATGTTCGATTCTTTATCCTTTTGGGTTAAATTTGAATTATCCATTCATTCATCCCCTTATCTGGAAGGAAGATGATTTCCCTGATCAACTCAAGGCGTTACTATAGTACTTAACCAATAAGTACTTAATAGCCATTGAAATTCCAACCAGAAAATTCATTGCCAACCTCACCAGGATATTCTTACTTGGAAGAATCTCTTAGATTTTGTTAATTGGTTTTATCATCCTACTCACTGGAAACATTTCTTGGAAAAAGAACTGAGAACCATGACCCAAAATCCTGAAGTCCATACCATCCTATTTTTCCGACGTCCATGGAATTTTTTCAGAAACAATGGCAACATCCTCGACGCTCCACAAGAAATAGGAACCACATCCTATAGACCGTACTTAGATAGCCGAGAAGCTTGGATTCACAAATCTTATCCAAGATCTATTAGATCTTGTGCACACTAGTATCGAGAACTCCAAAGAATCTTGTGCTAGGAAAACAAAACTATTCCCGAAGAGATATGGAATAATGTACCCACTACGTGGGATCATTATGACCTAGCACCAGAAGCTATGGACCACTCAGGTAATACAAACAAGCTGCATCATTCCAAGATCATGAAGTGACAAGTGAAGATGATATTGTTCAGTCTACTTAAAACCCCTATGCACGCTTTGGAGGTCCTCTTTCCCAAGATCCCTATAATCCAGGAGTTTCGTCCTTATCCCAAAACATGGACGCATCCTTCTATGCACAGCCATCCAATTGGCCTCAGCTAAGCATTCCTGCCAACATTATAAGTGACACTACAAACTGGGCTGAAGTGCCAATATCGTAGTAAAATGGAACACTTAAGTGCCAACATTACATGAGGTTGGGATACCTGGAGGGTCATAACTTGGCACGGAGGGACACTTAAGTGCCATAACTTTGAAATGGTACACTTAAGTGCCAATATCAGAGTAAAATGGAACACTTAAGTGCCACTCCGGCGAAAATCCGGCCAAATGGTTGACGTGGCAATTTTCCGGCGAGTTTGGTCCAAAACGGCATCATTTTGCATGTTGACGTGGCAAAGAAAATGCAAAAACGACGCCGTTCCATGTCTGACGTGTAAATAATAATATAAAAATTAATTAAATTAGATTTAAACTTAATTTTATTTAAAATATTCAAAAAATAAAAAATTAAGAAAAATTTTAAAAATTAAAAAATTTTGAAAAATTTTGAAAAATTTTTAAAAAAAAAGGGGGAGGTCGAGCGGGGCGGGCGAGGGGCGAGCCCTCGCCGACCCTCCCCACTCCGTCACCGGCCCTTCCTGGCGGCAGCGGGGAGGCGGCGAGGGCCCGCGACCCTCACCCCACGTGAGCCCTCCCCCAGATTTGAGATTTGGGGCAAGGGTCGCAGCCCTCGCCTAGATCCGGCGAGGGCTCACGGGCCCTCGCCACCTCCCCGCCACCGCCGGGAAGGGCGACGAAGGAGTGGGGAGGGTTCGGCCGAGGTCGTCGAGCCTTGGCCAGGGGCCGGCGAGGCCAACCTACTGGTGGCAAGGGCCCACGAGCCCTTGCCTAGATCTAGGGCGAGGGTCGCGGCCTTCGCCGCGATTCAGCGAGGGCTCGCAGCCCTCACCGTCGGTCGGCTAGGGGTCTGCAACCCCGGCTGACCCTCCCTCCTCCGTCACCGGCCCTTCCCGGCGACGGCGGGGAGGCAGCGGGGGCGAGGGCTCAACCCTCAACTGCGACGTTCGACCTCCCCCGCCCCTTTTTTAATTTATTTTTTTAATTTATTAATTTATTAATTTTTTTATTTTAAAATTTTAAAATTTTTTGAATTTTTTTTAAAATTTTAAATTTTTCTTAATTTTTTTAATTTTTTGAATATTTTAAATAAAATTAAGTTTAAATCTAATTTAATTAATTTTTATATTATTATTTACACGAAACAACGTTGTTTTTACATTTTCTCCACCACGTTAGCGTGCAAAATGAAGTTGTTTTGGACCAAACTCGCCGGAAAGTTACCACGTCAGCCATTTGACCGGATTTTCGCTAGAGTGGCACTTAAGTGTTCCATTTAACTTCGAAACTGGCACTCAAGTGTACCATTTTGAAGTTATGGCACTTAAGTGTCATCTTGTGCCAAGTTATGGCACTTGGGCTATTCTTCTGCCCACAGCCATCCAATTGGCCTTAGCTAAGCATTCTTGCCAACATTACAAGTGACAATACAAACTGGGTTGAAGAAGAAGCATCCCATTGGGCTCATGTAGAAGCATCCTCATCACGATGACTAAACCAAATCCTCTCACCAGAAGATCTTGAAGCTCTTAAACAAAAATATGAGGAATATCTTCTAGAATGTAGCTCAGATGACTCAGTTTGTAACTACAATACTCGTAACGGACGAGACCATTGAGTCCGTACAATTTCACTGTAGCAAGTCACTGTCCACTTTTACTATAGCACTAGGCTAGGGAAAGTACTGTTCACAGTACTGTTACTGTTCATAATGTGTGAATAATTCCCTCTCGAAAGTTTTCGATGCCTTTGTTTGTATCCGGACCCATGAGCTTAGTCCTTGTAAGTGTCTTTGTGACCTCTTATCATCTATAAAAGGCGAGGAGGGTGTATTGTGTTGGGCAGAGTCCCTTGAAGTAAAGTAAGTGTTTTGTGAAAACATCTTCATGGCTTTCTAAATCCCTCTTCTTCTCCAGCCTGGTAGGATCCACCAAGAATTGCAACTTGGGTAGGTTAGAAACGTTTCTATCTTAGCATGTTTAAGTGTCTCTAGGCTATGAACTAAATGGCTAAGTGGTTTTTTGCTAAAAAGCTGTCTCTGAAGGGCTTGAACGGGAGTTGTTCGCCCACTGTGGAATGCATACCTGCAGGAAATTTACTCTCCTTCCCTGGTTCTTCAAAACCAGGAGGTTGTTCCACATAGACTTCCTCTTGGATAAATCCATTCAAGAATGCACTTTTGACGTCCATTTGAAATAACCTGAAATTCTTATAACAAGCAAAAGGAAGTAATAATCTAATTGTTTCTAACCTTGCTACTGGTGCGTAAGTCTCATCATAGTCTATCCATTTTTCTTGCGTATATCCTTTGGCTACGATTCTTGCTTTGTTTCTTACAACTTTTCATTTTTCATCCCTCTTGTTCTTGAAAACCCATTTAGGTCCAATAACAGATTTACCTTTTGATTTAGAAGTTAGTTCCCAGACATCGTTAATACTGAACTGCCTGAGCTCTTCTTGCATGACTTCGATCCAGCTTTTATCAGTTAAAGCTTCTTCTATGTTCTTGGGTTCTATTTCAAAAATAAGAGCTACAATGCTAGACTCTTCATGCCTTTTGGATCTTGTACGAATTCCTTCATCAATGTTACCAATGATGAGTTCTTTGGGATGACTAGACTTGTGTTTCCAGTTGCTGATTGGTCTGACAAATTGCTGAACTTCTTCTTCAGTTGATTCTTCAATATTTGTTTATTGTTGATCTTCTGTAATCTGAGCTGCTTCAGGGAAAGTAGATTTTGTAGTGTTTTGAGCAGGTTCAAATTCTTCAAAGTGAGTCTAGATTGATTGATTTTATATAGAGTCTTGAAATTTGACATTCATTGACTTTCCATTGAATGAGTCTTCTTGTTATAAACTCTATAAGCTTTGCTGGATGTTGAGTATCCAAGAAAGATTCCTTCATATGATTTTTCTTCAAACTTACAAATTCGATCATTTGCATTTTTCAAGATAAAACATTTGCAACCAAATACGTGAAAATAAGAAACAATTGGCTTCTTTCCTTTGAACAACTCATAGGGAGTTTTCTCCATAATAGGCCTTAAGAAAACTCTATTAATAATATAACATGCTGTAAAAACTGCTTCAGCCCAAAAACAAGAAGAAATGTTGCTTTCAATTAAAAGAGTTCTAGCCATTTCTTGCAACAATCTATTCTTCATTTCCACAACTCCATTCTGTTCAGGAGTGTACGGTGAGGAGAACATATACTGAAAACTAAATTTATCACAAAATTTAGCAAAATCTTGATTTTCAAACTCACCTCCATGGTCTATTCGTATGTTTGAAATAACATACCCTTTCTCATTTTGAACTTTCTTGGCAAATTTAGTAAAATAAGAAAAGGTTTCAGACTTACTTGCCAAAAAATAGACCCAAGTAAATCGTGAATAATCATCCACTATTACTAGGTAATATTTCTTTCCACCAATGCTTTAAGTTCTAGTTGGTCCAAAGAGATCCATATGCAGGAGCTGCAGCACATGATTAGTGGAAACTTGGTTTATTGGTTTGAAAAAATTTCTAACCTGTTTTCCCAATACACATAGTGTGCATAAGTCAGATTTTTGGTACTTTAGGTTGGGTAGTCCACGAACAAGCTTCTTTTAAGAAATCTTGGCAATTTGCTTCATGTTAATATGGCCCAGGTTTCAATGCCAGAGATTTTCTTCATCTTGAATTGAAATTAGACATTGAGATCTTTTTGGATTGATATCCAAAAGATAGATATTTCCATGTCTTCACCTAGTAAATGATTGTGAAAGATCTTTACTAGTGCCTGAACATATTCCTTCTTGAAAATTGATATTGAATCCAGTGTCACACAATTGACTAATGCTGAGCAAGTTGTAGTTGAGTCCTTTCACTAAGGAGACGTTGTTGATTATGAGACTTCCTATCTTTACAGTTCCACATCAACAATTCTTCCCTTACTGTTTCCGCCAAATGAGACTTTTCCACCAATTACTTGCTTAAGTTTAATAAAACAACTTGAATCTCCAGTCATATGCCTTGTACAGTCACTATCCAAATACCACTTAACATTTTTTTTATAGTGACCTGCAATTAAAAAAGAGACTCAAGCTTTCTTTGGTACCCACACTTTCTTGGGTCTAGTGGAATTAGTGTAATATACGGTATTTGCCCAATCTTTCTTAACATGTTTCCAAATCATGGGACATTCTTTCTCAAAGTGTTCTAAACTGTTGCATTTAGAACATTTAAGAGCACTACGGCCAATAGATTTTACAAAGACTTTTTGAAAATGATTTCTATAAAAGGCCTTTATAGATCTCTATTTGATTCTTTCCTTTACTTTTGGAAAATCAATTAGAGGAATGGTTTCAGAAGTCATTTCCAAGTCTGATTTGTTAAAATAAGGTCTTTGTACTAATAGAATATTTTCCAATTTTTCAGATTCTATAGAAAACCTTTTTGAGATACTTGAAATATCATTCTTCAAAAGTGTATTTTCTTTTGAAAGAGATTCTGCATTTTTTTTTTTCAAAATAGTAAGACTTTTATCTAAATTTTCGAACTTTCCTTTCCAAACATTCTCATGTTGTTTCAGTGTAGAATTTTCCCTTTTTAGCTCAAAAATTCTCTTAAGAGAAGTTTTGAGACTAAGACATAGTTCATCAATATATTTTGAGACTTTAGTAGGAATTTTTAAATTACTTACCTCGATTTCACTGTTTGAGTCTGTATCTGTCTCAGAGTCTGAATATGAATATGATTTTGCCATTAAACAAATATTAACATAATTATCATCACTCTCTTCGCATTCGATATCACTCCAAGTCTCTACTTTAAGTGTGTTTCTATATTTCTCAGCTTTTCCTTTCTTTTTCTTCAACAAGGGACAGTTGGGTTTGATGTGTCACTTTTTTCTTGCATTCAAAACAAATCACATCTTTATTGGATTCATTATCCTCAGCTGATTTATTTTGAAACTTTTGAGAGCTTTGTTTCTTCCAATTGAATATTCTTCCCTTTTTGTTCAGTTTTCTGAACCTTCTTATCATGAGAGCAAGCTCTTTGGGATCTTCATCTTCATTGATTTGCTTCACTTCATAAGACTGAAGAGTGCCAACCAATTCTTCAACGGAGAGTGGCATGATCCTTTGTGTCTCCTTTATTGATATCTTTACGTGATTCCAATCTTTGGAAAGTCCACGCAATAATTTGTTAACCTCCATGCGTCCTGAGATTAGTTGACCTTGATATTCAAGACTATTCATGATTTCTATAAAATGACTAAACATGTCAGTGATAGATTATCTTGGCTTCATTTTGAAGGCTTCATATTGACATAGCAGAATATTGATTATGGTTTCTTTTACTCGATCAGTCCCTTCATACGTAATGTGCAGCCTATCCCAGACTTCTTTAGCTGTTTCACAAGAAGATATTTTGTTACATTCAGTTGGAGATAATACACAATATAAGGAGTAAATTGCTTTTATAGCAAGAGCTTGTCTCTTGGTTATCTCTTCTTGAGTCATCTCGCTAGCCTCTGCAACTTATTTTTCCCCTTTCTAAGACTGTTGTAACTTTAGGAATAATTCATTTGTCTACCACATCCCATTCCGGAGGATCTTTCGATCTTATGAAAGCTTTTATCTTGTTCTTCCATATGCTGTATTCCTTTCTATCAAAATAAGACGGTCTGGTGTTGCTTTGCCCTTCAACCAAACCTAGAACCAACATACTAGCCATGGATCTTTAACTCTGAAGTAAAAACACTTCAATTTAAATGAGTACATAGGCTTTGATACCAATTAATAAACTATACGAGCACCTGACCAACAGGTGCACACACACACACAGACATTGAAAGGCTCAAAGTCACACACACACACACACACATATCCTAAGGAGGTGATATGCACACAAGCAAAACACAATCATTAGAATTGAGAAGTTTCAAACAAGCAAAACTCAATCATCCAAATTGAGAAGTTTCATTTAACGGATGACCAAAATCGGAATCAAACGTTAGTGTACATGCGTTTAAGCAAACCACCAGGGTTTTACCACAAAGAAAAACATGCAACCAATGCTTTTATCTCTTGAACATGCACTTTTTTGTGTGAAAAAGGCTAATCTCCATTTAGGAGGGGTTTTTGTTCCCTTGAAGAGAATATATCACTAATCTTATCCCACCACATGCGTACCTAAGCTACCACCATTGCGAGGTTTCCTAGCAAAAGGGACTCTTTAAGTCAAGGCAAGTTTGCTATGAAATGGAGCATGCAAGAAATAATTTGTGCCAATGAAATGGGCGTAATCATCGGAATGCTTTAACTCACATGAGGCTTTGAAACAAAAATGCATTGGGTAAGAGTTGGTTGCTACAATCAACGTTTATGGATTTTCAAATTTCCCTTTATTGTTGGAGAAATCTTCGTAAAGTGTTTTGAAGCTGACAAAAAGTTTCCATCAGTCTAGTCTAAAGATTTGCAGACTCTACTATTTAAAGTCTGAAGACCTCGGAATGCCAGACTCAAGACTCAAAGTCTATTCTCATTGACAGTTTCTAATCCGTTGAAGAAAGGCTATCCAGAACTGGGTGTTTCGTTATGGATTTGACCTTATCAATTGGAGAAGATCTCTTGGCTGGATATGACATAACGGAATCCTTCATTTGATCATGATTGATTCGGAGGTTAAGGATCCAATGATTGGCGAAGTATACTTGGAAGGTTCTACTTATGGAAACCGAGATCCTAATTGTATGGGCGAGCAGGATTGATGGGCTATCGACATGTTCCTTTAATAGCTCGAATGATCTTCCTAATTGATTCCGTCCAATGGGTAGATTGGAGGAATTCCTTTGGTAAGTGCCAACGGGTATGATGGCATAAAGGAGTATATAAGGAAGACGTTCTAGTTGTTCGAGTGTGTGCACGATAGAAGAATTCCAAAGTCTGAAGCTCCTTGTTCTTAGTCAATTCATTTGTTGAGCGAAATCTTGTACGCAAAAGAGAGTCTATATTCGTGAGAAACCTTGAGGAAGTGTGGTAGAATATCTACACTGTGGAATCAAGGGAGAGCTTTGCTGTAACATCTCTTTTGTTCATAGTGAAATCCAGCCGGTGGGCTGTCAGTGCGGAAGAGTGGACGTAGGCTTGGAATAAGCCGAACCACTATAAACCTTGTGTTCAATTTTCTCTTCCCTACTCTCTACTTTATTTTGATCGTAATTTGTTCTGTTAACCAAAGGAGAACTTCTTTTCTATTGTTTGCTTAATATTGCTCGCATATCACAAAAAATTATTATACACCTATTCACCCCCTCTAGGCGCTTATACTAGTTATCTCAATTGGTATCAAAGCCTGTGTACTCACTTTGTTTGAAGTGTTTTACTTCAGAGTTAAAGATCCATGGCTAGTATGTTGGTTTCAGGGCTGATAGAAGGGCAAAGCAATACCAGACCGCCTTACTTTGATGGAAATGATTACAACATATGGAAAAACAAGATGAAGGCGTTCCTAAGATCAAAGGATCCTCTGGAATGGGACGTTGTAGAAAAAGGAATCATTCCTAAAGCTGCACCTGTCTCAGAGAGAGGAAAAGATACTGTTGAGTCTAGTGAAATGACTCAGGAAGAGATAACCAAGAGACAAGCTCTTGATGCAAAAGCAATTTATTCTTTATATTGTGCTTTGTCACCTACTGAATATAACAGAATATCTTCTTGTGTTACAGCAAAAGAAGTCTGGGATAGATTACATATTACCTATGAAGGAACCGATCGAGTGAAAGAGACTAGAATCAACATTCTCCTCGGTCAATACGAAGCCTTCAAAATGAAATCAGGAGAATCTATAACTGACATGTTTAGTCGTTTTACAGAAATCGTGAATGGTCTTGAAAATCAAGGTCAACCAATTTCTGATCCCATGAAGGTAAACAAGCTTCTGCGTGGACTCTCCAAGGATTGGAATCACATAAAGACCTCAATAAGAGAGACACAAAGAATTATGCCACTATCTGTCGATGAGTTGGTTGGGACTCTTCAGTCTTATGAAGTGGAGCGAATCAATGAAGATGAAGATCCTAAAGGTAAGAAATCCATTGCATTAAAATCCAATGATGATTCTGATGTTACAGATTCTGAAGACGATATGGATGATGAGGAGCTTGCTCTCATGATAAGAAGATTCAGAAAGCTGAACAGAAAAGGAAGAAGATTCAATCCAAAGAAATAGAGTTTTCAAAAGCAACAGATTAAGTCTGTTGAGGATGATGAATCAAACAAAGATGTAGTCTGCTTTGAATGTAAGAAAAAGGGACACATCAGACCCAACTGTCCTCTTCTGAGGAAGAAGAAAGGAAAAGCTGAAAAGTATCGAAAGGCTCTTAAAGTAGAAACCTGGAGTGATACAAAGTGTGAAGAAAGTGATGATGATTATGCCAATATATGTCTGATGGCACAATCGGATTCAGATTCAAACTCCGAGATAGACTTAGATTCAAACAGTGAATTTGAGGTGAGTAACTTCAAAATCCCTATTAAAGTTTCTAAATACATTGATGAGTTGTGTTTTAGTCTTAAGACTTCTCTTAAAAGGATTTCCGAACTCAAAAAAGAGAAAATTCTGCACTAAAACAACAAGAAAATGTTTTGAAAGAAAAGGTGAAAGTTTTAGACAAAAATGTTTCTTACCTTAAAGAAAATGAAGATAATCTTTCAAAAGAAAATGCATTCTTGAAAAATGATATCTCAAATATTTCTAAAAGATTTTCTATAGGATCTGAGAAACTTGAAAAAATTCTTTATGTTCAAAGACCTTATTTCAATAAATCTGGTTTGGGAATGACTACTGAAACCATTCCTTTAATTGATTTTCCTAAAGTGAAGGAAAGAATTAAGCAAAGACCCACAAGAGATGCTTACAAAAATCATTTTAAAAAGATCTTTGTAAAACTAGTAGGTCGCAATGCTCTCAGATGTTCAAAGTGCAATAGTGCAGATCATTTTGAAAAAGAATGTCCTATGGTTTGGAAACCTGTTAAGAAAGTATGGGCAAAAACCGCATATCATACTAACAACAATGGACCCAAGAAAATATGGGTACCAAAGAAAGTTTGAGTTTCTTTTTTAAATGCAGGTCACTATCAAGAAAAAGGTAAAATGGTATCTGGATAGTGGATGCTCAAGACATATGACAGGAGATTCAAATTGCTTCATAAAGCTTGTTCAAGTAAATGGTGGAAAAGTCTCATTTGGAGGAAATAACAAAGGAAGAATTGTGGGATTTGGAACTGTAAAGATTGGAAACCTCACAATAAGCAATGTTTCTTTAGTGGAAGGACTCAACTACAATCTACTCAGTATCAGTCAGCTGTGTGATACCGGTTTCAAAATCAACTTTCAAGAGGGAATATGTTCAGGAATCTAGTAAAGATTCTACTCAGTCATTCATGGGTCGAAGACATGGAAATATCTACCTCTTGGATGTGAAACTAGATGAATCGCAATGTCTAATCTCAATTCAAGACAAAGCGAACTTATGGCACAGAAAGCTTGGGCACATCAATATGAAGCAGATAGCCAAAATTTCAGCAAAGAAGCTTGTTCGTGGTTTACCCAATCTTTCATACCAAAAGTCTGATCTATGTACACCATGCATATTGGGAAAACATGTAAGAAATTCCTTTAAACCAATAAATCAAGTTTCCACTAACCGTGTACTGCAACTTCTGCATATGGATCTCTTTGGACCAACCAGAACACAGAGCATTGGAGGTAAGAAATATTGCCTAGTAATTGTGGATGACTACTCACGATTTACTTGGGTATATTTCCTAGTAAGTAAGTCTGAAATTTTCTCTTACTTTGAAAATTTTGCTAAAAAGGTTCAAAACGAAAAAGGATATGTTATTTCAAGTATAAGAACAGACCATGGAGATGAATTTGAAAATCAAGATTTTACAAAATTTTGTGATGAATCTGGTTTTCAGCATTTATTCTCCTCTCCATATACTCCAGAACAAAACGGAGTTGTGGAAAGAAAGAATAGGTTACTTCAAGAAATGGCTAGAACTCTTTTAATAGAAAGCAATATCTCTTCACGTTTTTGGGCTGAAGCAGTTTCTACAGCATGTTATATTATTAATAGAGTTTTTCTAAGGCCTATTCTAGAAAAAACCCCTATGAGTTATTCAAAGAAAAGAAGCCTATTGTTTCATATTTTCATGTGTTTGGATGTAAATGCTTTATATTGAAAAATGCAAATGATCGAGTTGGCAAGTTTGAAGAAAAATTAGACGAAGGCATCTTCCTTGGATATTCAACCACAAGCAAAGCGTATAGAGTCTACAACAAGAAGACTCAATCTGTGGAGGAATCAATGAATGTCAAATTCCAAGATTCTATGCAAAATGAATCTATTCAGACTCATCTTGAAGAGCCTGAACCTGCTCCAGACTCTACAAAGTCTAAATCTCAGGAAGCAGCTCAGACTTTGAAAGACCAGCAACAAATGATTGTTGAAGATTCAAATGAAGGAAGTGATCATCAACCTAACAAATTAACCAGCAACTGGAAGCATAAGTCCATTCATCCCAAAGATCTTATTATTGGCGACATTAATGAAGGAATTCGCACAAGATCCAAAAGGCGCGAAGAGTCTAGTGTTGTGGCTCTTATTTCTGAAATAGAACCCAAAAGCATAGAAGAAGCTTTATCTGATGAAAGCTGGATTGAAGCTATGCAAGAAGAACTAAGGCAATTCAGCATTAATGATGTCTGGGAGTTAACTCCTAAACCAAAAGGTAAATCTATTATTGGTGCTAAATGGGTTTTCAGGAACAAGATGGACGAGAAAGGAAAGGTCATAAGAAACAAAGCAAGACTCGTGGCCAAGGGATATACGCAAGAAGAAGGGATAGACTATGATGAGACTTACGCACCAGTAGCAAGGTTAGAAGCAATTCGATTATTACTTGCTTTTGCTTGTTATAAGAATTTCAGGTTATTCCAAATGGACGTCAAAAGTGCTTTCCTGAATGGATTTATCCATGAGGAAGTCTATGTGGAACAACCACCTGGGTTTGAAGACCCAAGGAAACCAGACTCAGTATTCAGACTCAAAAAGGCTTTATATGGTCTAAAACAAGCACCTCGAGCTTGGTACGACAGGCTGAGTAAGTTTTTAATTCAAAACGGCTTTGTAAAAGGTAAAGTAGACACTACTCTGTTTATTAAAAGAGAAAACAAAAGTTTTCTACTTGTTCAAATATATGTCAATGATATTATTTTTGGATCCTCTAATGAAAGTTTGTGCAAGAAATTCTCTAAGACTATGCAGGATGAATTTGAAATGAGCATGATGGGTGAGTTAACCTTCTTTCTTGGGCTTCAAGTGAAACAATTGAAGGAATGAACTTTTATTCATCAAGAAAAATATGCTAATGATCTTGTCAAAAAGTTTGGACTGGATAATTGCAAAAAGGCTGATATACCAATGTCAAGTTCCTTGAAGATAGACAAAGATGAAGGAGGAAAGAAAGTCGATCAGAAGCTATACAGGAGTATCATTGGCTCACTTTTTTATCTTACTACTTCTAGACCTGACATTTTGTTTAGTGTTTGCATTTGTGCTAGATTTCAAGCAGACCCTAAAGAATCTCATCTAAGTGCTGCAAAGCGTATTATCAAATACATTGCTTCAACTTCAAACTTTGGTCTTTGGTATCCTAAAAAGGGAGACTTTACTCTTCTTGGATACTCAGACGCAGACCTAGTCGGATGCAGAGTTGATAGAAAGAGCACCTCAAGTACCTGTCAACTTCTTGGAAGCAGGACAATGTCTTGGTTTTCAAGGAAGCAAAATACAGTAGCTCTCTCTACAGCAGAAGTAGAATATGTAGCTCTTGGAAGTTGTTGTTCACAAATTCTGTGAATAAAACAACAGCTAAGAGACTTTGGAATTGAAGATTCATGCACAGAGATTAAATGTGACAACACCAGCACAATCAATCTCACTAAAAATCCAATTCTTTACTCAAGAGCAAAGCATATAGAGATTCGACATCACTTCATTAGAGATCATGTTCAAAATAGAGAAGTTTCGATTCAGTTTGTTGACTCAAAGAACCAACTGAAGGATATATTCACAAAGCCTTTGGAGAAAAATCAATTTGAAGCTATTCGTTCCAAACTCAAAATCTTAAAGTTTGAGGAAATTCAGACTCAGGGCTGAAAGTCTAAAGATACCCAGTCTCAGACGATCAAGTTTTTCTTTCGTAAGTTATTTTATTTTATATCTCGAATCTCATCTTGAAAAAGCACGATCACCAACCGTGTTTGATTATTGTTATCTTTAATTGACGTGATTATTGCAACGTTTCCTTTTCGAAAAAGGAGTTATTTTTTTAAATGACTATTATCTAATTTCTCGAAAAATGCAGTTATTTTTCAAAAATGCATCTTTTTACTTTTTTTTATGATGTTCCGTATACCTCTCTTCGACTATTTATACACTGTTGTTTCTTCTTCGCTTTACTCTCAAAAACCCTAAGAGAGCACCGATCTTCCATTTCTGTTTTCTTCTCTTGTTTAATCTTCGAAAAAGTTGTCATCTTTCTTGGGAAAGTCAAGTTTGGAATCTTTCAAAGACTGTGAAAGATGTCGTCTCAAAGGAAGTCTTCGAGGATTGCAAGCAGGGGACCGCAAATGCGTGAGGGGCCTACGCACTTTGATCTCACCGAGGAAGAAGAGTCTCCTAGTCAGTAGCAGAGCCCACAACATTCTCGGCAGCATCATTCTCCTCCATCTAGTCCACAGGATGTTGCTCATCGAGAAAATGAAGAAATCATCGAAGGCGCAGATCCTGTAAGAATTCAAAAGCCCTCTTTTATTTACAAGCTTTATCGTGCTTTGAAAAGAAGTGGAACTCCATTGAACTACATCGATGAGTTTCTTAAGGACAAAGGGTATGGAAATGAGTACATCTTTTTACGAAATATGGAGCGTTTGGGAATTGCTCCTGCGGGGTTAGTAGAAGAAACCCTTGCTAATATTCCAAGTGATCCACGTGTTGGAGGGCTAAATCAGCCAGATAGGAATGATGATGATAAGTTGTACAGTCAGTTTCAACCGAGAATGGGTGTTGTGGCAAAAATTCGGGGAAAAAGGACCGACTTGTTTCGATCGGAGGAACAAAAGTTTTTATACTCTAAGTTGTTGAAGCGTGGGGTGATAAACCCTAGAAGTGTGGATTTTGATTTCCTTGATGCTATGAATGTTAATTTAAGGGAAAAATTTAGTCTTCTTCAACTTGAACAGTTCTGTTCTGACTCTACAGAAGCCTATGCTGAACTCACTGCATATTTCTATTCGAATCTCAGTTTCTTGGATGCGAATAGATTCTCTTTTAGTGTCCGAGATCAGGACTATGTGGTGGATGTAGATATGTTGGCTGATGTCATTGGGGTTGAGAGAGGGAGATATCAACCTATCAATGTCTCAATTGCTCGTGCTACGTTGGAACTTATTAAGGATAAAATGATAGAGGAAAAGATTTCCTACTTGAGGATGAGCGCATTTAACATTCTACTTCACAAGATTGTCATTAATTGCGTCAGACCAAAATCTACTTCAAAGACTGATGTTTCAAACTCAGAGGCAAAGCTGATGTATGCTATCATTGCTGGGAAAAAGTTTTCTCTTCCTCACACTATCATGTTCCACATGTATAGAGCAGTGGTGAAGGAAAAGGTCAACTTCCTTATCCAAGTCTTGTGACAAAGTTATTCAGACATTTGAATGTTCAGCCTCCACGAATTCTCTGTACTCGATCTTGTGATCATATGGTGGTAGGACTGAAAATGGTGACTAAAATGCGTTTGAAGGAACTCAGCAAGGCGTTGGAGAAATTCAAGGAGAAAACCCCTGTCAAAACTCATCAAATCTCTTCGGTAGCAAAAAGAAAAGGGAAGGAGCCCATGGTTGCTCCATCCAAGAAAAGAAGAGCTCTCATCGTTGAGGATGAAGATGATGAGGAAAACATCACCATTTCTGCAATGGCATTAAAGAACCTGAGCCGTTCTGTTCCAAAATCAAATGAACAACAAGAAAAAGACTCAGAACAGAGGACTAGAGAAAAAGAAGATGAAGAGAAAGAAGCAGAGGAGAAAGAAACAGAGGAGAGAGAAGAAGAAGAAAGAGATGCTGAGGAGGAAAGAATTGAAAAAGAAGAAGAAGAGAAAAGAGATCAAGAGGAAGAAGAGCATGAGGAACACTCTTCTCCACTTGGAGGCATGGAAACAAGGGGAGACCGTGAGAAAAGAGGAATGTCCTCATATCCTGCTACCAGTGAAGGAGTCAGTCGCTCTCCAACAGATCCAAAGGACATCTATGCCTCTCAATTTCCTGAGGAGGGACATGATATTTCATCGCCAAATCTGCGTGACTATGCTGATTTGCCATCGTCTGGCTTTACTCCATCTGATCGTGCAGAAGCCAATATGCGTAGACCGATAATTCAGCACATTTTCGCAGAATTCTTGATGTTCTCTTGGAAATGCGGGGTCAGATATATGCTCTGGGATGCGAAATTCAGAATTTGCAAAATGCAGGTCAAGCTTCTTCAGTTTCTTTGAATGATCAGATCCAAGCCCTTGCTCTTCAGATTCAAGCAAATGCTAAGGGTGAAGATGTAGCTCAACTGAAGGAGGAATTGAAAAAAGCTGGAAGGCATTGTCTAGTCAATGGGAGATTTCCAGCTTGTTCGTGTTCCCAAGCAATCTTGACTCTATTCTATTTCCATCTCAACCTTTTTTATGCTGACAAAAAGGGGGAGAGATGCGAGATTTGAAAACTTTGAACCTTAAACTTTTTGAACTTTTGGATTGTTTTGATGTTTGATGTGGACTGAATTTGGGATTTGGATTTGACTGCTTATATTAAGTACTATTGATATCTTATGGATGGCTTTACTCACATGCAAGACTAACCTATTTTCTGTGGTTGCAGATTCTAGTGTTATCATTAAGCCATTTATCTTTATAAGATATCCATATTTGTTTGAGTAATATTTTGCAGGTCAAAGTTATCCAAATCTGCAGGAAAGTTTTGTCACCATCAAAAAGGGGGAGATTGTTGGAGAAATCTTCGTGAAGTGTTTTGAAGCTGACAAAACGTTTCCATCAGTCTAGTCTGAAGATTTGCAGACTCTACTATTTAAAGTCTGAAGACCTCCGGATTGCCAGACTCAAGACTCAAAGTCTATTCTCATTGATAGTTTCTAATCCGTTGAAGAAAGGCTATCCAAAACTGGATGTTTCATTATGGATTTGACCTTATCAACTGGAGAAGTTCTCTTGGCTGGATATGACATAATGGAATCCTTTATTTGATCATGATTGATTCGGAGATTAAGGATCCGATGATTGGCGAAGTATACTTGGAAGGTTCTACTTATGGAAACCGAGATCCTGATTGTATGGGCGAACAAGATTGATGGGCTATCGACATATTCCTTTAATAGCTCGAATGATCTTCCTAATTGATTCCGTCCAACGGGTAGATTGGAGGAATTCATTTGGTAAGTGCCAACGGGTATGATAGCATAAAGGAGTATATAAGGAAGACATTCCGGTTGTTCGAGTGTGTGCGCGATAGAAGAATTCCAAAGTCTGAAACTCTTTGTTCTTAGTCAATTTATTTATTGAGCGAAATCTTTTACGCAAAAGAGAGTCTATATTCATGAGAAACCTTGAGGAAGTGTGGTAAAATATCTACACTGTGGAATCAAGGGAGAGCTTTGCTGTAACATCTCTTTTGTTCATAGTGAAATCCAGCCGGTGGGCTATCAGTGCGGAAGAGTGGATGTAGGCTTGGAATAAGCCGAACCACTATAAACCTTGTGTTCAATTTTCTCTTCCCTACTCTCTACTTTACTTTGATCATAATACGTTTTTGTTAACCAAAGGAGAACTTCCTTTCTATTGTTTATTTTGTATTGCTCACTTATCACGAGAAATTATTATACACCTATTCATTCTTAATAGTAGGATCCTTCCCCCTTCTAGGTGCTTATACTAGCTATCTCAAAAAAAGAGAAGATACACAGTCACTGAAACTATATGACCAAGAAGTTAAAAGACAACTACATTACGAACACAACCCTATAATGCTTACTTTGGAATGAACTCGTCATAAGCACCAACCAGGGAGTTTATGCAATATAGATGAGTTTTGGTTCTAGCAGAACAGAACAAAAAGCTATTTCTTGCTGCAAACAGGCTTCTTTCAGTCTCAACTCAAACTCAGATAATCAGCTGCCTTAGACATATATAATTTCAACTAGAGGGATATCATCATTGTCGTCTATCATTATAAAACCCAAATGGCCACATTCAATTTGCATCTTCGTCCACAATCACAGTAACAGTCTCATTTTGTGAATGTTAGATGCTTGAACATGAATACCGTTAACTAGAACAGACATTTTTAGCACTTTAAAAAACAATAACATAAGGGGGCTTGTAACCAAGGTCCTTATCAGAATCTGTACTATATACTCTTCACATAAAGCCCCGCTATAGATGCTACGTAGAAGAACAAGGGAACCACCAAGCCACTCATCAGAATATAGAAGGGAACCGTGCTCGTTCCTCTGCTAACACAGTATTATATACTCCATAATATTTATACATATATATCCTTATTTTCTGAAAATACATGCAGATTAGAATAAGACAATAAGAGTGCTTACAATCAGAAAGTATGTAATAATCCCTCAATTCACCAGAAAATCACAGAAGTTTATCTTCAAAACTCACAAGGTTATGATATAATTTTAAAAGTCAAAATGAAGGGCAGGAAGTAGTGCCTTGTAGAGACGGTCTGGACGTCCTAGCTTTCAGCTCACTCAGTGAAAAGATGAATTTTGGGAGAAAGAAAATATGTATATCTATGAATGCCAACGTCTCTCGAGCATTTACACATGGGTAATCCACTCTAATGGAAGGACCGCAAATATTCCCGTTGCTTCTGGCTTGGCTGGGACATTTTAATAAACATCTTCCGTGCAACTAAGCCAAAAACTCCGTACTTCTATCGCAGTCATATCCACCACTCAGGCATCGTTCAACCACTAAAACGGACATAGAGAAACCCAGTTAGGGACGACCGTGGGCATCAACGGGGTAATGTCAAATGCGGAGTTAAAGGAGGTGAATTACCATGAAGATGAAAGTTTTATGAAATCGCGGGTACAAGACAACTTGCCGGAGTATGCACGTCACCGTCGTATCGGCCCACATTCCGATGGATCGGCCACTCAAAACTTTCTTTGCCCTAGAGAATTTTCGAGAAAGATTATAGGAAAATGTAAATATCAATTAATGAATGATTTCAAGAAAATTAAAGTTATATATTTTTGTACCTCAATTAATGTCTTTATGCACCTTCTCTTGCCCTGGAGATTTTTCAAGAATGATTATAGGAAAATGAAAATATCAATTAATGAATGATTTCAATAAAATTAAAGTTATATATCTTTGCACCTCAATCAATGTTCTTATGCCTAAAAAGTCCGATAATATTGAGTAAGTTTTGCTTCATCTGAAACAAGAACGGGTGATTACAATTGTATACCAAGTTTTGTTTATTGATAGGGCCGTTTTGAAATGAAAATATTCAAGCATGTATTGGTTGTGGCCCGATCATTGCAAGGAGGGCATGAAAGCCCCTTTGCTAGGTGGCCCGCTCATCAGTGAGGTCTTAAAAACAGCCTAGGCTCAACAAGCGAGCTCACAAAAAGTGGCCAAGCCCACATTTTCTGGATAGGCGATCCCATTGGGCAAGTGACCAACTGCCCGTTGACCATCTCCAAACAGGATTAACGCAACTCCAGCTTTGCTAATTGTTTTGGATAATTGTACGAAAAGTTTTAAATCTTTCCACGAAAGTGTAATAGAATTTTAAGACTTTTAAAAAATATAATTAAATCATAAAATTAGTTAAATTTTGAAGGATATACGAGTGCTGCAATCAGGCTTGAACAATGGAGATGATTGGAGAGTCGCTGCCTTGCGGGACCAGAACTCTGATGTCATAAGCACTGTAGGTCCAAGTTCATCGGCCTTTCTTGAATTGCCTGTGACTGTGAAGGATGAAGACAACTTTATTGACAATTTAGTCGCTATTTTGACGGACCTGAGCTCTGATGTCATAAGCACTGAAGGTCCAAGTTCATCGGCCTTTCTTCAATTGCCTGTGACTGTGAAGGATCAAGATAAGTGTATGGACTTCACTACTTCACCGGACAGCAGTCCAAGTTCATTCGCCTCACCTCAATCGCTTATGACTGTGAACGGTGAAGATGACTGGATGGACACTTCAATCGCTACTTCGCTGGAGCTGGAGCTGGAGCTGAGCTCTGATGTCATAAGCACTGTAGGTCCAAGTTCATCGGCCTTTCTTCAATTGCCTGACACGAATTCGCCCAATCAGTCTCTTCCTGCTGAAAACATGAACCCAGAGACGGACTTTCCATTCTGCCCACGATCCCCTCATGCATTTGATTTTTACCTTCAGCCGCAGAATTATTTCTTCAGCCAACCAGACCCTGCAACCGAAGCTTTGACTAACATGCTATGCCCGGTGAACACAGAAGTGGAAGAACTCAATACCGAGGTTCCACGAGGTAATGCGCTTTCATTTATTGTGGGCCCCTACCACGTGACTAATTCAGGCCCATTCATCACCGCTGGTCCGATTTAAATGCAATTAACATATGCTCTTTAAAACTTAATGATATGCAATTTAATTTTTAATATTTATGTTTAGGGACTAAAGGTTAGCCCTTAATTTTGTATACAATTAATTATGAATGGTTAAACAAAATTTAGGTGTCAACACACATGATCACTTCCTGCGTGTTAGTGGCTTTACTTAAAATCAATTAAGACTGCTTGCAAAATATTCTTTGAAAATAAAGAAAAATGGTATTGAAATGGCATTACATTAATCATGCATAATCAAGTCCCCAAATCCATTGAATCTCTTGTTTGTAGAAGTAAATGTACTTTCACATTTTATTTGAGTGTCTAACTAATTGATTAGCAATGGCTCCAAAAGGTAAGAAAATTGCATGTTAAATTAAACATCAAGTTGTAATTGGTAGGGCTTGAAAGAGCGCGCTATACGTGAATGATTACCTCATGAGAGGAACCTTCACTCCTGTTTAGTAGTCTGTTAGCTTTCTCTTTGGTGATTCACCTTTGGGAAGGTCGAGACATTATCATATCAACTATTATGTGTCACATGAACCAAGAATTTGGGAAGATTCTAGTAACCGGATTGCTATTTATCTAGCAACCTCCAATTTGCAATATTTGAGGTGTTACAAATGAGGTAGAATACATATCGTACATGTATTATTCTAATATAATTGGCACTTCAAACTAACATGACACCGAAAATAGCAACAAGTGTTTGCGTTACAACTCCTTATTTATTTCCACATATGATACAATAGAACATGTGGAGTTCTCTCTCTCTATTTTTATTTTATTTTTTGGGTCAAAACAGGTGGAGTTCATAATGCCAACTATTGCATGTCCCAAACTATTTATTAATTGCATCATTTCTCACTTACGCTCGAAGGTTTTGACAACTGTGGGCAAATGAGTTCTCTTGAAATAGTCCTCTCAATTGATACCCCCCAAATCAAAGTAGAAGACACTTTCCAAGTTTACTCCATTGTCAAAGGCCATGGCTCTCAAAGCCATCATATTTGTATTGTCAAAGCTAAGTCAATAAAAAAAAATAATCAGAGATTATATAATTTTGTAGATAACTATCAACTATTTTAAAAATTTAAGCTAGGAGGTGAATTCATGGTAATATTTAATCATTCCGATACTCTTCCTCATGCGTAAGCTTTAAGGCATGGAAATATATAATAGGAGAGGCAAATTTAGGCTTATAAAAGTATAAACCCAAGACTTCTATATTAAATTTGTAAGATCACAATTGGTTGTTTCAAAAGTTATAATTTAAAAAGTGATTTAATAGTTAAATACTTGAACAGAGATTTGTATACAAGGGGAAGGAGGTGATTAATTAATGCACTCTGCACGCATATTGGCCAATGCATAGAAGCTTAGAAGCTTACACCCCATTGAAGAATATATAAGGTTCGTAGAGGTCAGCCAATCGCAGGGCAGTGTTGACCTTTTTGTCCAAGCCAGCATGCAAGCCTTGGAAACACCCGCCAAACGCTGAGCTAGCAACTTTCAATGCCTTCATTCAAAATGATACAGAACTAGCTCAGATTGTTTTGCGAAAAAATAAATAATATAAAAAATTCTAAAAATAATAATTTATATCATTTACAAAAATAAATGAATAAAAAATATTTTCATTATCCATGAAAATATTTGGATATAAATTGCTGTTGAAAACAAAAACATTATTCATGGAATAATTATTTTTAGTGATAACACATCCTCAAATTTCATGCCTCAAACAAAAATTAAGGATGCTTTTCCCATTTTCTTAATATCATGGAATATGCATGTCAATTAATTAGATAAAGTGCCCATTAGATTCTTATGTAACACGAGCCCAGGGTTTAAACAAAGCACATTTTTCCATCTTTTTTCGTGGCTGTGACTTTTTGGCTTTCATCACTAGCTCTTTTTTCTTTTTCTTTTTTCTTATGTTAGGGCCCCAATGCTTTGAATTTATAAAGCAAAAAATTATGCATTATTGCTGGAATGTAAAGTATTATTCAAACTTTAAATTTTTCATAATAGTTAATGTTTTATGTGTTTATATTTACGTATTTCTAAAGGTTTCAGCCATTTCCCGTTTAACGGAAGTCAAAAAATGAGAGTGGTAGATGTTGAAACATATTAAAAGAAACTGTCACTTCAAACAAATTAGCTAATTATTTGAAGATATGTTTATTAATTTCTAGATTATTATCACTTATATCAATAAAGAAAGAAATATGTTGACTTGACTACTTAAAATTCATATAACATAAAGATTTTCAGATATTTGGGATCTTCAATTTTCTCCATATTTCAACTTATTGAATTAACTTTTAGTGACCATTTGATCTTCACTTTTTAAGTTATTTTGAACTTACCTTTGACAAGAGAATGTAACGTCTCATGTGCTTGCGAAAGCTGGCCGTGCTTCCCATAATTCTACGCTTACGAACTTTGACCGGCTTCCCATCCTCGTCGATCCAAGGACTGTCCTTGAAGTAACGCACAATGATGCATCGAAGATCTGAATAGGACATAGGATGTTTCTTTGAGGAACCCACTTGGTAAATCTTGTTTGAATTGGGCTGATTAGCATGCACCGCCTTGGCCACAATCATAGCATTTACCACCATATCTTGCTGGTATCTACTCAAGATGAAATTCCATATTTAGGTTTAAAGGCATTGAATGAACATGTATATGAATAAATGTATGTCCTTATGTATTTTCCAATGTGCACAATAAAGTGATGGTTGGAATCTATAATTATGAATATTTTGCCAAATCAATTATCACAAGCCAATTCACAAAGGAGGAGTACATAATCAATTAAGCAAATGCAAAATTTAGGATGCTTAAAATCATGGCATTTGGATGGTGGTTAACGCTTGTCGAGATGATTAGATGTTATCATGTCAAGTATCGTGTTAGGATTGCCCAAGAAATATTTCAGTCTTCCTCTACCATAGAGTATGGCGATACTGTCCATAGTTCTGTGCCATGTATGTTTCCAAAGAAAGAAAAAAAAAAAGTTAATTAGACAATACTAGCATGTTAAACAACAAAATACTCAGTTAATGAGATACTTATCGCCATTACATGTCAAGGACTAAGGTCTCACTACATAATTAATCAATTAAAACCAACATTTTTAACCAGTAAAAGATATGCCCATGCGTGTGTTCATTTACCTATAACTTGCTCTGTTCATTTGATGAATATAATTGTCTATGAGACGTTGATCTTTTACCTATTCAAAAAATTTCTTTTCAAACTCTCCTGTCAACCTCCCTGTGGAGTTTGAATTTTTTATGGCCCTTTATGAAAATCAAGGATCGCAAACATCATTTATTCATTGTTTACCCTCCTCTAAAGGTTTGACTTCCTTGAAAAGATGGTGCGTTCATTAGTAGACCCGCCCGCGCAAGTCTATCTGATTTCTTTATGATCTTGTATTGCTATTTAGCAACTAGAATAAAAAACAGATGTAGATATGTTTCTTGATTTTCTTGTTCAGTAACAACTTGCATTTTGCGAAGAACCAGGAGGTAATAATACTTGAGTAGTCCCTTCACTTTGGTTTGGAGTTCAATAGAGTTCTTCCACTTTTTTTTTTTTTAATTCAATTCAAAAACTGAGGTGCGTTGAACATCGAATAACAATTCAGGGACCACATATGATATTACTCCCAAAAAATAATGTCATAGGTGACGCTAGAAATTTAAAATGAGTGATTATGTAAGATTCTACTAACTATGAGCGAACTATAATACTTGGAAGTTATTGCTAAAATTAGGAGTTCAATGTCAGACCACGTTGAGAGAGAGAGAGAGAGAGAGAGAGAGAGATTTGTGAAGGATAACCTGGGAGGGAAACCCTCAATCCAACCAGCAAAAGGTTCTCGATAAGTACTTGTTATGATTGTGGGTCTCATAACAGCAAGTTGTATATTTTGTTTGAGCTGGTGCTGCACCATCATTTCCCCCATTGCCTTCGTTAAAGTGTATGTGTTTGGCCAACCATGCAGCCTTGCCCTGCGCATCAATTATAATGAATATCATAAGAACTGCTGAAGATTATAATATAATAGTATGGCCATATACAAATGAATTGACTGATCAGACATATTTTAACTACCTAACTCATGTTTTAATTCTGAATATTATGGTCAAGCACCTTGTAAACTTCAAGTCCAACCAAAAACATTTTTTACAACCCAAATTTTCATGAAAAGAACATCAATATTATACAATCAACTTTTGATATAATTTCGACCAAAAAAAAAAACTTTAGATATGATGATTGAGTAAGCCGATCTTGAGGTAACAGTCCAACTTGATGCTTGGCTTTGAAAGCCACAATTAAAGATGTAACTTTTAACTAACTTAATCATCAATTCCATTATTTACATTTTTAATAATATTTAAAAATATATATATTTCTTTTATTTTTTTTTCTTTTCTTTCTCTCCCTTTTTTTTTTTTTTTTTTTGGTCCTTCCTTCTTCTTCTGGCTGGTTGCCCTTGGCAAGGACAACCAACTACAACTAGAGGAAGAAGGGAAGAAAAGAAAAATAAATAAAAGAAAAAATAAATAAAAATATTAAAAAGTGTCTGCGTCGGTGCTAACTAAACCATATAGGAGGGTAGTATCGATGCTAGCGATTTTCAACCAAAATTGATCTAATTGACTAAATTGGCACAAAATAAAAGGTTCTCAACTCAATTAGCAAAAAAAAAAAAAAAAGATTTAAAGCTAAATTGACACAATTGCAATAAATTTGAAAAAATTTTGGTAATTTTGCCATATGATACCATCAACTTTCAAATGATGATTGAGTAAGCTGAGCTTGAGGTAGTGGTCTAACTTGGTGCGTAGGTTTGAGAGCCACAATTAAAGATGAAATTTCAACTAATCATCAATTCTATTGTTTACGATTCTATCAATAAAAAGCAAACCTTTGCAAGCCCAAATTCTTTAAAGCAATGGTGCTTTCTCTTTCTGAAGCGTTCTTTTCTCGAAGTTCATTCATCAATTCTTCAACCAAGAGTTTCTCTTCATTCACGTCCAATTTCCTTGACCCGTTGAGCATCTCACCCATACTAAATGTCTTTTCTCGTATAATTCCGGTCATATTGCCACATACATATGCTGAAAATAAAAGGTTCCATAAGATACACTGTCAGTGCAAACTACTTTTTAAATGAGCAGGTGGTGAAATAGAACCTATCATCTGCTAATTTACATAGCAAAAATATCAAGAGCAACCACAATCGAAAAAACACAAACCAGTTGATATGTGAAGTAGCATCTTTATGTTAACACATCTTGCAGCAAATTCAGCAACATGCTTAGCTCCAACTACTGTCATATCTGTGGGAGAAAGATGGCAATAAACTCAAAATAGGATGAGGGAAAAGCCACGAATTCTCTGAACTAATTTTAAATTGGGCGGGGAGGGCAAGATTGTAATCACGTACCTTTCGTCGAATTTGGTAGTCGCGGCCGAACTGACAATTATGTCTATTTCTCTCCACATCTCCAACCTCAAATCAAAATCATGTACTCCCAAATTCTCGCAAGAAACGTCACCAGGAATCGGAGACAATTTCTCCACAATTGAGTTGAAATTCTCTGCCCACTTTTCCCTCAAATTGTCGAATAACTTCTTCTCTATGAGCTGTTTGCGACGTGAAAAGATTGAGAGTTGTTATGAAGGGAATTTTGTCTTTTATCTTAGTTTTCATATTCTTTTTCTTCTTTGCCTTTATTTTCCATGTTAAATAGAGTAGAATTAATTCGAAATTACACGCCCAAGTGATTGTACCATCTATTGGATAGACCATTATACGGCTACTCTTGTAACGACTCAAGTTCTTTTCCTAAAAAAACACAAATCTCTTAATTTTCTTCCCTTAGACTCTATTTATTTAGCAAAGAAAAAATAATTTGGAATATACCTATCCAAAAAATGATCATTTATATAGCTTAAAAAAAACTTGTCAATGAAAAAAAAAGTTTTCATCTTCAATAACAATTTATGTCTTCTATTTTCGTAAAAAATGAAAATATATTTCATTTATTCATTCTCATAAGCGACACAAGCAATCAATTGTAGAAAAATATTTTCCAAATCATTCTTTTTTCGAAGAAACAAACGGAGCCTTAATAATTATTATATTTATTTTTTCACACACATCTATGTGTGCCTTTTCTTTCTAGTCAATTTAGAACAAAAAGTGGATCTAACCATCCCAGGATAATTTAGAGTTTGATTCTCTACCTCTTCATGCAACCTCTGTATCGCTGCTTGTTTGTCCATAGCTCTAATAAGAACGTATATTTTCTTGACATTTGGTTGAATCCGAAGGATCTTCTCTACAAAAACTAACCCGTCATAATAAATAATAGTTAGCAAAAAGATGGTCAATTGATGGCAATTGGCAACTAAGTATACTTCATACGTGAAGAGAGAGAGAGAGGAAGAGAGAGAGTACTCTTTGCAAGAAAGCCAGTGGCTCCCGTGACTAAGATGGTCTTGTTTTCAAGAAATTGGACAATATCCAACCCCATATTGGAACCGAAATGGACGGGAGAGTCTTGGAAGAAGAGTTAGGGGGAACTTGAAGAGTGAATTAAGCGCTGAGGCACAAAGGCTCTATATGTAGCTGCATTTGACCATGCATATCAACCTTATCCGTAACTTTTTGATACGTCAAAATCGACATTGCAATACGCGGCGGAAAGAGAACTAGCAACCACATGATTTCATATGAAATTATTTAACGGCTATAATGTCGTCCCGTGTGTTCACGATGTTCAAGGGTGCAATTCCACCTAGGCAAACTGCCTCGACAATATCGTCCGTCTGTATCACGATTGATCAAGTCCCAATAGATGTCCCTTGGTAGACACTAGACAACCGCCGTTGATAGCACTTGAGTTCGCTCAATGATGCCGCTTCCAGTCCATGCAAGACTGGAGTTGTCTTAAGGACGACGGTTCACGAGGAGTGCTACTTGTGCTCATGTAGAGAGATGCCTTTTCTTTCAGCGTTGGTGGAGCTGCAACGATGACCTTGTCAAATTGAAATGGAGTTGAATTTATCAAATTCAAGTTTTTTTTTTCCCTTCAAATTTTATGGATTATTGGAATAGAATTGAATTTATTAAATTGAAATAATGAATGTAATATTAATGTTTTTAGTGTAAATTTCATTCTAGGCTCTTTTTTTTTAATTTATTTAAATGAGTATTATAGAGCATATGAAGTACAGCAACTTATGGGCACCACCCCCCCCCACCCCCGCATTACAAATAGAGCTAGTAATTCAAAAGGATGGAGGTAAGAAGTCTATGTATAGTAAACAATACAACATTTGACTGGGAATGTTTAATATTTGGGTAAAGTGAAGCTATACTTTTATGCACCTTGGCCAAAATAATGTAAATGTCGGTTGATTTGTTTTGAAACTGTATATGGTTATGCTCAATCCAAAAGCAATATATGGTTGAAACGATCTATGGTTGCACTCCAATATAGGCTTTTTATTATTTATTTATTTATTTATCAAATTTGAATCAAATTAATTTGATTGAAATAATCAAAAATGATAATTTATCATGTATATATTTTTATATACATTCAATATGCAACGTGTTCCAATATGTTGGAATTCTCTACTATTGAGAAATGACGTGTCAGCGTGTCATGTTCGTGTTTATTTAGTTCTCAAATTTGAATCAAATTAATTTCATTAAAATAATAAAAAAATGATAATTTATCATTGATATATTTTTATATATATTTAATATACCATGTGTCCTAACATGTTTGAATTATTTTCTTTTCTTTTTTAGAATCGATGTATTGGCGTATTGTGTCATATCGCGTCGTGTCACATATTAGGTGTCGGTGTCAATGCTACTTAGGGTCCACCATCAATAAAATTATCAACACATTCACTATTTGACTTTTATTAGTTCCATTCACTCTCATGTGCAAACTTTATTGATAACCACACAAGGAAATTCACACGTGAAATAAATGTAGAACAAAATATTGGCTCGAATACCATATTACAATAATTGTAGAGACTTTATGTATATAAGGCTCAGTCAAATCTCATAGACACATCATGTATGATACTTTAGCATGTATATTCGGGCCCTTTTTTGAATCGATTATTATTAATTTCTATATTTTGTCTAAAACATTTATATTAGTTGATCATGATCAAATAAAAAAATCATATAATTTGGTAATGCCTAAAGCGGGACTATTAATAGAGGAAACAAACATATGTCATATGTTTGATTGAACATCATGTTTGAGTCTATTTCTAATGCGATATGCTTAACATTCAACCCTAACTTGAGATTGAATCTTGATAGTTAATACATATACAAGATACAACATACAAGCATACTCATCCGTTGATTATTCTCTGCCCTTGTAGACTCTGATTTATGACGTGGTCCTTCCTGGGACCACACACTGAAAAGTGTGCAAATCGGATTCAATTCGTGACGACCTGACCAAATTAACGTGGACCACTCAAAAGAAGTAATCAATGTGACCGCTCAAGGTGGTAATCATTTGGAGTGGGTTCTATTTGTCAACAACATCAAAAACCCTCTTTCATCTTATTTGAGACTAGTAGTATTACACTTTTATTGTTGAGAGTAGTAATTGTAGCCTAATTGATTACCAAATACCCAACTTTCATTAATTTCATCTTGCAAGACTGGGATTGCCTTTTCTTGGCGCCCTTCACGTTTCTTAGCCAATAAAAGGAAGTGAATTGCAATTGCATTCGCATGTGCATGTTGAGACATCTATAATGATTTTAAAGATCCTTGTCCCATGCCTAGTTTTTTCTAGGCTTGGTCCTTGATTATAGTTTGTCATCACTTTGGGTAAAAGATTCGTGAATGCATTTTCAAGATGATTGAACTCCGCATTTTATGTCATTATCAATTAGTTTCTTGATATCTGTCCCCATTTTGATCAGTGAGTAGTTGGTTATTTCAAGCGGTTGTATTGATTGTTAGTTTGATATCTATTATATGGACCCAACTGAACACCAATGTAATGTCGCTGTCAAAACACTCATGCACAGCTGCTATTAGGCCCTTCCTAGAACCCCACATCGAATAGATCGAATCAAATATATACTGAAAAAACATTGTATTTTAATATTGTCCGACAAAATACCGTGACCCATCAAAAGAAGTATCCGAACGTGACCACTGGAGATGGAAACCATTTTTTTTTGTTTTTTTAGTCAGAGAGATGGAAACCATTTGAAGTGGCAATAACATCACATGCCATCTTTCATCTTATTTGAGACTAGAGGTATTACAATTTTATTGTTAAAGGAAGTAATTGGCGCCAATTGATTAGCAAATACCTTTAGAGCTTTTCAATTTGGAATTTTTCAGGTCAGCTATCTCCCTTGACCCAACTTTCTTTAATTTCATCTTGCACAACTGGGGATTGCATTCCATTGGTGCCCTTTTATGTTTCTTGACCAATAAAAAGGTAGAGAAATGCAATTGCATTTGCACATATTGACATCTATAATGATTTTAAAAGTCATTGTCCCTTCAAGGCAATCTTCCTCATTTTCAACATTTTGTAGGAATAGGGTAACTCATGCTTAGTTTTTTAGGCTTTGGCATTGATGATAGTTTTTCCTCCTTTTGGGTAAATGACCAATGCAATTAAGATGATGGAACTCCATATTATTAATGTCATATCAATTAGTTTGTTCCTACCGTCCCCATTTATTCAGTGAGGTAGTTGGCTTTTCAATCAATTGCATTAGCTGTTAGTTTGGTATCTATTATATGGACCTGTGTCAGGGTTGATGGGATTTTTTTTCTTCTTTTGGTCAGAAGGTTAGTGGGATTTTAAATAGCAAAAAGTAGGTGCACAACTGCACTGTGCTATTGTCTCACTGCTCTTTTCCTTGAGGAAATGTTGTCGGACTGCAGTTCTCAAATAATCGATCTATGTTTTAGTCAAATAATTTAGTTGATCATAGTGACTTTATGACGTAGTCATCTATCGGTCAAAAAATCGTATTACTTATTAGGTCAACCCTAGTTTATTAACTACGTCTATCCATATATGTGTGTGTGTGTGTGTGTAGAGAAATGTCGAGCTTTATGAGTAAATAGCATTGCCGATGCATTGTACGTACATACACTTTTTGCAACATTTAAACGTCCGCCTAGTGTTTGACGCGAAAACCTTCACAGACGTGAAGGTGTTGCTTTTATCTCCAAAGTTTGTTTCTCTCACCATATTTCACGCTGTCGTTGGATCACGCGTGGCTTACGAACATTTGTCCGCCAAAAAGAAAATAATAATAATAGTAATTTTATCTTTGTAATGCGACACGGCTTAAAAAGTCAAAGGCATAGTCACAGTGAAAGATCTTATGTTCGCACCATATACCTATCGATATAAATGAGTTTGTTAACATTTTTTGTCATATTTTGCAGGAGCAAATTGGTTTCCACAGCTTGCAAGCCGACCTAAAAAGGAATATCCACAACGCAATGCGATCGGCACATTACACATAGTTCAAGGGCATGTAAGCCTTAGTTTTGTGATCAACTAATTGATAAATTCACATAAAATCATGACAAATAAATAAAGTAGCGACTATACAAAATGAAATTTTTAGTTGTCACCGAAATCTCATTTTTGTTTTCTCTTTCCTTTTCTAAATCAACCCAGGTTCCATGATACGAATAGAAAAGCTTTAAAAGGCACAACCATAGAGAATGGAGTGGCCTTGGAAAGTGTCTTCCGCTTTGATCTAATTTATATAGATCAGGAAGACTATTTCCAAAAAATCATTTTCCCAAGATTCACCACTACCTTCTAGCTTAAGGGAGCGTGCTCTCAAATATCGTGTTTGGACAGGCAATAGTTGATGTAATATATAGATAATCTGGAACTCTATATGTGACATCATGAAATTTCATTATACTTTCAATTGAATAAATCGGGCTTTTCATTAATGTGCTTATAGTGTTATTTTCAGAACTGATCACTCTTTAGATAACTGGATGATCTGGGAAAGTCATTAAGAGATTTTAATGCAATAGACTTAAGAATTCGACCAGGAATTGGCTACTCGACCTTGCTCATCTGCAAAGATCATTATGGCACAATTAAAAATCATTTAGGAATCAGAGATAGGTCGGTTCAACTGAGATATGTAGTTAAACGTGAGTGATTCCACCAAATTGTAAAATTCTCATCGATCGACACTAAACTGATTTTTCGTTGTTTTGGTACCCTGTGTCCATATTTGAATCCTTGAGATTTTCACGACCACCGAGAGTCACCGATGTGTTGAAGAGATTCATTGTGGCTCGAAGAAAATCGACCATGGGTCATTTGCACTAAAAATTTTTAAAAGCCACTCGGTAGCCTAGGTCACGCTAAAATCGCGCCAGATTAAAATTAACCGCGAATTTGAATCCGATTTCAGAAATTGAAAGTTCTGTTATGTCATAAGTTATTTTAGAAATGTCAACTCAATCTCCGAAGATTTTTCTGCAAAGCAAGACTTTTTGGAAAAAAGTCGATGTAGGGCCGTTTTTGTCCAGAAAATTCAAGGGATCGTTTTTTATTGTGAAATTGGGATGCAAGTGGGTTATATTGGTGAGGAAAAATATCAATTTAATCGAGGACTCGACGGTTGAAATTTTAGGAGCCAAATTAAGTGGAATCGAGGAGGAATTGAAGTCCAATGGGAGAGAAATGTGTACAATTCGTGTGCCCCATGGACCAAACCCTTGGACCACCTCAAAACCTTCTATAAGGGGGTATTTTGGTATGGAATTGAGCTGTGCACACCAGCTGTGGAGGTGGGCTAAGCATGGGGACAAAGAGATGAGGATGATGTCATTGGTGGCCCCTCCAAGCCCAACTGGTCTCCCCTCCCTCCTCAAGCCGTCAACGCCTCCATCTCCTCCCTTCCTCTTGTTGTTCAAACTCTCACAAATCCAGAACCATCGAACCAGCAGCCTCCTCACCATCGCAGCCACCCGACGGAGCCAAGAAGCCACCGTCGCACCCCTCGTGCACTTGTCTACTCATCGCACGCCATCGTCATCCCAGCCGTGGCGTCTCCGCCCGTCCTCACTTCCAGCAGGTCACTAGGACGCCATGGGTCACCGTCGGAGTCACTGGAGCCACCACCTGCCTCCGCTCAACCCTGTAGCTACCCCTCTGCCCATCTCCGCTCATTTCCAGCCCAAGCTAGCACCGGAGCAGCTCCTTCAAGCCCCCAACCAGCACAAAACTGTGTGGGTCTCCAAGCTACTGTCGGGCCGATTTTCAAGGCTTTCCTAACCTCGAAAGGCGGTCCCACTTTGGAGTTTATCGAGTCTCGCCGCGTTCCCGTCATTTTAATCCGAGTAGATCGCTTAACAAGTGAGTTTAACTCACTAATCCTTGTTTAGTAAGTTAATAACGTTTAAGGGTTGATTAGTTTAGACTAAGTATGGATTAGGTGGATAGTTATAGTAGATTAGCAATTTAATTAATCGTTATTGCATGTTTGGTGGTTAGAGTAGTGTAATTAGAGTCTAGACAAGCTCTAGTATTTATCTAGAGTGGTTCAAAAATTTTCCAAGCCCGTCCCGGCTTTTAATTAGGCTTTTCCGGCCTAAGTTGCTATTTTTGACATTTATTAATTAATTTTCGAATTATTTAATTATTTATTTATTTTTCGAAAATTAGACAAGGATAGCCGATAACCGGATTTTCATGCTGATTTCAATGGTGTGATTTGTTTATTTATTTGACTATTATTTGGTGCAATTTGAGTGTGATTTGTGATTTTGGGTATTTATCCTAAAATTTATTAATTTTGATAATTAATTAGAAAATTACTAGGCATTGGTCTACAATGCCAAAAATCTATTTTGGGACTATTGGAAATAGTGGGATGTTCAAGAGTGAAAATATTATATTTTGGCTAAAGACTATCATATACCCACACACGAGTATTTTTATCAAATGTAATAGAAATAGTGAATCTGTCAAATAATCGAGATGATATACTATATCAACCTACGGACTATGATATATCAGCTTAGATAGAGAGCAGTATATCGGTATACTATATTAACCTACAGGCTTTGATATATTAGCTTAGATAGAGAGCAGTATACCTTATTAGCTTAGAGTGAGTAATATTACTATCAGCTTAGAGTGAGCATTATTAATATACTATATCAGCCTACGAGTTTCATATGTCAGCTTAGATAGAAAGTAGTATACTATTTATCAACTTAGTACAAACTATACTATCTATTTATCAGCTTAGAGGGAGCAGTCTTGATATGATCGAACCTCATAGATAATATTGATTTGGCCAACCAAGGGAAGGTCGTGATGACATGGAATCGACTGAGTCGATTGATCGAAAGTTCGATCTGATTGATTGAATTGTTTGAATAAAATGATTAGAGGATTATTCAAATTTCATTGACTTGCAAGAAGAGACTGAGGCCAAGGCAAGTCCTCCAACTCGTGTTTATGCTTAGGCAGCCCTTAAGGCGTATTTTCTTCATAGTCAAGTCTTAGGGGTAGAACTCACTGAGACGTCGTCTCATCTCGTTGTGGGATAACATTTTCAGGTCCATAGATGACAGCTTCTCCTGAGTTTTTTGGACAGCCTAAGAAGGTTACAGAATAGACATCTTACATTTCATTGCATGGGAGCCCTAGGGGCTGGACTTATGAGCTGGTAAGGTCCATAATCTGGGTCGATGCGGGTCTCACCCACAAGGTGCTTCACTGATACAAATAATGGTATCGCAAGGCTCAGGATGGCTAGAGAGAGGGTCCTCGGAGTCTTAGATACCTCTGTATGTACTAGAGGTGGCTTTTGGGAAGGGTACTGCAGATCCCTCTAGAGGTTCGGTGGTAGACCCGGATCTTAAAGAACCAGAGCCCCCGGTGTATTCTACTGAAGGCTTCAGTTGGAGTGTGGATGAAGATGGAGAGGAGGACGAGGATCCGTAATTTAAGAAACCCCCCTTGTTGTGTAGAACTTATATATATATATATATATATATATATATATATATATATATATATATATATATATATATATATATATATATATATATATTTAGTTTGTATTGTATATAACTAGTCGTGATATGTATATATAATTGTGATGTTGGTTTTGAAAAATTGTGGCCCTACTTTCCTATCCCATATTGTTTTTGTCTGGAGATTATTTATTTGCTTCTACATGCGTATTAAAATGAATGGGTCGGTGATGCGTCATGGGATGTCGCTTTTTAATCGACCACAAAGGAATAGGCACGCGCTCGGAGGATTGGGGCGTGATACTATAGTTATGCGAAAATGAACCACAACAATGTCACGTGTGTGCGATTATTAGTTGTCCTTTCATGTCAAGTACAAATGCCTTCAATAATCGATAGCTTATTCTTAATAATTTTTCATGCCATTGGAGCTCCCCCTCAATTCGTAACTTCAAAAGAAAAATGTGTGTATTCTCAGTTAGTGTAAATAATGAGTTAGCCACTAATTCTTCTTGAAAAAGAAAAGCTAGCATACCGCAATTGTTTGTGGCATTAAAGGATTTCTAGCTCAACAACTAGAGATCATCCGTTCAAATCCCACCAATTGCATCAAAACTATTCCATCTACATAAAAACCAAAAACCTTAAGTTAACCCCTTATAGGCCTACAAGATGTTTCATAGGCTTTCCAATAGCCAAGCCTTCACACCTATACTCCTGGATTATAGAAAAAAGAAGTCTTTGACAAGATGACCTTCTCTCGCCTTTTTTGTCGGTGATTGCTATTGGGGTTTGTAGGAAATAGATTTCTAAAAATCAAATCGAACCGATACTTGAACGATTGAATACCGAAAAAACGAAAGCGGAAACGTGCCCGGAAAACATGTAACACCGATCGAAGGCATATCACGGAGTAGGACATACCTTGATTGTCACAGATTAAGTATTGTCACAGTTTTAGAGGAATCCTTTGAAACTTTAGAGTTTCACTTGTCGAGAGGGAGTGTACTACTTCAAATGGGGAAATATGGAGAAGCGTATTTCTCTGAAACACTACTGTTCAAATGCATCCCCATTTTTTTACTTTTTATTTTATATATTGCAGTAATTGTACTCTTTCATGGGCCCCTCACTTACGGGCTGGGTTTTGGCCCAACATAGGTTGACAGGCTTAACTTGGCCCATCAAATATAAAACTCATCATCTCCCACTCGCACATGGTGGGTTGAATAGAACTCTTTCTTTACCTCTCTACAATATTCATACAAGTTAATAATCAGTGTGACCAGCATACTATGAGAGTTCGTTGCCAACATCTATTAGGAATATATAGTAGCTCATAATTGGCATCACATTTTTTTTAGTAGATATAGTATGCAGTATATTAAATCGATCGATCACATTTATATCTATCTTGATCTCTTTTTAACAATGATATATTGTATTTACAATTATAATTATCTCAAAACAATCATAATTGGTAGACTAGTGAATACAAAATTAGAATGTGATTCTCCAAACTCGATCTTCCTATTTCCTTGAAACACTCAATTTCAATTCAACTTGTTTTTCTAGAAATAACCCATTAGATTGAATCAATTCATGATCATTGACAATATTCTAAGATAGTAAACACCAAATAAAAATCTTGAGGATAAGTAAGAGTCATGAGGGTATCTAATTGAGAAACTCTTTTCCTTAAGAGTCTCACATGGCATAAAAGTTGAGATCAAAACTTTTGTCACTCTTGTTGGTCGTCTTATGCTACATAGTATGAAATACGTATTACGATATTAACTCATTTCCCATGGAACGTGTATCTACACTTTCAATACTACACAAATCATAGTTTAGACACACCTAATGTCTAACTTGAGTTTACACATCTACTCTTTCACGGAATTCATCAGAACTCACATCTGGTATCATAGACAGATAAAGTATAATATGTGAGTTATTTTACTTTCGGACATAATAAATATTATGTCATCATCTTAATGCTCAATTAAAATGACATATATATTTTAAGCTTGAGCTTTCGATTATCACATAGATAATAAGCTTAAAAATCGTCTCATCTCTATTTATCACATAGTAAATAGAGGCGATTACCCGTATGAATAGGTTAATCTCTTATTTGTCCAACATACTTTCTTGGTTGTATATGATGCACTAAGCATTAAGATGCATATACGTCAAACAAAGACTCATATGCATTAATAATGAAAACACAAATTCATTAAATGTGAACACTTAAAAAAATTACAATATTTAGTACATCAGCCTCTACCTAGTTCTAGAGATTTTACATGACCACAGAACACATCTCTAGGTATTGGCTTTGTCATAGGATCTACTACCATTCTATGTGTAAATATGTACTGTAAATTCACATTTTTTTCGTGCAACAATATCTTTGATAAAATTTCATTTGGTATCTATATATTTGGTCTTACTATGATATTTTGAATCTTTAGTGTACGTTATTGCTGTTTGGCTATCACAATTAACCAACAATAAGTTTGCAGCATTTTTAATAACAACTAAATGATCCAAAAATCTTTTAAGATAAACACATTCTTGTATTACTGCTGATAATGCCATAAACTTAGCTTCCATCGTGGACAAGGCTATACATGTTTGTTTCTTACTGCTCCAAGATATAGCGCCATTGTCCAGTAAGAAAACGAATCCAAAGGTAGATTTCCTTTCATCTAAATCTCCTCCCAAATCAGCATTTGAATAGCCTTCAAGTCGCGGATCCTTTCCTTGATAACTCATCATATAATCAACAGTTCCTTTCATATACCTCAGTATTCTTTTGACGGCTTTCCAATATGCTTAACCTAGATTAGATTGGTATCTACTTACCATTCGAACTACAAAACATGTATTAGGTCTTGTACACATCATAACGTACATTAAGCTTCAAACAGCATTAGCATAAGGAACATGATGCATTTGTTCCTTCTCTTGTGGAGTCTTTGGATACATTCTATTGCTCAATTATTCACCTTTTGCAATAAAAGTATTTATGGGTTTACATTCTTGCATACGAAATCGTTCAAAAACCTTATTTATATATGTTTCTTACGAAAGAGATAATAATCTCTTCAAACGATTCCTTAAAATTTTAACTCCAAAAATGTATGCAGCCTCACCCATATCTTTCATCTCAAAGTTGGAAGATAATCAATTCTTGACAGTATTAACAAACTCCTTATTACTTCTTACAATCAATATATCATCAACATATAATGATATGATCACAAATTGATATTTGAATCTTTTGATATATACATAATGATCATCATCAATCATTATAAAATCATGTGTCATTATGGTTATATGAAAACGTATATAACATTGTCTTGACGACTGCTTAAGGTTATATATCGATCTCAAAAGTTCACATACCTTTTGTTCTTTGCCTTTCAAAATAAAACCAGCGGGTTATTATATATATATTTTTTCTTATAATTCTCCACTGACAAAAACAATCTTTACATCCATTTGATGTAATTTAAAATCCATACTAGCTACTATTGTCAGAATAGTGCGAATCAAGATATATCTCACTATAGGAGAAAATGTTTTCTCATAATCAATTCATTTCTATTGATTATACCCATTTGCCACAATACGAGCCTTATATATTTCTATTGAACCATCGGCTTTACACTTTATTTTAAGAACCCACTTGTTCCTAATGATTTTGCATCCTTTTGGAAGATCAAGCAGTTCCTAAACATGGTTTGACTCCATTAACTTAATTTCCTCTTCCATTGCTTGGGCAAATTAGAGCCTCATTTACATTGGCTCATCTTCATCATATGGAGCAACCATAAAAGTTTCCCATTCAATGTCAAAACATTGACAATAAATACTTTTGTGACTTGTTCGCCATACGGAAGATTGTAAATTTTGCACATTATTCTCCATTATGCTCCCACTTAAATTAGATAATGACGATATCGTCTCATCAGGTTGTTGTAATTGAAAATGAGTCGAATTTAATTAGTCACTTCTCATGATACTCTCACTTAGATGAATTATACTAAATTTATTATCTTGATCTAAGATTTCAAATAGGAAGTGATACTCACCTATTTTACCAAAATTCATTCTCTAAGAATATGATATCTTGTTATTCAAATTCAGTTTTACTCTTACTTTCCTGCTCACCTATAAACATATACAATTTCAAGTTTTCTGAGTATCTTATGAAAATATTAGTCTTGCCTTTGGGACCCAATTTCCTATACTTGTGAGAGCGCTCATGAGTATAGGTAGCATAACTCCACAATTTAAGAAAACTTAAATCCGATTTTCTATCTATCCATAACTCATATGGAGTGATCCATAACTCATATGGAGTGGAAGTAACTGATTTGGAAGGCACGCAATTAAGTATATAGGCAGTAGTTAATAAAGCATCACCCCAAAAGGTGATAGGTAAATTAGCATACGCCATCATGGACCTAACCATTTTCAATATGATCTGTTTCTTCTTTCGGCAATACCATTTTATTGAGGAGTATAAGGAATAGATAACTATCTTTCTATTCATTTTTCATCACATAAATTTTTGAATTCATTATATAAATATTCTCGACCTCGATCGGATCTCAATACTTTTTTTATCTAATTGATTTTCTACTAAACTCATAAACTTTTTTAAACAACTTAACGCTTCAAATTTATGAGAAACCAAATAAATATATCCCAATCGAGGATAATCATCTATAAATGTGATGAAATAAATAGTCTTATGCATTTATCTCACATTCATTGGACCACAGATGTTAGAATGAATTAATTGCAAAGGAAATTCAACTCTTTTACATTTTCTAAATAGTTTCTTTATCATTTTCCCTGTTAGACATTACTCACATAAGAAGAAATCGGCTTTTTCAATATTGCCCAACTAGCCATCTTTGGTTAACTTATTCATATGTTATTGGCTAATATGACCAAGTCTAACATGCCACACATTCACATCATTATTATATAAATTAGAAGACGTGAAGAGTGAATAACAAATATTGACATCATCATAGTCAACATTCAATACAATAAAACCATCTAGAAAATAACCACAACCATAGTAGTTTGTATTTTAATACAAATCCACATCATTATTATAGAAGTTCAAACTAAAATCAAGTTTTATCAACACTAAAACAGACACTAAATTCCGACGAATCTCGGGATCATATAATACATCATGAGGAACAAAGTGCGTCCACCACACATGTTTAATTGACAAATGTCAATCCCTTTTATTGCAGCTCTAGAGTTGTTTCATATATAGATCCATTTAATTCCAGTCAGTACTTATCGGAATTCCATAAAGGATTTTCTATCCTTCACTACATGGTTTGTTGCTCCTAAATCTATATTCCACAAAAGATTAGATTCAGTTAATAATACAAAACTTGATACATAAGCAAAATTCTCAAGAATACAAGGGGTATTTATCTTCTTTGGCTCGCGATAGTCGCGAGCATAGTAACTCTTCTTGTCACAATTATAACACTTCACCCTTGACAACTTCTTCATTCGAGGAAGCTTTCATCTTTCATATTGGTCACCTTTTGGTTTCTTTCCTAAAGAACTTGCTCGCTTACCTTTCCACATTTTGAACGAATCAATACGTTTATGCTTGGAGCTCGAAACCCTTTATGAGCTAGAACCAGCATAATAAATGTTAGTTTCCAACTTGGCTGCCAGGAGGCGGTCCTCTTCTAGCTCAAGATGGCGCACTGCATCCTCAAAAGTTCTAATATTATCATTGTGTGTCAAGTGCACCTTCATATGCTCCCAACTTTAAGGTAAGGAACAGATCACTACTTGCACTTGTTGCTCATCAATCAGGACATGACTAGCATCCTTTAGCTCATTAATCACGTTTGACATCTTTCTTAGGTGTTATTTCATGGTCTAACCAAGAGGCTTCTTGTAAGAATCAAACCTTATAATGAGCTACCTCAGTTTGGTCATCCATGTATGATAAAATCTTGCTAACAATGCTTTCCACATTTCCTTGGCATTCTCAAAACACCTTAACTCTCGCATGACATCATTTTCCATGCTACGCAACAACGTAATGTGAGCAAGGGAGTTCTTTCTCTTTTATGCAGCAAACGCATCTTTATCTCTTTTATGTTGTGCAATGTTCCCATCTGCAAGTTCTTCCATAATCAAGTTAAGAGCTTCTAATACCTCTTACTCTTCCAGCACATATTGGATTTTCATATGCCATATTTCATAATTATCGTCGTTTAGCTTCTCACATTTGTTCAATTCAATGATTATGCTCTTAGTTGATGAAGCAATTAGATCTGAACATATCAGACATATATACACGAATTATTAATGTCAATCATTTATGCATCAATTTTGCATAAACTCATCATATTAATGAATAATTTTAAATAAGGGTTCAGAATCAAATGGTTCCTATGTTTCCAATCATCATCCAAAAATCTTAATTTAAAATTATCATTAATATAATCTTCTATACAAAATAAATTTGTTGAAGTTACAGAAACTTTTATGAACCACCCACAACAATTAATAATAACAGAAGCAATTGACATTGAATATCTATTAACAATAGAATAAAAATATTTTCACATAATGTAACCAATATATCAATTGCTACAACGACATCAACATGGTAGAAATTATCTACATAAGATATCCATAGAACATACTAAATAAACACCACTAAAAAAAAAAAAAACTAACGCCAAGTCAAATTATGAACTGAAAAGGATCCTTTTAATTTATTGGAAATTTCGTTTGTAAATTATATAGGCACATACGGCAACCACGGCAAAACAGACGGAAATCCCTTAGGATTTCTCCTTTGCACATTTATCCCCCGTCGGATTGAACTCATTCCTTAGGTTGAAGTCTTTGTGACTTCAATCCTATAATATTCATTCAAAAAAGCTACTACAAGCTTCTTATATTTAGGAACCATGTTGACCTCCCATAGGCAATTCAAAACTCATTGCCATTCAGATGGAAGAGTATTCATGAAAAATCGCACAATCTCAAAAGTTGGCATGGGATAACCCTTCCAAATAACTTTTTATATCTTCTTATATCTTCTTATTGACCTCGAGAACATGTTCAATTAAATCACTACTTTCCCATCAATAGTCAACCAACTTAGCTATCATCCTTGCAAGCATCGTCTTTTGTGTTTCTGACTATGCGCGAATAGGTGTATGCTTACGAAGGAGAAACATTGTTCATGCAACAAATGCATAACAAAAAAGAGATTACTTATAATCCATAAGAACTTAATTGAAAAAGAAACACATTCTTCTTTTCTTTTCTTTTGTCAACGGTCAACGAAGTAAACTGTCAACGTGGTCAATGGTCAATGGTCAACAAAGATTGGGTTAGGTCAAAAGGGTAGGGTTAGGTCAAGTTGGGTCAAATGGACTGACCTAACCAGGTGACATCATCATGATGTCACCAACACGTGCCCCGCAGGTTGCGAGCGTGTGGCTCGCACACGCCTGCACAAACCATTGTACACGTGGATGGGGCCATTTCTTTTGGCTACGCATGGTGGCGCGTCCGGCAGCCCCTAGCACAGAGCCACCCATCGTTTTTCTCATCTCGACGAGAACTACAACCCTGCACTATTAGAAATGAGTTTTGATTTACGAAAAATCAAAACACGGAGGGGGCGAACAATACGGGCATGTCGAGATTTCCATCCCCAAGCGCCCGACGGTGACATTTCTCAAAATTTCGACAAAAAACAATTTATAAACATCAATAATTATCGGGAAACATGAACAACATTGCTTTGATACCAATGTAGTAAATAGATTCCTAAAAATCAAATCGAACCAATACTCGAATGATCGAATACCGAAAAAAAAAAAAAAAACAAAAGCAGAAACGTGCTCAGAAAACATGTAACACCAATCGAAGGCATATCACGAAGTAGGACATACCTTAATTGCCACAAATTAAGTATTGTCACAGTTTCAGAGGAATCCTTTGAAGCTCAGGAGTTCCATTCGTCGAGAGAGAGTGTACTGCTTCAAAGGGGGAAATATGGATAAGCGTATTTCTCTTAAATGCTACTATTTAGATGCATCCCCTTTTATTACTTTTTATTTTATATATTACAGTAACTGTACTATTTAATGGATCCTTCACTTATGGGCCAAGTTTTGGCCCAATATGGGTGGACGGGCTTAACTTGGCCCATCAAATGTAAAACCCATCAAGGTCCTATTGGAGTTGTTAGAGCAACTGATACTGGAGAGAGTTTGAAGTTTCAATATGTTGCTGTGAAATTCACTTTAGGCACTTATGCTTTTTGCTAAGGACCTCGTGATGTTTCTGAATGGTGATGTACATTCTTTATAAGTTCCGTCTACTTTCAGCAAGTTTCAAAGCTATATTTGGTTTTAGGATTAACCAAATCAAACAAGGCTATTTTCTTCTTGGATTTCAAATCGAATACTTGGTCGTAGAAGGGTTATATGATGGAATAAAGCTTATGTCATATACTCAAGCTGTTTCTATTTGGGGTTTATGGCTAAATTGTGACAATTTGAAGGATAAATCCTCCTGGACTACATCTGTTCCATCTAATGCTTCTTTCATTTTCAATTTATCCAAGACTTGAAGAACATTGCTGGACTCTTCATGTATAAACCATCTTATTGCCGATGGAAAATTTCCCTTTTTGTGGCATGATCATTTGCTCCTTTTGTCGAAGAAATTCTCTAGTTTAATGACATAATGTTTCTCAATTTTTTTTATAACTCAACTGTAGTCATGTTGCATATGCATTTCAAAAAGTCTATATACAATAAAATCAAATGTACATACAAGTGACTTTTGACCATTGTTGACTTTCTATTGGTCGTTGCTTATTGAATGAGCTAGTCGTTGCTTGAGTTACTTCACTAGCCGTTGCAATATTTATCCTTAGTCGAACTTGCCGTTACCCATGTACACCTTCTTTCCTCTATAAATACCAACCACTTGTTTCTTCGATTTGCCCAAATTTATGCGTCCAAACATTTGCTCGCATGAATACCCTTTGCTTTTGCTCCCTAAATGTTTTGCAATTCATGTTGATCGTATGCCATCTGAATAGTGAGGTGCACATTATATAGAAGGTCTGTTGAATTCTGAAAGAGAGCCACAACACACTTTGCAAAGGGCACAACTTATCTTTGAGGATGGTGCTTGCACCCCTCAAACATTTTCAATTTCCACATTTCCAATTTGCCTTCTTTGAAATTTCAAAACAATCTCAAGGATAAAATTCGCTCTCTTTAGATGTTGCTGCTAAAACTAATGTCCCCCTTCCTACTGGAGCTGTTGACCCAATACTCATGCTGTGGTGCCATCGTCCTCTATTGCTACTGCTGTGCCTATCGTCCCGACCATGCCGTACACAAAGGCTTTACTGAATATCTTCAAAATTGAGTGTTTGGTAATCAAAAGACACCAACATCTTCAAAGCTAACACATCATCTTGAAAACGCAATCAGCAAGAAGCCACACGCAATGAAGTCAAAGGAAATGACTTCCATAGTTGATTTGGCGTAGGAAAACCAGCACTAAAGGAGGTACACAAATGAACTACAGAAACATCATCACTTGATTTACTCAGTTGATATGTGGCATGCTAGATTAGCAAGTGAAATTTCATGGCTCTCTCAATCTCTACTACCCCACCTAATTGAAGTGGAAATGTCAAGCAATTGAGGTATTTACTTATCAGGGGCAAAATCGTATTTACAGGCATCTCTGTAGGCTTGTTTCAATTTTTGTGATATTTCATCTAGATTTTATTAGCGTTCTGTAGTAAGTTATGGTTTTCAATTTGGAGTTACAATTAACGAGACATAAATCTTTGCTGGCGATGCACAAGGGGAACAATACCGCATTGTATTGTTCGTGATGAATATTAACTAATTTCTGACCTTTCATCAACTTGGGAATGAATTGGTTGGTTTAATTATCTCGTCTTATCTTTCAATGAGACCGACCTTCCTTAAATTGGACATATCTGTTACGAGAACAAAGCCAAATATTTGTTGCCAAATTGAAGATAGTATATGAACTTAGAAAAGTGCATGATTGGGCTTGTTTGTTTTACGACGTAAAATGACCATATATATTTAATTAAATATTTATTTATATATGAAATTAGATATTTATGTATGTTTGATCTGATGTAAATGTATATTATATGACTCATTGTGACATAATGCATGTTTGCATATGATATGGGCTTTAGCCATATAATTAGGGATTCCTCATTTATCAAGATAAAATTATAGTTATGATTGTGATTGGAGGCATGTGAAAACTATGTCATGACGCATCCTATAGAGCGGGGAACATATAGCATGTAGTCATGCCTCCAAAATCATATAGTTATCGTACTTGGTATAATAAGGAGCTTTGTGTTAAGTTAGAAGGATACAGTGATGCTATTTCGCTCTCAAGTTCAAATGAGATGAAGCTATTAGCGGTTATGATTCACCCTTGGTGGTGGTGTAGTGTCTTGGAAATCAGCTGAACAATCTAATCTTTCAAAATCCACTTTTGACTTGGAGTTTAAAGCTCGAGTGGAAGTAGTGAGAACGAGTGGTTGAGGGATTTCCTAGCAGAACTTTTGTTGTGCATGAAACCAACAACGTATGTGTCCATGCGCTCTAATTGCCAAACTACAATAGCCGTTGCTAAAGATAAGGCACACAATGACAAGAGAAAACACATTCCATTGAAACATTATTTTTCGAAGCAGTTGCTTTAGCATGGATTTAGATTGATCGATTAGTTGTAGTCGAAAGGAGATTTGGTAAATTTTCTGACAAATTTCTAGAAGAAAACAAATAATTGAAATATCGAGAGGAATGAGATTCATACCAATTTGAGATATCTATGACGGTGATAACCCAACTAATATATGGGTAATGTAGTGGAGATCCCTTGAAGTAGGTTCATATGGCTTATAACAAGCCTTTTTGTTGATCTTATAGCACCAAAAATGTTTCGAAGTCCCTCCTTCCTATGATGTATGTGATTGGTGCTAAATTGCATATTAAGTGAGAATGGATTAAGCTCTTAATGAATTCCAAAATGTTATGGGTAGTGTATTTATTGAATTATGCACTTGACGGGAACACCTATATGAGTGTGGAATGGCTTCACTTTTATGGGATTTATTGCCAAATCTTTACAGCACTCATGAGTGACCAGCTGTGCGAATGGCCTATTAGCACATACTCAAGTTGGACGGCAAATATTGTGAGGGTGTAGAGTGATGAGTGAGGACTTTAACCTACAACCTTGGTTCCTAGAAGGCATAAGCTTCATCATTGGTTCTGTAAGGTATGTCGCATTATTTCTAAGTCTGGTTCATAGACCAAAAGACACCAGATTGTATTGCACTCCACTATGAAACCAGCATTTGTTCTTTCTCTTCTTCAGGATAACTTTTGAAGTATGTGGGAGATTGTTATGTGAAGTGTATTTCAAAATGTCTATTTGCACTAAATCTAATTCCCATAGATGTGACCTTCGACCATTGCTGACCTTCTACTGGCCTATGCTAATTTGATGTGCTAGCCATTGCTTAGTTATTTCCCAAGCCGTGGTGACATTTACTCTTAGTCAAACTAGCTGATGCCAATATACTCCCGTCTTTCTTCTACAAATACCAACCGCTTTGTTCGTCATTTGATATGCCCAAATCTATGCACCTGATAATTTTCACACACGAAATACTTGTTTCTTTTTCTCTCCGATGGTTATGCATTTCATGTTATTCCTTCTTTACCTAAATGTTGTGGGATACACTTTTTACAAGGTCTGTCATTTCCCAAAGATAGCCGCGACACACCTTCTGTACTTTGTGAAAGGTGGAATTTACTTTTGAGGGTGGCCATTACACGCCTCGGCCAGTCTCAACTCTTTCATTTCCAGTTTGCCATTCTCGAAATTTTACAACAAGCCAACGATATTCAGGATTCTTCTCCGCATTGGTGGTCTCCTGCAAGATGAGGTGTATTAATGGATACTGAAACTGCTATTTGTGGGATTAAACTTTATACAACTTCTGACCCGGATCGAGTTACTCGAGTATTATGGCCTTATGCAAAATCAACAGTTCGGACGACGTGAAATGCTTTAAGACGGAGAGGTCCTAGAATTTCATGGTCCAAACAAATTTGATCTAGTCATGGAAATAAGAATATTATAAGTATCATAAATTTCATACGGTATTTAAATGAGCGCTCTAAATTTTACATTAATCACTTAAGTGTCATGACTTTAAAATAATTTCACTTGATTTTGGGATTAATGTGTATACAACTTCTGACCATAATCGAGTTACACATGTATTATGGCTCTATGCGAAATCGATAGTTCGGGGTGCTTGAAATACTTTGAGGCAGAGAGGTCCTAGAATTTCATGGTCCAAATTAATTTGATTTATTTATGAAAATAAGGACATTTTAAGTATCATAATTTTCATACAGTATTTACATGAGGGTTCTAACTTTTCAATCGATCACTTACGTTCATGACTTTAAAAGAATTTCACTTGATTTTCATAACTTTTCAATTTATTGTGAGAGTGATATAACTTTTGAAAAACGTTCATCACAAGCACCATGCCACACAATAATGGTATTGAAGTGATCGATTGAATAAATTGCGAAAAAAAAAAAAAAATGTATTATAAGTCTTTAAACTTGTCATAAAAGTGTAATTGAATTATAGGGTCGGCTTGTTTGATGAAAATCTATTTTCGGAAAACTATTTTTCAACTTTCCAGCATTTTGATGACAAGAAACTAGTTGATCAACGGAAAGTGTTCTCCTTGAATTGGAAAAAACAAGTTTAGATTAGGGAAAACAATTTCCCCTTTTAATAAAAAGGAAATTATTTGATTGATTTCTTGATGTGTGTCCCAATGAGAAGAATAGATACTTCGATATCTCTTTTCTATCTCTCATTAATATTTTTATCTCGTCTATTTTTTCGTAAATTTTGTCTATAATTTTCTGAATATGTTTCATTAATGCTCATATTCTTTTGCATATCCAAAAAAAGAATATGTCCCAATGAGAAGAATAGATACTTCTATATATAATGCTCTAGAAATATGTTTTCATAATTATATCTGAATTTCTTTGTAATTATGGTTATTTTGATGGATTATAAAATAAACAGAGAAGATGTCGATTCTAGTTTCTTAGTCATTATATGCCACTTTTAACGATACAAACTGCTTATCAAATATCATAAAATTAATTTTTTCAACTTGTTTTCAGCATAAAAAAAATCACAAATTGATTTATTCTCTAAATTTTAACTTCCGATAAGTACTTTCCAGTTACAATAAGTTTTTGATGAAATAAGTGGATCCATAAAATTTTTAAAAAGGGAAAAGTTATTAAAAAAAAAATCAAACAATGTCCACTGCGACGCATTTACCCTAAACTTTTTTTTGTCACATTAAAAATCCCAAACTATATCTATTGTGCCACATTTACCTTGATTTTTTTTATTGTGACATAAAAAAAACTTTAAATTTGTAATTATATGTGATATATTTATCTTTTGTTAAGGATCTGTTAGATATTTTTTCCACATAGGCAGTGCGTGGAAGGAGAGTGGTTTAAATTGTAAACTCAACACAGCTTCTCTCTTTGTTCTTCTTTGTTTCAATTTTTGTTTCAACTCACATACATGAGACCTATGTTTTTGTTAAACAGTCAAGCTTCATCATCGAGAGGGAAACAACATGGATCACCAGCTAAGGCCAGAGGAGGGCAATCACTCATTTTTAAAACGAGCATTTGAATCAAGTCTTGTAGTGATTCAAATAAAGTTTCGGATTGCCTAGTATTCCACTAATTAGTGATTACTTTTCATATGTTCTTCCTTTTTCTTTAGTCTTTTATCCCTTTCTCAAAATTCTTTTATCCTCTTTTTGCGTCTCTATCTATATCTGTTCTTTTAAAATCTAATCCTCTTTTATGCTATGGGCACCAATACGTGTCTTTGTAAAAACATTAAAATGATGTCACCTTAACATTTTTCGATTAGCTAAATCAAATGCAGCTACTAAATGGACTTGATTGCACTAGAGTTTTAGAGCTTAATTATATTTTTAAAAGTTTTAGAGTTCAATTACACTTTCCTAAAAAATTTAAGAATGTCCATACACTTATATGGAGTTATGCTATTTTTATTTAGAGGTAATCAATGGGTAGCTGGCCACTCGCTCCAATATGGACTTGACTACTTTTTGTGAGCTCGCTTGTTTAGCCTATGCCAATTCTTTTAGGCCTGATCAATGAGCGAGCCAACCACTGGGATTCGCCCCAGTGGCCACTCTTCCAATATGGAAGGGGGAGGTGAGGGGTTTAAATCCCCACATTCTCAGGGGGGATAGGGGGGGAACGCGTAAGTTTCAAGAGTGGGTTTCGACTCTCACACCCTACAAGAGGCAGAGCAAAAGTCTGAGAGTGAGTGTAAAGTAGGAATTGTTTGGGCCACCCAGTAAGGTGCTTTGAATGGCTTCAGCGGTTGTTTGGGACAGGTTGAATTTCAGCTTGGGCACTTGCCTAGGCACATGAGGTCGAGGCCGAGCCGAGCAGCCTCGGCTCATGCCCTCCTTGCGGTAATAAGTTCTAAGCATGTGTATAAATTTTCGAGGCGACAAGAATGGACAGACTTTATAAGATCCCCCAGGGGGCGGTCATTTTCCTATAGTTTGTTTTAAAAAGTAAGGCCTTTTGAGCAATGCTCTATAATTCCAACCTAAAAAATTAAGTTTTGGCCCCATTAAATTTCTCAAAAAGCTTATAGCCAAGCCAAGCTTGAATGTTTCATTTCAAAACGGCTCTACCAATAAACGAAATTTGATATATAATTCTAATAATGCGTACTTGCTTCAGATAAAGCAAAACTTAAGTGATACTCAAAATTACCGGACTTTTTAGGCATAAGAACATCAATTGAGGTACTAAGGTGTAACCCTTTAGTTTCTTGAGATCATTCATCAATTGATATTTTCATTTTCGTATAATAATTCTTGAAAAATCTCCATGGCAAAGGGAAGGTTTCGAGTAGCCGATATATCAGAACGTGGCCAGAGGAGGGACGACGGTGACGTGCATACTCCGGCAAGTTTTATCTCGTACCCGCTATTTCACAGAACCTTCATCTTTATGGTGCTTCACCTCCTTAATTTCGAAATTTGACGTTACCCAGTTGATGCCCAAGGTCGTCCTTAACTGGGTTTTTCTGTCTGTCCGTTTTAGCGATTGAACGATGCATGTGAGTGGTGGGTATGATTGCCATAGAAGTGCGCAGTTTTCCACTTAGTTGCACGGAAGATGTTTGTTAAAATGTCCCAGCAAGCCAGAAGAACGGGAATATTTGTGGTCCTTCCATTAGGGTGCGTTACCCATGTGTAAATGCACGAGAGATGTTTGTACTCGTAAATATACATCTTTTCTTTCTCCCAAAATTCATATTTTTGCTGAGTGAGCTGAAAGCTAGGACATCCAGACCGTCTCTACAAGGCACCACTTCCGGCCCCTCATTTTGACTTTTATAATTATGTTATAACCTTGCGAGTTTCGAAGATACACTTCTGGTGAAATGAGGGATTATTACATGCTTGCTGATCATAAACATGCTTATTGTCTTCTTCTAATCTGCATGTATTTTCAAAAAAAAAAAAAAACGAAATATGTACATGTATAAATATTGTGGAGCACATAATACTGTGTTGGTAGAGGAACCTGTGTTGGTAGAGGAACGAGCACGTTGCCCGTCTATATCATGACAAGTGGCTTGGCAGTTCCTTTGTTCTTCTACATAGTATCTATAGCAGGGCTTTACTGTGAAGAGTATATATTACAGATTCTGATAAGGACCTTGGTTACAAACGCCCTTCGTTATTGTTATTTTTAATTGTTAAAATGTTTGTTCAAGATAATGGTGATCATGATGAAGCATCTAACAATGACAAAACGAGACTGTTACTGTGATTGGGGACAAAGATGCAAATTGAATGTGGCCATTTGGGTTTTACTATGATAGACGACAAAGAAGATATTCCTCTAGTTGAAATTATATATCTCTAAGGTAGCTGGTCATATGAGGTTTTTCTCTTTTTTTTAATCTAAAATGCAGATGATATTCATTACTAAATTAAATTCTTTACAAATACATCAAGAGCATCAACACATAATAAATCTAAAAGTGCAAACAGGGGTTAGTAACCCAATTTCTAGGGAGACAATTCATGTATTGCGCTTCGGCTATCCAATCCGCTGTTTTGTTTGCATCTCGATTGCAATGGGCTAATGTAAGGCCTGGAATTTCTTTCATTTTAATCTTGGCCCGGGCCACCAAAGGCTGTACTTCCCAGCTTAAGCCAACTGAAGTGAAAACCTTGCATCTCTCTTCTTGTTTTGTTCGGGGCAAGCTTTAAGGAAATAAAATCTATAGGTTTCAACCAAGGCTGCTGCCTCTGCTTGTTCTGCTGAGTGAGCCTCTATTGAATTGTCAAACCCATCTATAATCCTGCCGAGGGAGTCGTGGCAGATGCAAGCTACAGCTCCGCGGGTCAGGGAAGCTCGCAGCTGGGTTCCGGAGCTGCAGCCGACAGCCCCTCTGGTCGGACCGAGGCTTGGTGGAGCTTGAGACGTGTAGCCGACTGGTCTTCTGGTTAGATCCGGGCCTGCTGGTGATTCGGAGTCGTCGTCGACCACACCTCCGGTCGGGTCGGGCCCTGACGCCTCACCTTTGTTCAGATCGGGGCCTGGCGTCCGCCGCACCTCTGTTCAGGTCGGAAATGCTGCCGTCCGCTCCTCTGTTCACTTCGGGGCCAGGCGGTGTTTCGGAGGCACGGCCGACCACGTTTCTGGTCATCTGAGGTTGAGTTGAGACTGAAAGAAGCCTGTCTGCAGCGAGAAATAGTTTGTTGTTCTGTTCTTCCAGAACTAAAACTCATCTTTATTGCATAGAACTCCCTAGTTTGTGCTTATGACAAGTTCATTCCAAAGTGAGCATTATAAGGTTGCCTTCGTATTGTAGTTTTCTTTTAACTTCTCGGTCATATAGTTTCAGTGACTGTGTATCCTCTCTTTTTAAGGTTACACCAGTATGCTCGTTGTCAAAGACATATCACCTGCAGCACAGAACAACATAACCACACAATTCATTCTATTGGACAAAGGCAGGGTTGCCACAGAAGGACAGAGCAAGACATGCTTGGCACTTGTGGCAGATGAGACTGCGGCCGTGCATTTTCAGTTCTGGGGTGAGGAGTGCGACCTGTTCAAGCCCGGGGATATTATCCGTTTGACCAATGGGATTTTCTCTTACAACAGGAACCATCTTCTGTTGAGAGCAGGGAAGAGAGGGAGCATCGAGAAGGCGGGCGAATTCACCATGACTTATGTCGAGACTCCCAACATAAGTGAGATGCAGTGGGTTCCCGATCCAAACAATTCTAAAAAGTATGTACAGGAAGCTGTTATATCTCCTTACTCACGTATTTTCCCTCCGATGCTTTGATGGTGAATTTGTTTTGTATGCTGCTGTTACCGGTTGCAACAAATAGACAAGCATATGTGGGGTGTACAGTTTTTTCCTTGACCAAAAGCAAAAGAAGCCTTGCTTTTAGGTTTGATTTTGTTTCGGAAAAGCACTCAATCTACGTTGGAGTTTTGTTCCTGCAAGTTTGTGAAGGTCATTATATTGATTTCATGACTGTTGAGAAGCCTTTCATCACTGCTTCTATAACCTTGCATTTGAAGGATCCTACTATTAAGAATGCCAAGTTGTGAAAAAAACGTAAGTCTTTTTGTTTGTAATGGTGACTTCCGTTCAGGCATAACCTTGTTCATCTGCCTTCTTTATCATGAGTCAAATATGTTGCACAGTAGGTGATGGATGCATTGAAATACAGGTAACGCCGGCTGGGATTATCTGTCTTATCTCTTTCAAGGGAAAGAAAATCCTAAACGTTGATTGTAGCCTAGTCCAACCTCGCAATGCATTTCAAAGCCTCATTGAGTTAAAAGCATTCCGATGATTATGCCCATTACATTGGCACAAACTTGCATGCTTCATTTCATAGCAAACTGGCTGGGACAGCAGGGTGGTATCGTAAGTGCACATTTGGCGGGTACTAACTTTCTGCTGCATAGAGTGCTAAAATAATTTGGTCACGTCTTTGTGGGAGACTTTGAAGTTTGGATTCCAATTGTCATCTGTGAAACGATACTTCTCAATTCCAATGATTGAGTTCTGCTTGTTGACCAAAAGAATGAGTTTTGCTCCCATAGTTTTCTCCAATATATATATATATATTGTTTAGGACGATTACTAAGTATAAGTGGCGTCGCTTACGATAATTTGATATATTTTACTGTTCCATTAATTAATTACTAACTGTTAACATTTTCTTATTACAAATTCTGTGGTCAAATTACCATCCATCACTGCAGATTACTAATTATAAGTGCAATCGACTTGCCGCTACAAACATATTATGCCTATGAAATCAAATTACTACTAATGGGTGCAACCAATCTTAGGACCATTTGAAGTGCATTACAATATTTAGGTGAAATTAGGGACATTTTCTTCGACCACAGGCCAATCCCATTAATGTATGTAATGGTATCCTCAACTATCCTATTGATTGTTTCGTCCAAATATTTTCTTAAAGACCACATGGATCATTTCAAGATACTTAGCTCTAAGGCTACGTTTGGGAGCAAGGGTGAAGAAAATTGGGAAGGAAAATACACCGAATTTGTAATTTCCCTCGCTCCTAATCAAGAAATATTAACAATTTTCTGTTCCTTCAAAATAAAAAATCTTACTTTAAATTTGTCAGAATAACCATCAATTGAGAAGCAAGACGACGAGAAGAAAAAGGAGAACAACTACCAACTGATTTAATCTATGACGCGAGCTCAAACGACAGTAATAATGATACACAAACAGACAAAGCCTTAAGAGCTTTGTGGGAGTTGTTGCCCCTTGCAAGAATCTGACAAATCTGTGCCACTCGAAATTTCCAATGATCCAAACTAAATTTCACAAAAGATATGATTTTAGAATTAAATAATGAAAAATCAGAAAAACATTTACATTACATTAGTAAATACCACTGGCACGACTAACGCTGTATTCAACTTTATCTTCCTTATCTCTTACAAAGACCTAATATACATGTACATGTAGTAATCTCAATGCGGGAGGGAAAAAAGAGGGTGGGGAAGAAAAGAGAGACGCTCACAAATAACTGGTAAAATTTTCTGCCTCTCAAACTATGTATACACCTATGCAACAAACAAGCCCAACTATCATATTCCACAGTAGACAACTACGCACAGTAGACAACTACGCCGCGTGCTCTCGGGTGGCGAATGGTCTGTGTGACCATGACGAGCTATAAATTAAGCCCGCCAATCCAGGAACAAAGATTCAGCATCTCCACACTATTTAGTCGAACTCAGATATATGCAAGGGAGCTACGGTCTAGGTCAGGCTGTGGGCGACCCCTGGTAGGTGTCGGTGGTCTTTGAATGTTGAGCTCCTGCATTATACCAGAAAATTTAGAAGAATTTGTGGCTTCTGAACGATTTAAGACTTTGAGAAGAAGGAAAAAAAAATCAGGAAATGACAAACAGGGCTTGCCTGCATCCAGGTGTCCTCAATGACACGCTCCGGAGATGTCTCTGGTGATTGAAGGGGAGGTGGCAGTGGATGTATCAACTTGGGCACGATGACCAAACCCCTTCCAACAACTAATATTGCTCCAGCATTGTTTGCAGTTCCTAAAAACATAGAGAAAATTAGAATTGCAAATGCTCGATGTAGGGGTCAGTCAAAAGCTCAGGACTTCATTTGCTTACCACAATAGTTAGTTGCAGAAAAGAGGGTAATCAACTGTCCCTGAGCAAACCGCTCAAACCCATCCATAACACATTCATGGGCCCTTATGATAAGTTGTAATTTGTTTTTCTTGCAGAAGTCTGTGACCCTGTCAGGCTGAAGTAAACAAGAGTCAATACTCAACAAAGCAATGATCAGGCTTATTCCAAAACAACCCTGTTCTTTGGAATAAAATTACTGCAGTGACTTTTAAAGACCTCAGCTACAAAGTACTCTCTAATTTTTTAGCGTCCAGTCAAAATAAAATATCTTGAGAAATGAAGTGGCGATAGCACAACTAATGAGATTGGGAGCACCTTCAAACTGGTTCTATTGCAGAGAGTGGAGGCTGGGAGGTTCTTGGACAGACGTAAAATAATGAGACAAAGGATGAAGATAAGGAAAATAATGTGATACGACTAAAATTGTCAAGCAGATTTTTTGCTAGGCTCAGCATTTAATTTTTACCAACAACCATTCTTGCTTTGTTGAGCAAGGTGGATATAACAGTCCCTTAAGGCTCACACTCAGAGGGATTAAGATCAAGTTTCATTGTCAAAAGCAGCCTATTAGGCAGCCTTTCTAGTGTCCTCCCACTGGAGGGATTATTGCATATAGGTTTTCTGCATTCAGAATTTAACCCCAGAAAAAACTCTAATGATTGATTTCTGAAAATTCTGATTACCTGAAGGTCTATCGATTATCCACTAGCTAGGCCTCAAAGCATACACAAGACACTACTCAGCTTAGAACTTTGTAGAGACAATTGAGTATCACATAAGAACAGAGATAAGGGAGGGCACATATACTGAAAGGCAAAGAGTACAAAGAAAAGCATATCTCAATTAGAAAAACTAGCATGGCATACCCCAAATGTGACAAGGCCTGGCCCTCTAGCATTTGGCCTCAAACCTTCTACACTGTCATTTTCTGTCGGATCAGACCTGTTCAAGAAACTGTCAACATAAAAATGCACAAAAGGTCCACTTTGAAATGGAAAAAAATGAAGACATTTATCATACCACAAAAGGTCCATCAATATAATGGATCCGGCATCCATTGTTATTGGCCTTTCAAGCTTCTCAATTTGTTCTACAGAATGTATTGACCTTCCTATGCCACCATGCATACAGATTATCTTTTTCTCTATGAGAGCAGCAAGCGGAAGATAGTTGAAAAGTTGATTAAACCGTGTCCATGCCCATATTCCATCATTCTCTCCCTATACAAAAGAAAATTGAGATAACATGCCTTGGAAAAGAGAACAAATGACTGAACACTTGCACTCACCATTCGCTCAATGCATTCAAGACGAAAACCGAAGAGTGCATTTATGTCAGCTGCCTCGTGGTTTCCTCGTATCAAGTGAACATTTTCTGGGTATTCAATCTACAAAAAGGTAACCACAGCCCAAGTTGGTAAAACAACATAAACATTGCATTGCATTTGTATATATAACCATCTCTTTCAAAAGCAGAAACGTGCCTTAAGAGCAAGAAGCAAAGTTATAGTTTCCAAACTGTGCTGTCCCCGATCAACGTAATCTCCCAAAAACAAATAGTCGATATAGCTGTGTCAATGCATAAAGAGATTATCAGATGGACATTTAAGTTTCAATTTCACAGAACATAAAAAAAGTATATATATATCCAATATGGGGAAAACTTCCTCCCCAGAAGAATCAATTCACTAAATTTTACTATTATCAGAGATTCAGAAAATGTGTGGCCCTTTAAGCAACATGAAGAAAAGTCACCACCATAAACTGAACCTCACAATAGTAGGAAATGCCAGATTCGACATTTCCAAGCCTTCCTTTGAATAAACCGAAATCATGACAATAGTCTACAGTTTAAACTTGTGATTGAATTTCTGAACAAAAACTTATACATAATCACCTTAATGCTGTGAAACTTCGAACAAATTATATTATGACTATGAAGCAGCCACCATCAGCCCCAGTGCCTATTGCAGTTATCATTTCGGTACTGTTTTTAAACGTGTGACACTTGGATCTTCTCTCCTGTTGTCATGCTGTTTCTCAGCGAAGACCAGCATGCATAGGACATTTACTACAAGTATAGAACTTAGAAGAAATGATTAAAACCATATTGAACATACGTTATATCTCCTGCAGTGGAAGGAAAACCATATTCATCGAACAAACGCATGAGATCACCAAATTGACCATGTAGGTCACCAAATACTTTAACTGGAGCTTTTAACTGAAGAACTGTTGGCTCATGCATGAAAAGCTGTTCTGCAGCATAACAGAGCTCCCCAACTTCGTAAGAATCCATGAAAAACCTCCTATTAGCAGGAGCTTTCCAATTTCGAGGCCGAAGCAAAGTGGCTATAATCTGAAAAGAGAAGAGGTAATTAAGCCTGGCAAAAGTTCTAATGAGGATGATGGCATTGACTTCTGTATCACTCACCTTCTTATGCAAGCCTTGAGGAGATTTCTGTCTGGTGAACTTTTTTGTAGGATATGACAGCTCATTATTCATTGGAACCATCCGTCTGCTCTCATTTTCAAATTGATCCAGTGATAGCTGTCTTACCATTCCACCAAGGTTACCTACAGCCTCTTTAGCAACTACCACCTGTAGGACAACAATGTAAGCACAAAGAACAGAGACTAAAACACCCTTTGATGTGAGACCATGACATAAATTCACAGACTTACAGCTCTAGGATGAAGACGAACGTCTCCCTCAGTGTCACTACCATCTGAAGCAGTTTCAGCTGCTGGAGAGTTTTCCTCTGATACTGATGTTTCTTCTGCAGGGACAGAAGATGCAGTTTGAACAGCTTGCCAGACAGCATTAGCTGCCTCAGCTTCAGCAGCTGAAGCCTCCCTGAGTTTTTCCATCGAGTTTTTGTCCATGCTAGAACTGTTATATACATATCATTAAGAAACACGCAGATAAGATGCTAACTAAAATGCTTGGGCGTGTCTGCATCACAACATGTGCCTGTAGGCACACGGCCTAGTGGCTAGAAAAGGAGGGAGGCAGAGAGGGGACACAAGATTGGGGGCGAAAAGAAACAATTGTATGTCACTGCAGGCACAACAAATTCCAGACTTGTACTTGAGAAAAGAAAGGTCAGGAGAAATGGGGAAAAAAGTATAATACCCCATGCCACCAGATGAATTATCTAGTGCACTATCTGAAGTTGGAGATGTTGCAGAAACAACTCTAGGCGCATTTAATTTTGGACTACTGATAGGTGAGGCTCTCTCCGATGTTAACATGGGTGAATCACTATCCGACTGGAACAGCGAATTTTCGGCGACCAAAAGATCATCAAGCAGAATATCTGCACCAAATAATTCAAATTATATTAAGGGAACAAATAGATGACCAAATGAGAAGAACATATGTCATGCAATCGCTGGAAAAGCCTTCTGAACTAAACAAACAATTAGATGGACAAAAATGAAACTTCATCAAAATATCTGACCAGATCATAAATCAGTGTAGTATGCTGCATGAATGAACATTACAAAGCTCTTAATCTAACCAGTTTTTTTTTTTTTGGTAAAGCTTAATCTAACCAGTTTGTCCATATAATAACTCATAATATGTCTGCTTATTGGAAATTTGAAAACATTCCTCTTTTCAACAGAATAACATTCAACTAAACCCATTGTGAAAGGAAAACATGAGACAAATGATATGGATGGCCATTTCCATTATGTTATATGAGTCTCACTCTCACATATGAACCACGGTCGAGCCAGTGAAAACTAAAAATGAGAAGATTACAAGACAAGAACCACAAAAAAGAATTCCATTTCCATGTGGACCCTGATTCCCATTTTATTTTTAATTCTTGTCTAAGATCATTATTGCACCGGAAAAATTAGTGTTGATAATACAATTGAAACTGAAAAAAGTCAGTTTATGTATATAAACTTTGTAATATTATAGTTTTTGACATTTTGGTCTACATGATCAAATGAGATGTAAACGAAGCTTTTACTTGACAAAATTTTGGAATCTTAAGACTTTGGGAAGTTCATTCTTTGTTCAGCTATAGCTATTTTTGTTAGAGCTTTAACCTGCATGATAACATCTGTTAGAGACCTGACATCCCTGTCTCAGAGGCTATACCAACTCAGGTACTGTTATACCAGCTATTACCAGCTAGACCTGATAAAGCATCACTTTTTCATTTGAAAAAAATAAACATTCTTTCACTTTGTACAGGTGTTGTCATAATATACCCAATTATTTTAGGCAAGCAAAACATCTACTTCACTCTGAGCTGTGTGTGAAGCCATCAGAAATTATATATGCAACCAAAAAAGTAACAGCCTCTGTGCCAGGGTTGTTGGACCTAACATTAACATGATCTGCAATAGGTCTCCTCCAAGGACCGTAACCAGAAGTCTCTGATGACAGAAGTCTAATAAGAGACAGTTGAGCAGGACAGAAGATTCTTCGAGAACAATTGCTAAAGATTGTGGTTTCTATACAGTTTCCAGATACAGTTCCAACTTAAGCATTATGACCCAAAAGAAGAAATATCTGATTACTATAAACAAACTCTTCTTTAATCGGCCTTTTTTAAATCTAGAATTGCCATCCACCAAGTGCTACAATAAATCGATATTGATTCCAAGGAATAACATGCCTTTTAATACACAACATGATAATGGTGGATAGAATAGCAGTTTGTCTTCCTTAATAAAGCCGTAAATAGCAAACTTGGTGAGAGTAGATATTGAACTTGCAAATACAACTAGCCTAGTACCGTGCCATGCACCAGTGAATCAATAGATATAAGTTACACAAAATGAAATTAACATGCATGTAACAATGACGCAGCTGCATCTGCGCTCATCTAGGCCCAGCACAAGGACCGTACTGCCAGCTTTATGGCTCACCCAAAATCGTATGACTTTTAAATGAGTCGTGCTAGCTTACAAATGCGCAAAAATTACTTGTCAAAATACATCTATTCAAACACGGATGATGTGGAAATAATCCAACTTCCAACATATCCACTCTGGACGACCCAAATCAGGTTCACCAATAGAATAATTTGTGAGCTATAGTCGGCTCATCTACACGTCACACCCACATGACTTTAAGATGTGTCAAGTTAGTTTGAGATTGTACGACACTTATTTAACAGCACAATAGCTTTGACATCAATGATATGAAATTCCCCAAGCGCCCCCCCCCCCAAAAAAAAAAAAAAAAAAAAAAAAGCGCTCACCCTCAGCCTCTATAGTTTCACTATGCAAAAGTAAGCGCACCATTAAAATTATGGATTGTCTTTATATGTAGGTGCTATATATAAGTTAAGTATCTATTTGATTGGAGAGATCTATCTAACTCATGCAAAAATGACTTATATCCTCATTTTCAGATTAGATTGATCAGGAATCCTTTTGTGTGTTTTCTAAATGAATAAACTGTTTTTGGAAGACAAAATAGCAGGACTTGGTAACTCGTTGATCCACAAAGAGTATCTACACATACATTTTCAAATTGGTGTGCAGGTTCCAAGGTAAGTAGAGTATTTACCCTACTCTAGAACTACCCAGAAGGTACCAGTTCCAAATTTTTGGAACTTAGAATGTACCCCGTAGTCTCTTGGAACCACCCTAAACCCAAACCTGTCAGTTACAGAGGTTCCAGTGTACCCTGTACTACCCCATATTTTTCTAAGATAAATTTTTTTGAATAAAAAATTGTCACATTTATAGTTATACGATTGATCATTCGGCATAAAAATGTTCATGTCTAACTGTAACATAATTCTAAAATAACAGTAACATCAGAAAAAATAAAGAAATAAATCAGGTTCCACCTATCTTTTAAATCTATGAGTTTATATAAAATATATCCCACTCTACTAAAAGCATGAACTAAGATAAAAAGTCGTAGACATAACCAAGCTCATCACAAGTGGGGCAAAATTGGATTGCAGATAGTTAATCAGTTAGGGCCTTCATCCATTGAAATGTGAAGATTTCATACTGACACTAAGAAAGTCATAAGTATTTAAAAGCAAACATAATTAATTAAGCAATAATCTACAGGGTACAAGGTGGAGGAATCCAAGGTGGAAACAGGAATGTATAACCCAAACCCTAGAACCTACCTTGTACTCACCAATCCCAATTTTTCGGAACTTGAGAACCTACAGTACAAGCTCTAATACCCACCCTGGAACCTTGCCGACTATGATAGTTCCCTAAAGTCTGCAAGCTGCACAAGTTCTCCTGCAGACGCCTAATTAATTGTGCCTAACTTTATCGCCAATTGCTCATAATCTGTACCATTCTTTAATAGAGAATGTACAGTTCATATCTTGTTGGTAAAATAATTCTGATGAACTCCAATAAGCAGGTGAAGAAAGGTACAGAGGTCATACACTTTACTTTGTCTATTCCATTAGATAACCAGAGTCCCAAAAATAGTGCTCTTCATGATTTTCTTTTACATTTCCAAAATTTTCAAAAGGACAAACCACAAGTTCAAAGTTTACAATTCAAATCATGCTACATTTGGACCCATTTTATTATTGCTTTTCTTATTGTTCATGTCATTGTACTAAAAAACCATTAATGATCTGATTACTATGTCATTGAAACTACTAGGTACAATATAAGATCCTTCGCTAGATCCTTTCCAAATTAATTTCTTTACCTCCTCTAAGACCACCGTAGACATATATGCAAACACCAACAGCAGCAGCTGCATGGCGGCAACGGCGCATAAGCTCCAATGTGGGATCATACTGAGAGTGATCCTTGCTAGTGCGAGACGAAGTCACAAGTCCATTTCTATCCAGCCAGACTCCAGCAGCAGTGTCCAAAACTATCAAAACATAACAAAGGTTGTAAAAACAGATATTTGCATAGTATAATGATGATATTGGAAAATAAGATGATTAGGATTATGTCAAAAGTAGTTTGCATATACATCGTAGATTAAATAGATTACCTGCTATAGCTGCTTCACCTTCAACAGCACGTCCTCCTTTGAGGACACCTCCTGTGACATGCAACCGAGCACCAACAAAGACCTACAATCACACAAACATTTTGGTTCATCGGGTAATAAGCCGTAATATGCATATCCAAACCCAGTCCTCTCAAAGACTGCACGACTGCTCTTCAAGTTCATTAAGCAAAGTGGGAACAAGAAAAAGCATATACTTACCGCAGCATGTTGGTACCTTGGCGAAGGAGATACCCCAGGAGCAAGAGTCCACTCCCATTGACCATTCCTATGCATAAGCAGGCCATAAGCATCGGCCAGTGGCTGTGAATGCCACGCAGATTAATAGTTTAAGAGATATAGTACGAAAAGACCAAAAACGTATATTATCAGATACGGGAGATCTTGGTAATTTGATTTCTTTTATTTTATTTTTTTTTTGCTTTCTTTCTGGGCCGCACACCTTCACGTGCAGGTGAGAGTGAAGTTCTAAATAAGAGGTCTATGCTTGAAAACTCTCCATCCTCAACATCCAACTGGATACAGTAGTATTACTACCCTCTTTCTGTAGTACTAAGGGGTTTGCCATCTTTGTCCTTTCCTCCTTATTGAAATTAACACAAAAAGATCCATCATGAAACATTTCGACTGTAGGATATTGAGAGCATTTGTGTAACGAAAATCACAAGTTCGACCTAGTCCCACAGATTCTGACAGTTGAATTTTAATGTTCTCAAGGCTGAAGGAGGAACAGCTGTAAATTAAGGTCCAATGTATGTGGTCCCACAAACCATCACAGACGTTACATTGGATGTATCAATTTGGAATGCCAACACAATATCTCAAAATTTTCAAGGGAAGCATGAGGCTTTACTAAGTGCCTTATAAATTACTGCCAAAATGCGAAGATCATTCTTTCGATCAGAAAAACTAAATTCACACAAGATTCAACATCTTCATCCACATACTAATCAAGTGGAAAGAAACTTAGGAAGGAAAAAGCTCAAGAACCAAAGCCAAGTGGAAGAGCTAACCATCTAAATGGCATGCCAGTAATACCATTGAAGGTACAGATCTTACTGCACTGAAAAGGCCCCATGTATGTGGTCCAACAAAACATCAGAGGGTACAATGGATGTATCAATTTGAAAATGCCAACACAATATCTCATAATTTTGAAGCAGAAGCATGAAGCATTTTTTGAGTGCCTCATAAAGAACTGCCGAAACACATGGGTCATTCCTTCGATCAGATAAAAACTAAACTCACGCATGATTCAACATCTTCATCCACATACTAATCAAGTGGAAATAATCATAGGAAGGAAAAAGCTGAAGAACCAAAGCCAGGTGGAAGGGCAAACCTTCCAAATTTCACGCTAGAAGTACCATCAAAAGTAGTTCTTCAGTGAAAATAGATCTTACTGCCCCCGAAGAGAACCAGTAATCCATCACAAGAGGGTGTATTGGATGTATCAATTTGTAAATGCCAACACAAAATCCTAAATTTTAAAGGGGAAGCACAAGGCTTTTACAAGTGCCTTATATAAGGCTGCCTAGATGCAAAGGTCACTCCTTTGATTAGGGAGAAACTAAATTCACATGATTCAATATCTTCATCCACATACTAATCAAGTAGAAACTAACTTAGGAAGAACAAAGCTCAATAACCAAAGCCAAGTGGAAGAGGAAACCATCCAAATTACATGTCAGCAATACTATTGAAAGTAGTTCTTTAGTGAAAATAGATCTTACTGCTCCTGAGGAGTCTCTTCCACCGCAAAGTAAAAACATGCCATCTGATCGTGCACAAGCTGTTGCATACCTGCAAAAGTTTTGTAGAGTTATGTATGATTTGGTATTTCATATGTGGAGAGAATGAATAGATAGCATCTGCTTTTCCAACGTAAAAGAGCTTAGGTACAATCATTGACAAAGTGGTAATGCACTGGAAATCATTTGCAGTTACTAATCGCCACCATTAACAATATGCAATTAGAGGCAACTGACTTTCCCAACTGTGTAACATATACTTACATTCTTGCAGAAGGTCTATCACCTTCTGGGTTGAGCCTGCGCCAAACATAAGGTTTCTGGGCAGTATCTAGAACCCAAGCATCCGAAAGAACTCTTTTTCCTATAAAAGAATATTTCCCATGGTCATGTTATCATTAGCCTTCCAACAATGCCTTCATCAAAAGTACAAAAAGACCTAAAAGCAAGAATAATGGCTTGACCAACCATCAATTCTAGAAATAAAATGAAGAAAACAAAAATCATTGCATTGTATTGCAAAGGCAATATAAGGCGTCATAATAAATGAGCAAACACCACGTGTCCACAATTGAAAAGGATACTTTGCCAGATAATATCTTTTAGAAAGTTCGATCCAAAGCTATAATGGCGATGGAGACTCCATGCATATATAATCCAAATAAATCCCTAAACAAACAATACGAATCACTTCACACCTCCTCTCAAGTGCAATTTAGGAAAGAAACTGTACGAAGCACATGACAACATAAACAAGAACCACATGGGAAATGACCTATTAGTTCAGTGAAGAATGCGAAACTAGGCTATGATACCGTGTTAGAAAGTTCATTCCTAATGCTTAAGCCATTATGTTGATGGAGACTACAAGTATATGAGGTCCCCAAATAATTTTAAAGACAAGCCATGTAGGATACTTGTATAATATCATCATGAACATACTCTAAAAAGGAAATAAAAAAGAACATTTTGATGCATCATCAAAATAGCATCGCAATAACCATTCAAACAAGTTGCTGAGGATGAATAACACCATAATGGTTCAAGCCCAACACATTTGAAACTAGCTGCAGCATTTTGCTCACAGTATATATACACATCTACTTTAAAGTTAGAAATCTTTTCCAAACAAAACTAGAGAAGCAAATAGATTCAGCACAAAGCATGTCTTATAGCCATCTCATCTAATCAAAGAGAAGGTATGAGCAAAGAGCAATGATCATAAAGCATCTCCCCTAAATTTGCAGCAGTTACCAGTATGAATGACAAGTTGATCACTTCTAGTAGCATATCTTCAAGAAAAACCAAAAACAATTGAAAACACTTACCATCATTACCACTGACAGAGACAAGATATCTCTGAGCAACCAAGTCCATTACATGACCATATCGAGGCCCAGGACCCTGCCCTTGCACCAACACCCTACATATTGAGACCGAATACTAATATTTATCAGAAATCCTTCTCTGTGCAGAAATTACTTCTCATGATTTGGCAGCAGAAGTTCACCTGTGCCACTTGAACTTGTCGTTAGTCAAGTCTAGCACGTAAAGATCATCCGTGGAATGCCCAGCAGGGCCTATGCCACCCTATCAATGGAGACACTTCACACGTAAATTTAAACCAACAAAGACACCACTAGCCATTCATGGCCACATATTTCCACACCACAATTACCTGAAACACGACCATAGTGCCCACCGCAGCCGCTGCGTGTGCAGCCCTAGGAGATGGCGGGTCACCCGCAGGTTTCATCCTGAATTCATCAATCATACAGAGTTAAACAAACAGCAGTTACTAATCTAGATCCGATACTACTACTCAAAACGGGAAAAAGAGGAAAGGAAATGAGGGAAAGCAGTTGCCTTGTCCATTTCTTGGTGAGAATATCGTAAGAATGCACTGAATTCGTGACTCCGGCTAATCCTAGCACAACAGCAACCAGCATTTCAGAGAGCGGGAGAGAGAGAGAGAGAGAATTGAAAAGGTGAAAACAGCCGACTAATCCAAAACGGACTGATCGAGAAATTTAGCAGAGTCATTAAGAGCGAACAAAAATCGCGGAAACACACTCGAAGCAACACGACGGGTACTCACTGATGCCGGGGGCGGAGGAGGCGGCGCCGCCCTCGATGGCGGTGGCGCCGCCGAAGAGGATCAGGCGGGGGCCGTGGGACTTGGTGGCGGCGACGGCGGTGAGGGTGTGGCCGACGCGGGGGAGTGGAGCGTCCTCGTCGGCGTCCCAGTAGGTCTCCAGGTTCCGATACGTCGGCGCCGGGTGCAGCCACGGCTTCGACCCCATGGAAGCCGGGAGAGAGCGCAGCACGGGAGCTTCCCCCTTCCCCCACCCGCAGGCCCGACCTCGAAATTCAGCCGATCCGAAAAAGGATCAAACCCGAGCCCCGAACCCGAACCCCCCGAGCGGAAGCGAGATCGCGGAGGGCTCGGTGAGGCTAGGAGGGACACCCGGCGAGTCGGTCGCCGATCCCGGCGGCCGAAGCTTCTCGATTTGGGGAGGGGCGAATCAATGGTGGCGGCGGCGGCGGCGGCGGCGGCGATGGGATGTGGGAATTCGGGAGAGAGGGTGGAGGAATCGGGGCCGCGCCGGGTGGTGATGCAACGAGTCAAACGTCGAGTGGGTAGAGAGAGAGAGTCTCGGTCAGAGACGATGAATGGGAAAAAGAGGAGAAGGAGAAAAGAATTAGAAATAAAATTTTAAAAACAAAAATTGAAAGAAAGAAAGGATTTCTAGAGAGAGAGAGAGCGGGGGGAAGAGAGTCAATGGTCAACGGAGAGGGACGCCGTTGGATTTCCTTTTTTTCTTTTCTTTTCTTTTTTTCTGTTTTTTTGGTTCGCATGTTTGAAAAGAAAATGACGGTTGCTTCTATAATTCAATTAATCCCCACTTTTGGATTCCTCTCGAAGGCCTCCAATTTTGACGCACACGAGATTTTTCTATCGATTGAAAAATTCATATGAAAAAGAGCCCGATCAAGATATTTTGCACCTCTCGATCATGACCGACATCTCTAGGGTGTCGGGGAACTCGCAATCGAATTCGAACAGGTAACGTTATCAGAGAAATAGATTGAAAATCATGAAGAAAAAGGAAAATATATATGATTGGTCAGCTTCTAGAGAATTTATAATCTTAGTATATTTCGTGAAAGAAGCCTCATTTTCAAAAGTGTCTCTCTCGATCTGACTCATCCAATCACGTGGAGTTTCTTAGAATTGCTCTCCAGTGGACCAACGACGAAGATATGATCACTTGGGGTTGTCCAGAATATTTTTCAAAAAAGTTTATATCGTTTAAAATAATTAATTGATGAAAAATATTTTTATCAGCAACAATAATTTATGTTTAAATATTTCACGGGCAATGAAAAAATATTCCGTTCATCCATTTTTATAAGCAATACAAATGATTATTTTTTAGAATTCAAATCATTCATTTTTCCCGAAATAAACGACATCATTAAATTATTGCTGTCCGTCAGAGATTCACTACTCTCGACCAACACTCTTCTTTGCATGAGAGAATCAACACCAATGCATAGCAAAAGCCACGGGTCTGATCTTCTCCATCATCCTCGACCTACTCCCGCTATTTTCTCGAGTTGCATTTAGAGGTCCTGTCGGTACCAATTTTAAATCAATCCCAACCTAGCAAAGACATCAATGCTCCCCTGGAAAATCGACTACTTTGAAATTCATCATAAGCTCGAAAAGTCCCTCTCACCCTTGATCATTTGATAACATAAAATAAAAAAGATTTTGCTAAAAAAGGTTTTGCTAGCACAATAATCTTTGAATTATTGTGAGACTAACAATTTATTATGAGATACAAATTCTTAAATAAACAAACCCCATAACAAATTATAATTACTTATTTTTTTTTTTTTGTGGTTAGATTATATTATTATTTTCACATTAAATTAAAAACTGTTATCCAATTATTCCTCCAAAAAAAAAAAAAAAAACAAATACATCTTGAAATAAAATCTTACTAAACCACCGTTGAAACAACATACCTCGAACCCAAAATAATGTTTCGCCCTTCCAAGTCCCACGCCAATTTCTTTTGCAAGACCTTAGAGCTGACCTGTAGATCCAAATAACAGAATTCAGGTCTACATATCATTAGAAACAAGGCATGCTGACGAAATCAAACCATTTCTTAGGACTCGAACGAGAAGGCTTTTCTAACATGTCACGACCTTATCAACAAATCCATTGTGATCGTATTCAATGATTGACATTATATCTCGTCGGTCACTATGGAGAATCAAGGCCAAAATTTTGTGGATCAGACCCGACCGCCAAGATCATTCGCGATAACTTTGTTGTTGAGAAATACACCTCGAAAAGCATACGAGAGATGATTGCGATGTCGAGTGACACGGCCACGAAGAGCTAATGAAAACATGACATTATCAAATGTGGTCCACTTAACCTGGTGGTGGCAATTGGGGCGAGGAGGTTTAAAGTGATGGATACCAATCACAAAACCGCATTAACTTAGCCTTTTTTTAATGAGCTATATTGCCAATCAAAACATAATATATAGAAATCAAGGAGGCATACCTTATTAAACTTAATCAAATCAGGAGAGGATCCACAATGTCAACTTGACTTTTCCTTTTGTTGGTCGAAATTGTCAACTTAACTTCAACCGCTTGGAATTTTCCAAGTGCTTGTATAGAAAACAAAGAATGTCAATTTTTGTTTAGGGATAATGATATAAATGATCCTTGAATTTTGATCCAAAGATGTGACTTCTAAATTTTTAATTTGTTCAATATAATTCTTGAACTTTTACTAAATGTGCAATGCCATCCTTGAACTTTTAATTTGTTCAATATAATCCCTAAACTTTTAATAAATATTCAATTTAGTCTTTAAATTATATGATAATGTTCGACATTATTCTTCTATTAATTCAAGTTAAGGGACAAAAGTTCAATGATTATATTAAACAAATTAAAAGTTCGGGAATCACATTGCATATTGGGTGAAAATTTAGGATCATATCGAACAAATTAAAATTTCATGGATCACATCGCATATTGAGTAAGAGTTTAAGGACAATGTGTGGCATTTTTCTTTTTTTAATATAACACGTTTTCGGTGATTCATCAATATAGTTTTCTGTTCCTTAAGCACAAATAAAATTTTCCTTTCCGAATTCTTAACCGGGTCTTACGTAGCCGCTTTATTTCATTTGATTGCTCGTGCTTATGCGAGAAGCGTCATCTCTGAAATCACGAGGCGATTGGCCGTTCGGCTTTCGCATACGCTGTCATTGAATATTCTCCAGATAAAAAAAGTCGGCGTGCTGCTCGGGAATCTAAAGAAGCATTGAACCGAATATGGAGACTCTCTTGTTTATGGTCCAACCCTTCTTGCTCGTTTGACTCCCCAAGATTCACGCTTCTAAATTCAGATCCACTGCTCGAGCTTTGACATATCGTATCAAGCATCGTGGGTACTGATCCGATGCTCGGATCATCGACACTTTATGCTACTCGATATTGTGGTCCGACAATAACTCACCACGCAATGCTCTCGTCATTGTCAATATACACCGTCGCCCACAGTTTCATGATAAGGGTAAGCATCCACGCGCATTTCTCATCCTGGGTTCATCCGAAAATGGTACTTAGCTTGCTCGCTGCCTACTTGTGTGAGCATCGCCATACTCCAGGAAATATCAAGTCGGTGCGATGGCCATGACTTGTGTGCATCCGTTGCTTCATGCTTCTCGGCATGCTAGCTCATTACGCAACCCTGACAGCATACTATTGGCTGGGTCCACCTTTACGTGAGGCCCAGCTAGCATTAAAAAAGAAAAAAAAATAGAAAGAGAGGAAGAAGTTGAAAAGAAAGTGGTGCCTTCATGCGTTTGTGCGTGTGCCCAAAGTGAGGAGAGATAAAGAGAAAAGAAAAGAGGTGTTGTTTTGTGCAGACTAGAAGGGAGAAAAAAAATCAGAAAGATAGAGACCCAACGGGAGAAAGTGCACGAAGGAGAAGAGAAGACCGAATCTTTGTGATCCAGATTCGAAGGCCAAATGTTGACGGAATCGGCTCAAATTTGAGTATGTTGTTCGTGAGACTGAGGGCTAGGAGTTGATGGTTTTCATTCGTCGAGAACCACGTCTGAATTCTCCAATTACGATTAGAGTTTTTTTGCTATGAATTTATTTATCCACCTATGTGGTGATGAAATGAGATTGTAATATTAATGTTATTCTAGTATGTGACTAGAGAATAATACTTTGTGTATCTTGCTATTCTTGGTGATTAATTGATGTTTTAGGTGGTGGTTTTTCCCGCATCGGATTTTTCACGTTAAATCTTTGGTGTCATTATCTGTTTTGTCTATTTATCATTTCGGCACTATATTTGCATATTGTAAGATTATATATCTTAGTTGATTTAGTTTTGAGGGAGAAATTGATTATAGATTGCGTTTAGCTTGTGATAAATTATTATACCCGAGTTCTCCCCAACAAAGTGGTATTAGAGCCAAGTTAAAATTCTAGTGTTAAATGGAGAAACTAGCAACACCATGTTTAAGTTAAATGCCTCAAATTATTCTATTTGGCAGCCTCGAATGGAAGACGTATTATATTGTAAAGACTTATTCGATCATATTGAAGGTGATGAAGCCAAATGAGATAAGGAATACAAGGAATGGGAGAGAATGAATTGAAAAACAGTTGGGTTTATCCGATAATGGATTGATGATAGTGTATTTCATCATGCTGCTCAAGAAACGAAGGTGGACACTTTATGGAAGAAATTACAAGATCTCTATGAGAGAAAAACTCCACAAAATAAAGCTCTTAGTTAAGCAATTTGTGAATTTGAAACAAGGAGGAGCGTAATATGGCGGAACATCTGAGTGAATTTCAAGATGTTGTAAATCAATTGACAAATCTTGAGATTGATCTTGGTGATAAATTGCAAGCATGCTTATTATTGGTACTCTTCCTGATAGTTGGGACACATTGGTTGTGGCATTGAACAACTCGATTCTTTTTTGTGTGCTTTCTATGAACATGGTTAAAGAAAGTTTGTTCAATAAAGAAACAAGAAAAAAATGCTTGAATTATGTTTCTACATCGAATGCTCTTGTTATAGAAAACAGGGCAAGAAATCATTTAAGAAGGCTTCAAAGAAATGATCCTCAAGCAAGTCAAAAAGAAGGTCAAAATTAAAACCGAGGAGGAGTGTGAAGTGTTATAATTGCGGCAAATGGGACATCATGCAAAAGAGTGTTGGTTGCCAAAGAAAGATATATCCCATGGAGATTGAAACAAAGAAGAGAAATAAGCTACAATGGCGGTTGTATCCGTTGGCGATATTGTGTTCGTATGTGACGACGGATGTGTGAATCTTACATGCCAAGACTTTACGTGTGTTGTTGATTCAACGACTTTTTTTCCTATCACCTCATAGCGTGATTACTTAACTTCTTATCGTGGGGACAACTTGGGTTGTATTAGGATGGGAAATAGTGGTGTTTCCAAGGTTATTGGCATGTGCAATGTTTATTTGGAAACCAATATTGGATGTAATTTGCTTTTGAAAAATGTGAGACACATTCCGGATATTCGACTTCACTTGATATCCACAAGTGCCTTAGATGATGATGGTTATTGCAATTCCTTCTTTGATGGCAAATGGAAGTTGACTAAAGGTTTAAGAAGATAGGTTCTCCCTATACCATGCAAGCTAACTTGATTAAAGAAGAGGTAAATGCAATAGAGGATTTCTCAGTTGATTTATGGCATATAAGACTGAGTCATCTCAGCGAGAAATAACTTAAAACTCTTACTAAAAAGAATCTTTTACCTTTGAAGGAGAAAAATTTGAAGGAATGCACTCATTATCTTGTAGGTAAACAACATAGATTCTCATTTCATGGTTCATCTCCACACACAAAATCAAATGTACTTGATTTTGTTCACACTGATGTTTGTTGCATGAATGTTAGAACTCTTGAAGGTGCATTATACTTTGTGATATTTATTGATGACTGTTCTAGAAAAGTGTGGCTATTATTGCTTTGATATCTAAAGATTAAGTACTTGTGGCTTTCAAGCAATTCCATGTCAATGTGGAAAGAGAAACTGGGAAAAAGCTTAAATGTGTTCGGGCTGAAAACAGTGGTGAATATAGAGGCCCATTTGAACATATTATAGGGATTATGGTATCAAGCTTGAGAAGATTGTTCCAAAAACACCACAATATAATGGAGTAGTAGAGAAAATGAATTAGACAATTAATGATTGAATTCGAAGTATGCTTTCTCATGCGAAGTTGCCTAAGTCATTGTTGGGTGAAGCTACGAGAACAGTAGTCGACTTGATAAATCTTTCTCCATCGATTCCTCTTAAGGGGGATGTTTTGCAAAGAGTTTGGAGTAGCAAAGATGTTTCCTACAACCATCTAAAAGTGTTCGATTGTCAGGCATTTGTGTATGTTCCAAGAAATGAAAGATTCAAGCTTGATGACAAGCCAAAATAGTGCATCTTCTTAGGTTATGGACATCAAAATTTTGGCTACAGGTTATGGGATCCGATTACAAAGAAAGTCATTAGAAGCCAAGATGTGGTGTTTTGTAAGTATCAAACTATTGAAAACATTGACAAGGTGGAGAGACCAAAAAATATAGCTCAACATTCAGTTAATTTCAACCTAAATCCTTCTAATGTTTAGAAATCATGGGTGAGAAGTGCATGGAAATCATGAAGATAGTGAATCCTCATATAATGTTGATTCTTCAGCTAAGACAGGTAAAATAGCTTAGTAAAAGCAATATATCCTACCTCAAGTTAGAAGATTTGCAAGAGAGCGTAAGCCTTCTCAAAAATATTTGCCGCATGAGTATGTGTTATTGATGCAGGAGAGCTAAAAACTTATGAAGAGACTATATCATGTAAGAAAAAGAAAGAGTGGCATAAAGCCATGCAAGAGGAGCTTAAATCCTTGCATGAGAACCATACATTTGAATTGGTGAGTGTCCGTGGGTTGTACAAGTTGTAGACAGAATAAAATAGTTTGCAATCACGATATAATGATAGACTTATTATAAGAGGTTTTCGTCAAAAGAATGGCATAGACTCTGATGAGATTTTTTCTCCAATTGTAAAGATGTCTTCTATTCGAGTTGTTCTTGGGTTGACCATCAATTTGAATTTAGAAATTGAACAACTTGATGTAAAAACGGCTTTTCTTCATGGAGGCCTAGAAGAAGAAATATATATGGAGCAACCAGAGGGTTTTGAAGTTGAAGGCAAGGAGCGCCTTATATATAGATTGAGGAAAAGCTCATATGGTCTCAAGCAAGCGCTAGTATATGAAGTTTGAATCATTCATTGAAAAATAAGGATATGGTAAAACAAACTCAAATTCTTGTGTCTTTATAAAAAGATTCTCAGATAATAATTTTCTTATTCTCCTACTTTATGTGGATAATATGTTGATTATTGAGCATGATGCCAAGAAAATCAAGAGTTTGAAAAATGAGTTGAGTAAAGCTTTACTTAGGCCTAGCTAAGAAAATCTTAGACATGAGAATTACTCGTGACAAGAAGAATAAGAAAATATGGTTATCTTAAGAGAAGTATATTGAAAAGGTACTTGAAAGATTTAACATGAGCACATGTAAACCGGTGAGTACTCCACTTGCAAGCTATTTCAAGTTGAGTAGTGATGAGAGTCCTTCAAGTGAGAAAGATAAGGTAGAGATGATGAAAATTCCTTATGCATCGACCGTGAGTAGTTTGACGTACATCATGGTTTGTACAAGACCCGACATTGCTCATGCAGTTGGTGTTGTGAGTAGATTTATCTCTAATCCAAGTAAGGAGCATTGGACCGCCGTTAAATGGATTTTGAGATATCTTATAGGCACTTCTACACTTTGCTTGTGTTATGGAAATGCGAAACCTAAATTGAGTGGTTACTCAAAAACGGACTATGCCGGTGAAGTTGATTCTCGGAAATCTACATCGAGTTATATAATAATCTTTGCAGGGGGAACTGTTTCATAGCAATTGAGATTACAAAAATGTATTGTTTTGTTTACAACTGAAGTGGAGTATATTGCTATTACCAAAAGAGGTAAAGGACTTTTGTGGATGCAAAAATTCCTACAGGAGTTGGGTTTGAAGTAAGAGGAGTTTGTTCTATATTGTAATAGCATGAGTGTCATCTATCTTAGCAAGAATCCGGTGTTGCATTCAAGATCGAAGTATGTTGATGTGAAGTATCATTAGATCCGAGAAAAATTAGAAGAGAAGCTCTTTCTACTTAAGAAAGTTCACATCGACAACAATAAATTTGACATGATGACCAAGACATTACCTGTGATGAAGCTTGATACTTGTAGAAGAAAAGCGAGTATGACTGACCTTCCCACGTGAGGTGGAGGGGGAGATTTGTTGGCTAGATCCACCTTCATGTGGGACCCAGCTAGCATTAAAAAGAGAGAGAGAGAGAGAGAGAGAGAGAGAAAAGTTGAAAAGAAAGTGGTGCCTTCGTGGGTTTGTGCGTGTGCCCAAAGTGAGGAGAGAGAAAGAGAAAAGAAAAGGAGTGTTGCTTTCTACAACTAGAAGGGAGAGAAAAAAGAAAAAAAGTAAATAAAAAAAAAAAGACCCACCGGGAGAAAGTGCACAAAGAAGAAGAGAGGACCGAATCTTTGTGATCCAGATTCCAACGCCAAACGTTGACGGAATCAGCTCAAATTTGAGTATGTTGTTCGTGAGACCGAAAGTTACGAGTTGATGATTTTCGTTCATCAAGAACCACCTTTGAATTCTCCAGTTACAGTTAAGGTTTTCTTATTACGAATTTGTTTATCTACCTATGTGGTGATGAAATGAAATTGTAATAATGATGTTGTACCTCTAGTATATGACTAGAGAATAATACTTTGTGTATCCTGTTATTTTTGGTGATTAGTGAATGTTTTAGGCGGTTTGGTCCGTGATTTTTCCCACATTGGGTTTTTCATGTTAAATCCTTGATATCGTTATTTACTTTATCTACTTATCATTTCGGCATTATATTTGCATATTGTGAGATTCTATATTGCTGGTTGTTGTTGGGGATTAAGAGAATGTCAGTTGATTTAGTTTCGGGAGAGAAATTGATCTTGGATTGCATTTGGCTCGTGGTGAATTATTGTACCTGAGTTCTCCCCAACACGCACCTTAGTCATGCTTGGCCAAGGCAGCCGAATAACACTTGAGAAATGCATCCATCCTTCTCAAGCCATGGCTAGCCGAAGTAGCATATAGATCCCATTAGGAATGCCCAAATAATCAACTCGTATTGCTGAATATGTAGCGCTAATCTGGCTCAGCATATTCGCGCTTTGCTCCTCCCACACAGGGTAAGCAAATAGCAAAGGGGCGCTCTCAAGACAACAACACAAGAACGCCTCTCAAAACCATATACAAAGGGAGTTCAGGGAATAGAAACCGGTTCTTTGTTAAAGAAGCACATATAACTAAACGCAACAGAAGGGTCTGCAATGGAAGCAAACCAATCAGAGAGGTGAAGAAAAGATTTCCTTGCTTTTGCAATCTACTTGTGGACAAGAAAAGCAATAAGAAATCCGGAATCAAGAGCCGAAAAATCCAATGTTCTAACCCCTAAAGAAGTTACAGATTTTCTTATTTCCTAGACTCAAAGTTTCCAGTATACACCAGACCAGTGTGACTCCGATGCAACCAAAATTGAAGGTTGGAACGGGCTGCGAGAGGGAAATGAACACTGCAATGCATCCTCTCTCTCATTCTATTTGACCATCCGACACTATCCAACTACATGGTGAATCACAAATCACAGAACTATGTACAGATTGCAGTATAAACACGCATATTGTCAAACGGGTGGTGGCCTCTCTGTTTTTGTCTTCCATTCTTCGTTGCGGCATTTCGTCGAACAGGTGGTGCGGAGCCTCGGTTCAAGCCCGCCCCTTCTCGCGGCGGAGAGGATTCAGGAAACGCGGACGGTGGAGACGATGCTTGGCCGCGTCGGAGCGAGAGGAGCCACGGCCTTCGGGCTCGCCCTCGCTCCGTGCGCGATCAGCAGCAGAGCGAGGTGCGCGTGCCCCGCCTCCACCGCGCACTGCAGCGGGGTGTACCCGGCGTCGTCCACGACGTTCACGCTCGCCCCGTGGCTCAGCAGCACCTTCACGCTCTCGACCCGCCCCTTGAACGCCGCCCGGTGCAGCGGCGTCCACCCGTTCTGGTCCCGCGCCTCCACGTCGGCTCCCCCCTCGAGGCAGCTCTTCATCCCGATGACGTCGTCGACCCTCGCCGCCCGCAGCAGGACGTCCCGCAGCCGCAGCGAGTCGAGCAGCCGCGAGTGCCCGTTCTCCGCCGCGAGCACGAACGCCGTCTTCCCGTCCCCGTCCACCGCGTGCCTCGCGTACGTCGAGTGGTTGACCAGGTACTCGACGGCCTCGGCGTTGCCCGCGGCGGCGGCGAGGTGGAGAGGGGTCAATCCGGCGGAGTCCGTCGCGTCAGCGTCCGCCCCAGCCGCGACGCAGAACCTGATCGCGTCGACGAAGCCGTTGGCCGCCGCGACGTGCAGCGGGGTCCGCCCATCGGGGTCGGGCTCGTTCGGGTCAATGACGTCCCCGAACGCCTTGAAGAGGACTTCCATGAGGTCAACCCGGTTCATCGCCGCCGCCTTGTGGAGGATACAATCCGCGTCTTTGTTCTTTTTGCCGACTGCTGAGCCTGAAGCTATCAGGATCTTCAGAATCTCGAGATTTCCGGCTTCAATTGCCAGGCTTATCAAGGATGTTCCATCAGGATTCACGTCGTTAACATCGGCGCCGCCGTCGATCAGGCTCGCCACTATTCCCACGTCCCCGCACGAGATTGCATAATTCAAAAGCCTGGTGAGCTGGGACCTGTCACACCCAGGAATCGCCTTCTTCAGCAACGAAGCGGTCTCTCTGATCTGGGTGTTCTGTCTGATGAGGAATTCGATCACCTGGAGGCCCACGAAGGCAATGGGCATGGTGGCGTCCTTGAAGACGTGGGGGCCGGGCCGCGAGAACAGGCGGCGGAGGTCGTCCTGGTGGGCTCTCCCAGTGACGAGCATGGAAGATCGGACGGTGACGAAATCGGGGGGCGAGGAGAGGGGCGGGCGGTCAGACGGGGCCAAGACGAGCGTGTAGGACGTGGAGGACAGGGGCGGGATGATGGAGTAAGGCTGGCTGAAGCTGAAGAAGGAAGGGTTGGCGGTGGACAGGGAGACCGCCACGGACATGGTGTGCATGAGGTTGGTCACCCGGAACGTCTTGGCGCACTTCTGGCCCTTCCTGAACGTCAACTCGACCTCGGTCACGTCCGGCTTCACGAGCCTGTCCATGGCAGGACGATACTCGGGGGCCAAAGGAGCTTCAAGAAGCAGCAACCCTTTGTGTTTTCCTTGAGGAATTTGGGGGCGACCTGGGCGGTGCTTTCCTTTTGTGAAGGGAAATGCAGAAAGCGAGGGGTGAGGAATGAGGATGAGAGAGGTTTGTCGAACGCAATAATGAAATGCTTGATCGGTTTCTTTGTTTCTTTATTGTAATCAGGTGATTAAATTATGGGTTTAACTTGCAGTGGGCTTTGGTTTAGGGGGAGTTTGAAAAATGGGAGAGATGGTGACTTCGACAATGAAAGGGAAAAAGTCCTTGATTGGCTGCTTTGACCATTGAAGGTGCTTTGCTTGCATGATTTAATTGAAGGAGGGAGGAGGACAGAGAGGCACTTTCAATTTTTAATTGACTCAGCCATTCGTTCTCATGAAAGTTCTGGGAATTTCTGGGGGCTATTTCACCAACAAGCTTCTTAGATCTGTGCTGTTTATGGTTTCCTTAATTCATGCGATTACATGATTTCATGTCAGAGACGCCGATGCTGCTGCGTAAATGCAAAAATCGGAAGATGGCAATCCGGTTCGCATTTCACCGAGCCGTCATGTGTCCGGTTCCCATGGTATCCTATCTCCTCCATCATAATTAAGGGCTCGCTAAAGAATGCCTAGAGGGAGCGATATCATTGACCGAGTTTCGGGCTCTACAGAGTTGACCTTGGCCATCTGCAGACTGGTCCAGCATGCGCGTTGAATGTCCAGTTTGCAGGGCAAAGTAAATACTTCACAGATCAAGCAGTTGATCCGGTCCGTTAGAAACCCTAAACTACAGATCTTAGATAAGAGATCTCAGATAGTCGCTTATCATGCGGAAAAAAAAAAAAACAAATGGGTCCGACAGCGACGTTTGCTACTAGAGCGAAATCTATTGGCTAGGGGGAAAAAAATCAGTTGTCAGTCGATGATTCTAAACAATCCTAGGGGACCACAATTAGCTGGAGTTGATGATTCAAGAGGCTTAAGGGAACGACAGAGCAAGAAGATATGGAGCCTCTTCTGCTAACCCTTCATCTGGTAATGATCACCGTGCTTTCATGCTGAGCTAAGCAAACCATTAACCGGAACATAAGATGAGTTTATCTCCCACGATTAATTTATAAGCCAGATTAGTTTAATCGATACAAAGCACCCTCCCGTCTTTGTCGGATTAGGCTCGTAACCAGGATAAGAAAAATACATTATGCGAGGTTACATGCCACTAGTACGAAGATAATATAGCACGTCTTATGCTTCAATTGAAGACGAATTCTTCAGCCTTTTGTGCAGAAAGTAGTCATTTTCATTGGCCACCTTCTGTGTCTTTTCCCATCTACGAAGGACGATCCTTTCTTAGTTTCTTTAGTCAAACCATCTCGATGTCATTCAACCACTAGGCACCCAAGAAAGAAAACCCCACCAGTTCGGCATATTCTCACTGCACTGCGTCATTCGACAACGATACACGATGTCGCTCTCACGAATGCGCCGTGATGATCAGCTTGCTACCAAATGGAGACCATTTTCTTGTCACCTTCTTAGTCGCGGCCCCGGTGCGTCGGTGTTGGCATTAGATCGCTTGGCTTTATCTATCCGATACCGTTTCGAGGTTTTCTCAGTGATCCTGATTTATATTGAAAAAACTGGACTCCTTAAGACCTGAGTGCAACTCAAGTGATTTCCCTAGACTCCTAACTTCTGGTAATCACTTTCAGATTCACGGCATTTCTATGCGACAATGTTTTAATCTCTGTTGCGGTCACTTCTTTTCCAATGACTCTATAAGAGTAGCTGTGAGTTAAACATTGTTGGACAAGTCATGACCACTGTGTCGTTGGGTAATTACCAGGGAAATTCTTTCTGTGCAAACTCTCGACATCTTCGACAATAAAACAAAACGTGCCTAGGTTGTTAATCCTCATAGACAGAGTCGGAACAAGGCCGAGCTTGCTGCATCTCAGGAGACCATTGTAGGTTAGGACTTTCAATGATGCTTCATTCCATCGTAAAGTCTAGATAGATCTTTCTATGAGATTTCGTGGGATCACTGTCAACTGTTTTAAAAACTTAAGCTGTTAAATAAATACATGATTTATTATTTAAATATTCTAACACTCTCCCTCACGCTTAATTTGGTTTTTACCTAGTACTAAGGCGTGGAAGTTTAATTGGAGAGACAAATGGGACTTGGAAAAATTTGAACTCGAAAACTCTAGTTTTGAAATCATGTGAGAATTGTAGTGGATTTAACCATCAAGCTAAATGTCTTATGATAGTCCAATCCAGTTTATTGCTTAAATCCCTATGCAAGGAGACAAGCTTTGAAAAGTTCCATAGTTTCATCGTTTTTTTTCTTAATTTTAAAAAATCATTTATAACTGACTAAATTCTTAGAAGGACTAGGTGGTACAAGATCCCATGTGTGATTAATGACCAAGGCATCAAATTTATCTTCTATGACCTCTTTCCAACATGGGTCAAGAATGGTCTTAGAGTAGCAAGTCGGTGTCTCTTCATAAAAGAATGAGAGAGATTAAAAATTATCCTAGGTTTACAAATTTCATATTTGACTTGAGTTTGCATAGGATGAGTCAAAAAAGAAGAGACGAAAGTAGATGAGTCAAAAAAGAAGAGACGAAAGTAGAGGAGTCAAAAAAGAAGAGACGAAAGTAGAGGAGCTAGATAGAGATGTAGAGAGGATTTGTGAGTTTGTTGCAGGAGGAAATTAGGTGAGAGAGGAGTGAGGTTAGGACATAGTGAGTGAGTTCAAAGGGAGGGGAGATGGAGGCGAAAAAGAACTGGAAACAAGCTAGGTAGGTCGAGAGGTGGATAAAGGCAAATTAAAAGGTTGGGTTAGAGAAGAAGAAAGAGGTAGATGAGGAACTTGAGGACCAAAGGAGGTAGAAAGAAGAATAAAATGATTGGAGTAAACAAAAAGCGAATGAGGTGATTTGGAACAGTGGGCTACAAGACTAAGATTTGACGGTTTTGAAGAAAAGGGAAAATTCTCATCATCAAACCAAACTTAACGACTAATAAAAACACGACCACTCAACTGATCAAGACAACTATACCCTTTGTAATTTGACGCATACCCAAGAAATACACATGGCACAAAATTAGGTGTCGGCTTGTGAGAGACACGAGACAGTACAAAATGATAACAAGCACACCAAAATAACCCAAAAGAATGAGTAATCAAACTTGAACCCAAATAAATAGTGAAAAAAAATATAGATTATATATGACAGGAGTGGGAAGTCGATCAATAGTGCAAACGGCAAAGAGAAGAGCATCAAACCAATATGAAGGAGACATATGAGCATGGATATTAATGAGGTTTGAGACATGTTGACTAAGTATTTTGTGTTCTAATACATTGTTTTGAGATGGAGTGTCTAGACAAGAAAAACATTGAATACTACTATTTTCACATAAATATGTTTGGAACGCATACTAGTATATTCTCCTCCCCCATTAGTTTGTAAAAATTTAATTTTGGTATTGCACAAATTTTCAATAAAACAACAAAAGCAATAAGCGTGTATGCACTTTAGATTTATTTTTCATAGGAAAGACCCAAGTGAACCGAGAATTTAAAAAAAAAAAAAAAAATGGACTTGTCCATACATCAAAATGAATTACAACTAAAGGAAAAGATGCATGATTACTACTAGATTTAAAAGACAAGAAATACAAGACACGAGTCACGTAATATTGACTTAGAATTAGAATTACAAACACAACTCAAAACTTGTTTATCTAGATGCCCAATACAAGCCTACTAGCAAGTGAGTGAAGCAAAGGAACTGACAACAGGATGCAAGTAAGATGACACCATTGAGTTAGAAATTGGATAACGACCATGAGAAGAATCATCTTAGAGGAGAACTTTCTCGGTTCATTTGTCCTTAAAAAAAAAAAAAAGACTTAACCATTAAAATCAATAGCACGAGAATTTTTTTGGTAAAGTCGAGCAATTGAGAGGAGATTGTGAGCAAGATTAAGAACATGATAAACTAGAGAAAATAGCAAAGATCCGGACTCAGTTTGTAAAAAGGCTTTATTGACTTGCTTGATAGCAATATACAACCATCACCAACTAAGACTTTTGTCAAACAAAAAGAAGGTCTAGAGTTTAGGATGTTACCAATATCACTAGTCATGTGTGCTAATGCTCCACTATCAAGATACCAACTTGAATCAAAGGTCTCACCAACCAAGAGAACTAAGAAGGAGCCCGATAGGTTGGCAACGATAAAAGCTTGGTTGAATCATTGGTGACATTGCGGTGTGCCCAACTCCATTACAAATTTGACAAGTAAGATGAGACATAGATCTGAGAATACCTCCCTATGTGAATGGGAGAACCTAGGGCTTTAAACCACCATAAGGCTACTTAGAGGAGTTGGAGGAGGTATAAGGCATTGATAATGATTGCAAACTAAACCGAGCATAGGAAGATTGCCAACTCAGTTGATCACGCAAGAATCATGTCCACTTCGAGATCCTCAAAATGGAGGACTAGATGAAGTAACACAACCTATCAAAGTGTGATGAATATCAAATGAAGGTGATGCACTCAATTTTTGAAGAAATCATTCTTCTTGGGTTAGGAGGCATGACCACAAATCGCTAAAGGATAGAATTGTAGGGCCGTTTGTGACCATGGTGACAAAACGATCATACTCAAGCGGGAGCTCATTAAGGGCTTGAATCACCAAGTCCTTATCAAATATGGAGCAATTAATTGCAGTTTCCACAAAAGATAATTGTCTACATCGAGTTTGATGGGGACAAGAATTGTGATGTTGAGAAGAATGAGAGATGATGAGGATGACTGCTCAATCATAATTTGAGTAGCAACAACGATCAGAGAAATAGAGAAGAGTGAAGAAAATGAGAAAGTGGGTGCAATATTATAGAGAGGCGATGAGAAACTGGGATTAACAGAAAAGGATGGGGGTAAAGAGATGGTAAAGAAGAAGAAAAATTTAGAGATGTATTGGACATTGTTGAGATAGCAATTGGAGCAAAGGAAGTGTTGATTTGGGGCAGAGATGTTGAATAATTTGATATGTTTTTTTTGCTCTGATACCATATGAATTTAGTGGAACCACTATCAATTCTTCTAAAAACTTAAGCCGTTAGATAAAGACGTAGTTTATTATTTAAATATTCTAACACTTTTGATTTCAATCTCACTTTGCATAGAGTACTCTCTTCTTTTACCGTGCAGTTGAGACCCCCATTGATCCTGAAGGCCATCATGGTATTCTCTCTCCCGTTACATGACTAATAGCTATTGCAGGGCATCTGCTCTCTGGTGAATGATTAGGCTAATAATGTCTTCCTCTCCCCAACGTCTAAATTTATACATCTGAGAAATATTCTATGAAAATAGAAAGTTTAGAAAATGAGAAGTAGCTTTTTCCCAACATAATGTCCGAAAATATGAACTTGATATCATGAAATTACTGGCCTGTTCAAAGGCAGCTGCTCGATTCCCACTTCCCTGTCAAGGGATCTTAGATTGCACTGTTCTAGTTCACACTGACCAACTTCTTTCTGATTTTCAACGATGTTAGTTGGAGGGTCAGCTTAATTAATTTTGCTTACGGGCCCACTGATAACGACGTCCTGCGACGTATATTAATAAATCGATTGCAAGAGAGCTAAATATAATTGGTGCCACTTACAAGAAATTAAGCAGAAGTTGATTTGGAGTTTGGCGACATTTTCCCGTCACGCCTCGTACCATTCCTAGAAAGTCACACTGGATCCGCTAATGGACAAAATGGCACATTTTCGTCTCCTCAGCTGACAGCACCCTCAAGAAACGAGAGATCCTGAGGATGAAGCAATGTGAAAGCAAATATGTTGCAAGCTCATTTGTGAGCAATGAGTTATATAAAGATTCAGCTATGCATCTTGCAGTCATTTACGTTATAAAGCGAGTAGACAGAATCCACTGTCTGGTGGTTTGCTTTGTCGATATGATACAGCTAGAACTAAGTAATTGGACAATCTCCTTTCCCCTTAATGAAAGCAAACTATTTCTGCAATAGAACCACTGTTAATCGTTGATCGTTTCCTTAACATTAACAGTTCATGATGTTTAACCGCCGCTCGATCTTCAGGTCCTTTCATGAAACAACATAACACTGTTTGATATGTCCTTTCATAATTAAGCGATCGCAACTCATTCTTCCCCTCCATGTCTTCCGCCCTCTTGTGATCTAATTTGCTTCTTTGATGACTCCTGGAAACGAGCTGAAGCGCCTTTGCAATCAGGAATTACTCTATCTAGCATAAACCCGTCGCTATTGAACTGATTTTTATCTTTGAAATGCTGTCATGACTGTCTGGTGGAAAACATCACTGTACCTATCAATTGTCACGAGCTACCTTATTAAAAGATAAACTATGACCATATCACAGTTGTATTGACCAGGTGGTTTTTCACATTTTTCAAATACGCATAGTAGGAGGAATCGGATAGATCAAATGGACACCGGTACTCATTGGTTGCGTAGTGCCATCGATTAAACAAATCTATTACGAGTGCAGCAAAGTTTCGTCTGTCAGTGAGCGGAAGATGCAGAGAGTTCTAACTTAGACAATCAGTTTCAACTTTGATGTCACTCTCATTCTTGTTCTTTTTTAATGCTCAGGGGGTCAGATTTCATTGAAAGAACTACAAAATCTCCATATAAATCATGTCCAGTGTGTGAGACTTAATGAAAGCAACTTCAAATTAATGAGATGTTAGTTCTCTAACATTTACAGCCTCGCTTTGAATCGATCATTCAAATGTCCAATTGCTGGTTTGATTGCCGTCAAAGCATGAAGTGCAGGTTACGTGACTAATAGCTACTGCAGGTTATCTGCTATCTGGTGTATGATCAGGCTAATAACGCGTCTCTCCCCCTTCTAAATCAATGTCTAGATTTATATGTCTGAAAAATATTCTAGAAAAATAGAAAGTTTAGTGCCGCTCCGACCTTTGTTGACCTCGCCCAATTTAGGAAATGAGAAGTAGCGCTTTCCCAACACAATGTCCAAAAATATGAGCTTGATATCATGAAATTACTGGCCTATTCAAGGCAGCTGATCCATACCCAGTCAAGGGATCTTACATTGCCTTGTTCTAGTTCAAACTAACCAACTTCTCTCTGATTTTCAAAGATGTTAGTTGACGGGTCAGCTTAATTAATTGTGCTTATGGGGCCGCTGATAACAACATCCTGCGATGCATATTGATAAATCAATTGCAAGATAACTGAACGTAATTGCTGCCTCCTACAAGAAATTAAGCAGAATTTAATTTAGAGCACCAACTTTCGCGACATTTTCCCATTGCGCCTCGAATCATTTCTAGAAAGTCAATTTAGATCAGCTAATGGACAAAACGGCACTTTTTCGTTGCATCAGCTGATAGCACTCTCAATAAACAAGAGTTCCTGAGGGTGAAGTATTATGAAAGCATGTATGCCGCAAGCTAATTTGTGAGCAATGAGTTATATAAAGATTCTACCGTGCATCTTGCAGTCATTTACGGTCAAAACCAAGCCGGTAGCATCTGCCATCCACTGTCTGGCAGTCTGCTTTGTCGATATGATTCAGCTAGAACCAAGTAATTGGACAATCTCCTTTCCCCTTAATGACAGCAAACTATTTCTGCAATAGAACTTCTGTTAATCGTCAATCGCGTTCCCTAAACATTAATAGTTCATGATGTTTACCCGTTCTTCTGGTGTCTATGGCAATTCCTTTCACAAAACATCATAAGACAGTGCGATATGTCCTTTCATGAATATGTGATTGCAACTCGTTCTTCCCCTCCATATCTTTCGCCCTGCTGTGATCTAATTTGCTTCTCTGATAAAGCTGCATTGCAGTCGGGAATTACTCTAAATAGCATAACTCCATTGCTATTGAACTGATTTTTTTCTTTAAAATGCCGTCGTGACTGTCTAATAGAAAATATTATTGTACCTGTCAATTGTCATGAGCTAGCTGATTTTTCGCCTTATTAAAATATAGGCGATGACCATATTCGCGGTTGTATTGACCAGGTGGTTTTTTGCATTTTTCAAATGCAATTAGTCGGAGGAATCGAATAGATCAAATGGACGCCAGTACTAATTGGTTGTGCAGAGCCATCGGTTAAACAAATCTATCGCAAATGCAGCGAAGCTGCGTCTTCTAGTAGGCGAAAGATACAGGGAGTTCCAACTTTGATGTCAGTCTCATTCTTGTTCTTTTCTAATGCTTATGGATCAGATGCCATTGGAAAAAACTAAGAAATCTCCATAGAAATCATGTCCAGTGTGTGGGACTTGATGAAAGCAACTTCAACTTAATGAGATGTTAGTTCTCTAACATTTCCAGCATCGCTTCGAATTGATTATTCAAATGTCCAATTGCTGGTTTGATTTCCATCAAAGCACGAACTGGTTATATTTTTGCTCCGGCAGCAGCTATTTTGCAATCAGTTTCTAAAGCTTGCTTGTCTAAGCCGGCTCAAATCACCTAGTCATACGAGGAACGGCAGCAGGCCAGGACAAGCACAGAACGAGTTCTTACTTGGACTGTCGGCTTCGGTGCACGCAAGGAACAGACCGAGTCAATCTAATTGATGTCACATCGAGTTCCCGGCAAGTCTGGCCATCTTTCATAGTTCTACCCAACGATAACCTTTGATTCCTAGGTAGACAGTAATTGGTTCCAAGAAACACACTCTAATGAAACCAAAAAATGGTCTTATCACACCATGCTTTGGTCGAAAAATACCGCTCCAACCACCACGAACCACGTGCCTGAAAGTCTGAGAAAAGGGCACGGCGAGCTCTTCAGGGCGTTTCTCAACCTAAGTATCTGATATCAGACAAACACTAACTTCTATATATCGACAATACCAATCCTAAGATTAAAGTCTATGTCCTCATATCCACGTCCTTTTTCTCATCGATAAAAGGGGCGGGAACGAGCGATCAAAACGCTAGTAACTATCTCCGGGCATTATTATGAGGATCTTACCCCCACGCAAAAGCATTTGACCCAGCCTAAGGATATGCCGCCAAAGACAGGTGACCGTTTTGCTGCTGTGCCAACCACATAGGCAGGTATATCCATTTCCTTCAGCTGATCATGGTGATTTCTCTTTTACTCTGTAGTGGGGCGCATCAGCTGACCAAAAGTGCATAAATTTCATGTATAGTGGAATGTTGCTCAAGAAAATGGGTGGGCTTGGTGAACTTTTTTGGCCCATTGGGCGCGCCCGGCTGATTTATTTCAAGGCCGGCCCGTTCATGGAACTGTATATGAAATGCCTGTAGAATACTAAAGTTAATTTTATACCTTGACACGTAACAGGAAAGTGATATATAGCATATGCGCAAGAGTATAAATATAAAAATACTATGAATCCTAGAATCATTGTCTATTCCTTTTTCCATATATTAGCTAAAAAGGAAACTCTTGAAGAAGATCGTGCATCTTGCCCGCATGAGTTTTTTTTTTTTGGTCCAATAAATATTCCTTTCATTGCTTCGTAGGAACAGTACCAGAACATTTTCCCAAGTCCAAACATAATAGAAATAAGAGACAATGGGGAGGATTACACAACCAATTTGTTGCAAGGGAGTCGTTTCGGCAAGCCTTCGCAACCCAATTTGCGGCCCGATTCGTTTCTCACGAACAAACGCCCACGGACACTCCATCTTGCCCGCATGAGTTGGCCCGGTCCCCCTACTTCGCCAAGATTGGCACTCAACCGGGGCTGGAAATTCGGGTCTGAACGGGCATGGCCAAGGCGTTTAGAGGTCGGGGCCCGGTAAAACCAGCCATATCTCTCTATATTGTGAAGAAGAGATTAATGTATCTTTAGATTTCAAATTTCTATGCAATTGGAAAACTTTCAAGTAGCGTTTGTATCTATTATGAGATGTATAATAACGATATAGTATAAAATAAAGAACAGAGTAGCAATTTAAAAGGTTTGCACAATAATCATACTCTCATTTATTCATAATTTAAACTAAAATTTTCTTATAATCCAAAAAATTTAGGTTCATTTTCAAAGACAATTGAAACCACAATTTCTCCCCTTCGATTATTTTTTTTTTCTATTATTCACATTTATATGTATGGGGGTAACTTTCCTTAATCTCGCATCAAATGAATTCTATTTAAGTGTGGTTCTTAAGTCCTTTCTCTCGAGAATAAAAGGCCAAAAAATTTCACCGACAAGAATAAATCTCGTATAAAAAATAATAAAATAAAGGATAGAAGCTGCTCCTTAAAATCTTTGCGAAAGATTGTGAGTTTATAGTTATCAAATGTGATGGGTCATAAACCCTAATTGCAAATTTTCCTTTTTCATTCTTTCATCTTAAAAGTCACGTAACATAACATGCCGTATGTAGCATCATCATGGAATAGAATCATTCCTCGAGCCTGAACCACCTTTTTAGAAAAACCAAAAACCATGGGCTCTAATTCCCCCATCCCCCCTAAGAACAAAACAACGGAGGAGGGAGTCTCCACCTTAGTCGTTGCCATGTTCCCATCCCGTGTCCTACTCGTAATGAACCCTCTTTTGGCGCGCCTCCAAGCAAAAGTCCAAGCCGACATGCGCAGCACGCCGCAAGGCTCCAAGAAAGAGCCATGACCCGGAAGGGAACCCGGGATTAGGGTTTTTAACAACGAGCTCCAAGGTCAAAACAAGAAGATGTAGAGGAAAACACCCTTGGGTGGGATTTGACTCGGACCGGGCAGAACAAGCCAAAGGCCTCTCCTCTATTGTTGACCTAACGCAGATGCTGCCAAAGGGGAACACGTTGTGGTCCGCACGTTGTTCCTCTGGTTTCGTTCGAGACTTTACTCCAAAAAGAATGACCTAGAAAGGGAGAGAGAAACCCTAGAAAGATGCAAACCTGTTGAATAACGGGGACGGATGGCCACTGAAGTGAGCGTAGGGACACCGAGAGAGAGGAGAGAGAGAGAGGGGGGTTTTCTAGGGTTTCTTTCTTGCTTTCGCCGTGCATGGTGTGCGAAGCGTGGCACATGCCTAGCCACTTACGGGATAAGACAAAGAGATGCATCCAAATGTGCAGCGCACTAGCGTGCCATCGGCCCCCTTGGCTTTTTCCTCCTCGTTTCCTTTTCTTGTTTGTCACCTCTCCGTGACGGCGACTGGTGGAAGAAGACAAATCGAGTGTTTATCCGTTTGATTTTTCTTGGAACCTTGCGTCGAAATGGGGGGAGGGAGCGTCTCCCTGTTCCGAGTCAAGCCAGCATCGTCGTCGTCGTCATCGATGAGGAATTTGGCGAGCATCTTGTCACCATCATTTTCCACGCCTTGGAGATCAGTCCGACTACTCGGGGTTTGCCCGTTCTCTGCACACGAACTCTCGTGATGAACTCGAATGGTTCCACGGTCGTTTTGCTTCTTGGTAACCGAAATTTTTCAATATCAGCATGACCAATTAATTGTGATGATGATAAATAATATAAGTTAGGTGAAGATGTTAAAAGGGTAGGAACCAATAACGAATTTACGACACAAATGATTTTAGGGTAGTGCTGCAATTCTCTTATAATCTTTAGAGAGAGAGAAAGAGAGAGAGAGGTACAAAAAGCATATGTAATATATGTCATTTTGTTTATAATTCATTTTTACAATTCGATCTTAGAACCACTTGATCACATCGTAATATACTTAGGAACTTAGGTCTCTATTGAGATTAATTAATGGCTATGATGTTGTCATGACAATTGAAAAACTTCCGAGCTCACTATGCTTTCGAAATAATTCTAGATTGAAGGAAGAGTTTTGTTGGCATCTCATTTTGACTAGATGGACATATTTAATCTAAGGCCAACGCTTATAATTCTAGATGGCTTATCTTTTAGTCCATCGCAAATGGAACTCCTAAAGTATATCCACCTTCCAAAGCGAGAGTGCGCAACTGCCATTGACTCCACGACTTTGACTTAAAATTGCCTCTCAATTAAAGATTTCCATGTTAAAGCGAAAGAGGATTTTTCCCTAACGCTAGGCAGCTTGAGCCAAGACTCCTCGACCATTGCATCAGACTACGCTCATCTTTTTTGGAGTTATTTAGTAATTTCTAATTGCATGCATATCGCGATCTTAATTGTAGAAATAACCCTAGCCTTTCCAAAAAAATAGAACGAGGGATACTTTGATAATACTCCATGGCTCGTTAAGCATCTACCAATATATTTGCTTTCCTGAAACTAAATTTTTTTTGTTTTTCGAGAAGCCCGCGTTAATTATGTACGCAACGAAAAAAGAAAATTACATGGCATCATGAATTTCGTAAAAGTAATAATTTATTAAACCATCTAGAAAAGGCGAAGTTCGGTTGTGCTCATTCATTGAACTGAACTAAACAATAATGATTTTGTATGTGGAAGTTGTTGGAGAAATATGGCCAAAAATCGCCCAACAAGGCTACTTTGCCTCTCTTTTAATTCTTTGATGCCTGCATAATTCTCTCCTCTCTTTCTCTCCCATATTATTTTTCTCATTTGTTCTTTTATAGTCAAGATAAAATTATGCCGGGTGATATATTCTCAATCATAAGTAACATTGGCTTACGAAATGCCGGATGGCCCACACGTGATCGATTTTTCCTTGGACTCGGGTGATTGCCACCCAATTTATATTCCCCATCAAAAGAATCTAAGAAAATTTCGCTTGCACGCAAAGGACTGATTAGATTATCAAGTTTGAAATGCGACGATAATCACGACAATAAGAGAATGGAAAAAAAGAGCATATGAACATTTTTCCTTTTTTAAATCCTTTCCCAATAAGGTGATTATCTCTTATAAAGTACGAATCATATGGTTGTCTACTTTTTGACTTTTTTGTTCAAGCGGAAATTAGGAAAGATAGGAAAAATTCACTTTCTCAAATAAAGATTTTCATGTTAACACAGAATGGGATAATCCATAATGCTATGCTAGCTAAGCCAAGACATCTCGATCATGTTATCGGAAACTAACGATTCATCCTTTCGCACCTAATTGCTACTTACTAATCGCATTTATATAAATTTTCACAATTCTTAATTGCAAAGATAATCACACCCCTTCCAAAACATAGAAAGAAAGAACAAAAGTAAATTGACCTCAATGGGGGTATATTGAGGGCAATACTTAAATAATAACGAAGCCTAATTTTTTCCTTCTGTTTTCTTTGGTAGGACAAGGCATGTCCTTATAATGTTCAGTTTCTTTAGGCATTTATGAGCACATTGAATGTTTCTTTTTTCCAGAAATACAAATTTTATTTTTTTCGTGTGGCCCATCATAATTGCATACGCGGCCAAAAGAAGAAAATTGTACAACTTCATAAATTTTGCGAAATCAATAAATCATCTGGGAAAGGTGAAGTTCGGTTGTGGTCATTAATTGAGCTTAGGTAAACACTAATGATTTCGTATGCGGAAGTTGTTGGAGGAATATGGTCAATAATCGCCCAGCAATGCAACTTTTCCTTTCTTTTAATTCTTTGATATATGCAATTATCTCTCTCTCTCTCTCTCTCTCTCTCTCTCTCTCTTATATTTTGTTCCGGTCAAGATAAATTATGTGGGGCGCTGTTATAAATAAAATTGACTCAACGAAACTCTGACTTTAGCACTACGCTGCACGTAGCTTTTAAGGGGGTAAAAGTGTATTTTCTCCATAAGATATCTCTCTTTTACCCTCGATTTAGATTTAAAATCACCCCTTTTTTCCATCCATTAAATTATATTTGTTCAATTGAAAGCTCATTTATGCCAACAGGCATGCGGTGGGGCACTAAAGTACCACCTACTGGGTTCAATCCCGTGAACACCGCACACCGCACATATGTGTACATATAAAAGAGAAGCAAAACCCAAAAAAAAAAAAAAAAAAAAAAACTCATTTGTTAAAAAATGGAAAAAAAAAACACAAAGAAAATGGAGAAAAATGAATTAGCTAAAACGTTAGCATAAAAATATATTAAAAAATTGATATTTGATGAATGTATTAACGAAACTATGAGGTATCTTAAGGGAAAAAAAACATAATTAAGTAAAAATGGGGAAAAAATGTCGGCAACAAAAAAATTCAGGTTACGAAATTTAGATATTGATCATGTAGCGTGTGACGGTCGAAAGTTGAAGAGCAAAACGTGCCGTACCCACCCTCGGACTCGTTTTCATTTTTCTATTTTTGTTAAGTTTATTTGACTGAATGATGGTTACTCTTTTGTCCCAAATAATACAAACAAAACTCGCGGATGGAAAAGTGGGGAGAAGGGCCTGCCAACCACTTTGATAAAAGCCCTTGATCACCATCATCATCGTCATCATCGTCGTCATCATCATCGATGTGGGGGTGGTACAAAATCAACGGCCCTGATTAGCCCAAAAGTACAAGCGCCTCGTCGTCATCATTCTACAGGAAAAAAAAAAAAAAAACACCTCAGCAATCAATTTCCTGCCCCGTCCTCTCCTCTGTTTTTCTCGATTCGACAGCCCCTTTTGGGTACGCTATTTTCTGACACTTGAGACCAGAATGGAACGCGAAAAAAGCATTATTGATGAGGCGAGCCCAAAGAGAGAAAAAGAGAGAGAGGAGGAACTATCTGATCTTCCCATGATAAATGGGGTCGATGTCGACTGCCTCTTCTCCGAGTGCACACGTGAATTTTTTTGTTCAAATGTGTCTCCCTAGACTTGATCAATGGAGGTTGATTGAGTAAGCTAAGGGCAGCGCGACTTTTTTGAGTAATTGGTCCCTAAAAGGATTGGCTTTCGTCACGAAACTGGAGACCTAGTCTGTGACTCGAGGTTCCAAAAATTTAAAATGAATCGAATCTAAAATCGCTAGTTTTGAAACTGTGTACTCTTAATTTTCTATAAAAGAAAAAAAGAAGATTCTTATAAGGTAGTGTTGAAATTATACTATTTCATTATAGAAATACATGTTGATTAAGTGGTTCAAGTAGTTGCTTCTTCGTATCGTTAACTATAATTTGATTTTGGATTGATGTGCAATATTATAAATTAAAAAAAAATCAAAACCAATGAAAAATCTAGTCTAGAACTTGCTTGAGCCGATTTCAAGTGGAATAGGCGATTTTGGCCTTGTAACTTGGAAACAATCGATGTTATGTAGGCCCTACATTCAAGGAATTGGTTCTCCCTAGAGCTGATCGTGAATTGATTGATACAATCTGGTCAGGTCTATTTTTGAGTTGAACCAAACCTAGTTATCATCCTTAGTAGCTTATGCAAGTCCATCTCAAAAGATAGGTTAATGCCAAGAGGAAATCACCACCCCACATACTAATTAGCACCACACTTGATTGGTTGGAAAACAATCGGTTGTTTGGGCACAATCTTGTAGCAAGCACAGAGAATAGTCGAAACCAAATTAGATATATGAAATGTTTCAAGATTTATTATTCACTCAAAAGAACTAACTTGAAGTGGAAGCTCACCGTGAATAATATAGACAAAATTATGAGATGTGTCAAGTGTGTTTAGTAAAATTCACTATTGTTTTTACACTTATTGATCGTTCATTTACATAAAGACAACAAATCTATTATGTGTGGGTTAAACATTCATCACATTTAAATGTATGCATTCGTCTTCATAAGTTGTGACATAATTGACGGATACTCAAATTTAAATAGTATGCTTGAAAAGCGAGAAAATTAGAAGGGCACGAAAAATTTAGATAAAAAGGGAAAAAAATTAAATTTTGGTGAGAAGGAAGGGGACAAAAGTTTTAACTTCAATGTATTTTTTCCATCTCCATTTTTCCTCGCCGGAACACTCCCCAACAAAGCCAAAAAAATAAAATAACGTTGCAAATATAACACAATGATGACATGAAAGAGGCGAGACTACCTGCCAAAAAGCTTAAAGTCCACAGGTTCGATTTTAGGAAACGTTAAAAATTTTAAAAAAAAAAAAAAAAAGAAAATCCAGCGGCGGAGCCATCGTTAATGGGTCCCACAAGACGGAAAAAAAAATCCCACGTTTTTTGAGGAAAAAGTACGCCAATAAATGCGAAGCTTGGTCGTCCACGTGGCGCGTCCAAGGGCCACTACCAGGCTGCTGGGCCCCGCCGGGGGAGACTTTCTCCGATCATCGCCGAGCGTCCCGTCAGCCGGGCCCCCGGCGGAGCCCCCCCGATCGGGGCAGCCTGGCGCCGCCACGTGTCCCGGCGGCCCCCACCGCGGCGGTCGAGTTCGCAGCGACGCGCACCTCCTCCCTTTGATACGACAAAAATCACAAGCAAAGCAAGCGCAAACCACGAAAGAGGAGAAAAGATAAAAAATAAAATAAAAAGAGAAAAGGAAAAAGCACCGAAAAGAAAAAAGAAACACGCGCCACCGTCACGCGCGCGGCGCTAGACGACAAAAACGCGCGGCCTGCCGCCTCCCGCGGGGCCCGGTCGTGATTCGGGGCGGGGGCCGAGGGCATTTCCGGGAATGCGGGGGAGGCCGAGGACGGAGCCGCTCGTCGCCACGTGCCTTGGCGTCGGCCGCACGCAGGAAGGTCGTACTGAATTCCTCTCTCTCTCCCCTCCCCCAAAACCTTTATCATTTGTTCTTTTCTTTCTCATTTTTTTTTTTACTCGGATAATAATCATCTGTATTTTTATTATTTTTTTTACTTTTATGAGCTTCTCGATTTTTCCGGCCTTCGTTTGACTGGGGGAGGCATGAAATAAATAAATAAATAAAGTCTTCCATTTAATTGCCTCGCGCTTTTATTTAGGGCGGTTCCGATTTTTTTTTTTATCCTCGTATGAAAAAATTGGAAAAGGGATGTGAATTTTTTTTATAAGTACGTGTTTTTTCCCTTTGTTTTTGTGATTAATTTGAGGAAATTATAATTATAGTAAAGTGAATTTGTTTGTATTATAGGTGTCCTTGAGAGCCACCGTAATAGAATTTAGGCATAACAAAAATTATCATAACCACAAAAATGACCCAATAATTATAATTAGTGTGTAAAAGCAAGAATAACATCGCAGTTGTTACCTATGTTGCATAGGTCATGATAGAACACCGGCATGATCGATGTGAAAATATACCATGTATGAACGAGCCGATCGTTCTAATTAGCATGTAAAGGTAAGAATAACATTGCAATTGATGTTATGCAAATTTCCCCTATAACCATGTTGCATGGGTCGTGATATGTGCTGACATGACTAGAATATTGGCATGATCGGTGTGAAAATGTACTGTGTATGAATGAGTTGATCATTCTGATTAGTATATAAAGGTAAGAATAATATCTTGATTGATGTGATGTGGATTTCCTTGTACCTGCGTAGGTCATGATATGTGCCAACATGATTAGAACATCGGCATGATCAACGTGAAGAATGTACTATGTATATATGAGCTGATGGTTCCAATTAGCGTGTAATGGTAATATCAACATTGCAACTAATGTGATGTAGATTTCCCACGTTGCGTAAGTTATGATATCTACCAACATGACTAGAATACCGACATCATTGATGTGAAAATGTACTATGTATAAACGAGTTAATTATTATGATTAGCATGTAAAGGTAAGAACAACATAACAATTGATGTGATGCAAATTTCCCTATACCCACAGCATAAGTCATGTTCTATGCCAACATGACTAGAATGTTGACATAATCAATGTGAAAATATACCATGTACAAGGAATGCTAGTTGATTGGTCTAGATAAAGTGTAAGAGTAAAACAAACGGGGATCGATGTGACGGAGATTTCCTCCATACCTCAAGTAGGTAAAGTGACTAGAACTTCAACGTAATCAGTTTTGAAATGTACTATGAAATAGTAAAATTAATTGCTTTATTTAAATAGCATACAAGAGGAGGAAATATACTCGAGATTGATGCGGTGACAGATTTCTCTCACTAATCTCAAATGAAGCCATAGTATACACCAATGTAATTAGGGCATTGACATAATCAATGTGAGGCTTACTACATACATCAAAAAATTTAGTCAATTGTCCATCCATCTCACATGTAAAGACTCGAAAAAAAAATATTACCCAACATCATGGAAATTTCTTTTCACTCGTCTCGAATAGGCCACAACATAAGCCAAACGGACTAAGAACATTGGCATAGCCATTGTGAAGTTTACTATGTCCTCGTGACCATGCCAACTAAGATATAAAGAGAGCGAGAGAAAAATGCATGGAGAAATTCGATGTTTACTTTAGGTCTCAGTAAGGCCATAAGGTATGCCAAAAACCTAACTAGAAACCTTGGCATGATCAAAATGTGAATTCTTGTAGAGAGGGCATGGATACAATGCACCGATTGTGCTTGACTTTCGTTCGTGTCATGGGGCAAAGACAACAAGTGTACGAATTTCGCGAAGGGGGGTGTGGAATATTTTATCCACAAAGCAACAAAGTTACATTGTCAAAAAGAATGATCAAGAGACAATGTTGTTGTCTTTCCCTCCTCTCTTTTTAACATGAAACACATTGCGTTGTAGCTGTTGCTGTTGTCTTATGCTCGAAGCATACAGATGTTGCTCTAGTTGGTACCGACTCACATCATAAAAAGTTAAACCAAAGGGAAAAAAAGGGAGAAAAAATAAGGTTAATGTTAAAGGAAAAAAGCATGAATGAATAATAATGACACAAAAAAGGGTGTGTTGTGAGTATTTACGGGGACTCATTTTAAATTTACTGTGGAATACAGTGCTTGAAATTGTACTTTGAGTTAAAAAAAAATGGTGGAATGCTAGATTGTGATTTCAAAAGCATGAAAATTCAAAAAAAAAAATCGTTATTACATATATACAAGAGACATATATATTACATATAAGCCGTACCTGTTACTAAATAAGCTATATAAATTTTCTTTTTATAATGGTGGGGCAAATAGAAATGACGTAGGAGATTGCCAAATAAAAAAGTGAATAACAAATGATTGAATGAGTTGAATGTAACTCATTAATTCTTAAACATTTTGATTGATTTCAATTGATTTAGCATAAAATCTGGCAAGACTTTCTATCCATGATTCCATGCTTATTGAACAAAAACTCAAGCCATGTTTTCGTCTAATTTATAAATACTATCTATCATGTAGAAGACAAATTACCATTTTAAAATATGAAGTGGCTCCATAGAAGTTTGGCATGTAAAAAGTAGAGTATAAATTCACCTGGGGTATTGTATATGTATTCACTTCACTCAATCCAAAGAATTCAATCCAATATATCTACCATTCAAGTGATAAAGGCGGCATGTGTGTTTTTCTCTTTTTCCTTCTTAAAAGATACAATGCAAATCTAATAAAATAGGAGTGATTTAAATGAGTAATTCATCATTGTCCCCAGTAAACCGGTCTTTACGTCATGTTACACTATTCATCCAAAGAGTGAAAAACAAAAATATTTCACAAAATATAATAATAAAATCAAACCTGGCCAAATTGCTTTTTTTTTTTTTTTTTTATATAAAAAAGGAAATTTTGGGGGGGGGGGGGTAGAAGTAGGGCCCACGAAAAACAGATTAATTCGGCCGCTCCCTTTTGTCGTCTCTTTCGTCTCCGTCCGTCCTCTCTCCTCTCTCTCTCTCTCTCCTCTGTACTTTCTTCCCCTCTGTTATTAACTCTCTCTCTCTCTCTCTCGATCTCTCCCCAAGCCATCCTTTCCTTGCCTCCTCGGCTTCCCTCTTTTCCGCGACGAATTTTACCCACCCGCCAGCCACCCCCTGCAGCTCTCCGTCTAGAGCCCCTCGCCTCCTCAAACCCCCCTCCCGAAAAACCCCAGGAGGGAAGGAAAACGTGCTCGCCCAACGCCTCTTTATAACTCTCGCTCGCAGCACCGCAGTTTCAGAGAGAGAGAGAGAGAGAGGGAGAGAGAGAGAGAGAGGGGCGGTGGAGAGTGTTCTTGGGCTTTTTCTTGATTCGAGGGGCGTGTCGCTGCGAAAAGGGTCGTATTGCCATGGAGGCTCTCGCCGCTCTGCTCTGAGATTTCTCGGATTCGTCCCTCTCGCGAGTTTGTCCTGCCTTTCTTGTTTTGTCTTTGGGGTAGGGGGGGAATCGCCCGGAAGCTCGCCATGGCCGGCAGTGATGAAGTCAACGTCAACGAATCTAAGGTTTGCTCCTCCTCTTCAATTCTTTTTTTTTTTTTTTTTAAAATCTTTTTCTTCTTTGGGCCCTCGATTGGTCAATTCGGTGGTACTCTTGTGTTATTCATTCTATCTGATGAATTTCTTCCTCTCTCAGCAACGGAAGTGGAGCTTTTCACTTTTGCTCGCGCCTGTGCTGCTAATTTCATCAATTAGATGTTAATTTTTGAAGTAACTGTTGTAGGTGTTTCCGAAATTTGAGTTCTTGGTGTGGATTCAAGCTGTGCGCGTCTGTTTTTTTCTTCCGTTTTCTTTCCTTTTTTGGGTGTGGGCAATTTCAGGGTTAGAATTCGATTTTGATTGGAGGGTAAGTGACGAGATGTTGTGTTTGCGCCTGGCCTCTTCTTCCTTGTCCTTTCTGTACTTCTCTCCTTTTCACATTCCCCCACTCCCCACTCCCCACTTTCAGCTCTGTCTTCTATTTCAGCAGGGTTTATGTAGCTGACAAATGGCGATTAACTGCGAAACATCTCTGTTGTCTGTGCTTGGTTTTATGCGATTGAAATATGCAGAAAATTTGTAATCTTTGGAGGTCGATTTACATGAATCTGAATTGCCATCTCTCCTGAAAATCCGCAGAACGTCGTCCCCCTCAACACTTACGTCCTGATCTCCAACTTCAAGTTGGCCTACAATCTCCTCCGCCGCCCCGACGGGACCTTCAACCGCGAATTGGACGATTTCCTCGACCGGAAGGTCCCCGCCAACGCCATACCGGTCAACGGGGTCTTCTCCTTCGATCACGTCGACCGGACGACCGGCCTCCTCAACCGGGTCTATCTGGCCGCCCCCGAAAACGAGGCCCGCCGGGGGATCATCGACCTCGAGAAGCCCCTGAGCACCACCGAGGTCGTCCCGGTCATCATCTTTTTCCATGGAGGAAGCTTCACTCATTCCACCGCGAGCACCGCCATTTACGACACGCTGTGCCGGCGGTTCGTGAACATCTGCAAGGTCGCGGTGGTCTCTGTAAATTACCGGCGATCGCCCGAATATCGATACCCGTGTGCCTACGACGACGGGTGGGCAGCCCTCAAGTGGGTCAAGTCGAGGCCGTGGCTCCAGAGCGGGAAGGACTCGAAGGTCTATGTATACTTGGCCGGAGATAGCTCGGGTGGCAATATCGTGCACCACGTAGCTGTGCAGGCGGCTGATGCTGGAGTCGAGGTCTTGGGAAACATCCTCCTCCATCCATTGTTCGGTGGCCAAAAGAGAACGGAATCGGAGATGAGATTGGACGGGAAGTACTTCGTCAGGGTCCCCGACCGCGATTGGTACTGGCGAGCTTTCCTCCCGGAAGGGGAAGACAGGGACCACCCGGCGTGTAACCCCTTTGGCCCGCGGGGCCGGAGCCTCGAGGGGATCAAGTTTCCGAAGAGCCTGGTGGTCGTGGCGGGCCTGGATCTCCTCCAGGACTGGCAATTGGCGTACGCAGAAGGGCTCGCCAAATACGGCCACCAGGTGAAGTTGCTGCACCTGAAGGAGGCGACGATCGGCTTCTACTTCTTGCCGAACAATGACCATTTCTATCGGCTCATGGAGGAGATAAACGAGTTTGTCCATTCTAACTGTTAATACGGCCGAAAAAAAAAATACATCACAGCAGCTTTGACATTTCAGGCTTTGGTTATTCTTTCGCAGCGAAAAGGTGTGTAGAGTTATAGGGGTTGTGCAATATTTTACTTACCCTTCTTTCTTTTTTCTCTTTCTTTTTCACCATTTTCTCGTGGCGGTTTGAAGATTCCGCTCAGTTTCCGTTATCGCAAGAAGCTGACACTGATGTATACAATTCTGGGATGTGGCTCAAATGGATCGCTTTGGAAACTTCGGAACTCAGTGCTTGGGAATCGTTTCTGGACATCGAATGTGCGAATCGTCCTGGCCCAGTTCGGTTTGGGCCACAACTGGCTGGTCGAATCGCTGGAGGTACAGCATTTGGTTGGTCACAATTCTGTTCCCGAGTGAGAGGAGCATGTTGGTTCTGTAATCACTGATCCAGAAAACAATCTCAGACTACTTTGATTCCACCATGCTGTGGAGTTGTATGTTATACTTGTGACCTAGAAATGAAAAGATATCTTTTTTTTTGGTCTTCTTCTGCCTCTCAAATTTCTCTCACTGTGATTTTCCAATACTTGTTCAACAGTCTTGGGATTGTATTAGTTCTTGAACTGCAAGTTTTTGCTTGCATTTTGAGAAACGTCTCGTTCCAATGCATCGCCAAAATCTCCCTGTTTCATGAAAAGGGTACCGTACGGAGGGAAATAGTAGTGTTGTTTTTCGTTTACTCAAATTAAAGGTTCAAACCTCAAAACACTTGTGTTGGGCTATAGGAAGCAAGCATAGGAAGAGGCTGGGTTCTTTATGATAGTACAAACTGCGGTGGGTCCTTTTTCTTGTGTGCTGAGATGAGACTTTAAAGAATTTATCAGACATCTCACGACACTGTTCCTGTTAAGGTTGATGCCAACAATGATAAAGCTACAAAAAAGCTCTGTTTTTTTCACCCGGTTTTTTCCCCTGTGATCTCCTTAGATTCTGAGCAGCTGATGGCTAATCATGTTAATCAAATTGGAAAGATGAGAATTTCTGGCTGTCTGAGGGATTGTGGAGGAACAAACGAAGAGAACCAAGGTTCAAGATTCGATCAGGACGAGCACGACAGAAGGCAACAGGGCCAAAGACAAATTTGTTAAAAAGCCAAAAAAAAAACAAGATTTCCCCCACGAGCAAAAGTGGCTCTACGTGGGCGTCACTAGTGCCGTGGATCCGAAGGAGATGTCGTGCGCGAGACGCCAACACTAATCTCCACGCGCACTGGCGCAAAGTTTGAACCCTTCCGGCCTTTACAATAATCAATCAAATCCGATCCCTCCCGAAAGGGACACGTCTAGAGACATCCCAATTCATGTTGGCTTCCCATCAAGGCCCAAAGAGAACTCAAATTATAATCGCCCTCCCACCATTCGCTCCAAAGTAAGGAGGCCACCCAAACGGGAGCAGACTTAATGCCAGAGTCGTCAGCAGTCGAAGAGAGATTGGTGGCGCCAGGGGACTTTTCACGCCCCGTGGCGTGGCCGACCGTCCCAATCAATGGCCCCATTGCAAAGCAGAGAGGGAGAGAGAGAGGGGCAAAAGAAAGAGAAAATTCAAGAATTTCAGGGGCGAAAGGAACCGGGAAGGAGGGAATGATTGGCCACGGGTCCTAATCATGGGATACATCACAATCTCTGTGCTGGGGGAGGAGGAGGGGAGGTGATTGATTTGATGAATCCTTTGTCAGTTTCCTTATCGATTGCGTCCTGGAGTGGCCACCGGGGGGGGGGGGGGGATGCTTTTGGTTTGGGTTTTTATTTTTTTTATTTTTTTATATGGGTAATTGCCAAAAAATGAATTGAAAAGGCAGAGAAAGAAAGAAGGGGAGAGAAGGAACTTGGGGGCTCTTGGCTCCTTTCGTTTTGGGTGATGGGAAACTCCCCTTTAGCGAGTGGTTGGCGACTTTGTTTGTATTATAGATGGAGGGGACCACTTTGAAATCGAGGGCACAGAGGGAGAGCCAAAAAAAAAAAAAAAAAAAAAAAAGGATGAAAATTCCATTGGCCCTTTTGTTTTCTCTTTTCTTTCCCCAATGGGTTATCGTCTTAACGTTGTTTCGTGGGGGCATCATAAGTCGCAGGAACAGCTAAGCATGTTGGATGGAAACATACAAGCTCCGTTCATTTCCCAAAAAAATCGATAATCTAAAAACTATATTTTTAAAAATGGTATAAACGATCGTTATTAAAATAAATATTTTTTAGACGGCAAATTTTACTTTGTGATTTTTTTCTGTTCAAAATTGTTGAGGTTGTTTTCGTTGAATTGTGCACCTTTAGTGATTCGGTTTCCTCCTTAAGAAAAACTCTAAATTTTTTAGAGAGGTCGTGGTCTTTGGACTTATTCGACTGGGATACGACAAAATGATGTGCTTTGAATCTTAAATAGGGGTCATTGTCTAATGTGGCTGCTTAGGACAAAAACGCTTTTATTAAAATGGGGGCAGCACCGCACTCACAATCACAAAGTCACGCTTATCATTAGTCTATTCAAAGGAGGAGAGGGGTAACAAGTTAACCTAAAAAGCAAAGCCATAAACCCCGTCTAGATTCCTCCATTTGATTAAAGTCATGTTTTTTTGGCTTTTCCCCCCCCTTTTCGCTTCCGGCGATTTAGAGTGAAATTCGAAATTGATTTTCTATACAGGTTAATCCACCCTCGTCAATCAAATTTATTGTGTGAAAGAAAATCATCCATGTCGAGATTGAGAGATTCACGAGAATTACTTTTCTTATTGAGAGGCCAAAAATTTTTCTTACCCAATTCCTGTAGTTGGGTAATTTTCTATATTTTCTTAGATGTCCGATGATATCGGGACATCGATGACGTGAGGAAAGAAGAGAATGGGACAAAACAAAATCATGTTTTTGATGTGTAATTCCTTGTCGTCTCCCCAAACCACGACCGATAGGCTCCACGTTGCAATTGCTTTCAAGTCGTGCAATCGCTTTCAAGTTTCCTATTAAATCTTTTCTTGGAATTCTTTTCCAATATTTTTTCATATGATTTTGATAATTATCAAATAGTATCTAACTTATATTATTTACGTAGGTTAAACTGATAGGATCAGGGTACTGGCTATAATTTCATTCGACAACCGAAGAAACATTAACTTTGGGTATCCGACAATAGTCGGTCGTTTAAAATATGAACAGAAGAAAGGAAACCTGGCCCCGTCTTTTTGAGCAAAACTGATCTTCCGAGAACTGCGCAGTGGACTTGAGCTATGGAAGTCATACAAATCGAAACATACCTGAGCCACATGCTCAGGAAAGAGTAACAAAAACACTATATCCTCGCCCAATGCATGGAATCGTGAGTTTCTCATTTCCTATTGACCGCATCGCTCGAACGCTTCATGCAAGTCGGGCGGATCACATCCTGCGCTGAGTAAAGTCCTAGGATGGAGATATACGTGGAACCGATGTGAAGGGCGATATGACACCATGAGTTTTCTTTGTTCTTGATTGTTGAAGAATGACCCGACTGAAGGTGAATGGTAAGCTTGATGCGGAACATGGCAGACAAATGAAAGTCACTGATTTGCTTGCTGGAGAAACACCCTAAAGTAAAACAACCTTCCTCATCTAATCAGCATCACAAGGGACACGCTGAACCACGGATCAACTCAAATTCTAGCAACCCAATAAATGTGCCCGGCAGCTTGGCTCGGTCTCTCCCGACTGGAAGCAGCTGCATTCATCCATCTCAGTAATTCCAAGGAAAGATCGATGATTAGCACTCAAAACAATGACAGAACATGAACTAAGTAGATCTTTGATGATATGCATTGGCGAGATGTCAAGACTACAGTCGATTAAAATTAGCGCAGAAAACAACTCACAGGACATAAAGAGAGCATGTCGACACTTCAATACTACCAGGAGGCAGGGGAAGAGATACTGCATATGCTTCAATATTTATGCCCAAACTAGATAAATGAGTATTCAGCCATCCACCGGGTGTTATTTTCTCCTCTCGAAATGTCATACACAAGCTCTACATATGCGGACAGATGTACTGGCAGTACATCGCAAGCATGAAACCTGGGCAATTGCAAGAAATCCTGTGTACCACTTCTTTCTTTTGAGCAGTCACAGCACCAATAAGAGTACCCCAATTCATCCCCAAGGTCATTTCAGAAGATTCATGTCCCATATTGTACAAAAGATCTTAAAACACAAATGGTACAATGAACGTCAAAATTGGAACTCTTATTTCTGGGGTTGGCCCAAACCTTGGGTAAAATCCAAAATCCGCAGAAAAGAATAAGAGATCTTAAAACACAAATGGTACAATAACTCTAAAAATTGAAACTCTTATTTTCTGGGGGTTGGGCCCACCCTTGGGTAAAATCCAAAAATCAGTTCGCTATGGCCTACTGATTAATCTGGCCAACTTCGTAGCAGATGAATCATTCACCAAAGTGCTCACGGTAAATGAAGTGCACAGATCCAATATATGCCCAAAGTCGCAGAGCTTATCATGCATCCCATTCCCAAGAGTTGCCAGTAAGCTCATCAGAGCTCCAAGAAGGAGTAGCCAGAGTCCAAAATCCAAAACTCAACACACTCCAGACAGATCGAATCATGAAATTGGTGAGAAAGAATATTGCTTGAAGTACCAGGTCGGATGGAATTATGCAAACGGTACATTTGCATTGCTAATCATGTTCATCTTCTACAAGTAAATAACACTTCCTTATCCAGGGACATGTATGAACAGCAGCAATTCCTGCACAATCAAAGCAGCTAATGAATCAACTAAATGCATGAAAAAGGAAACCAGGCACTTAAAGCTACTCGTGTGACTTGAGAACGTATGACATGTCATATAGAGAAAATGCAAGTAACTGCAAAAGAATACAGAATTCTCCTTTCACAATGAGCTAGAAGAGAAGGCCACTCCCTATCATGAACAATGATAAAAACCATAAGGAATAAATCCGGCGAGATTGGTTAAGCAGATCTAGTGAAAAACGCAGATCATATTCAGTGGATAAGATGCATACATGCACCTTGACACGTGGTACTATAGTAGGCATATCAGATTCAGTGGGTAGCTTCATGGCATTATTTTGTGTGAAATCAGCTTATAGATGCAGCTATACAAATTAGCACTGATTAGCAGTGCTGTCACTTCCTCAGAAGATCTACAAGAAAATGCTACGTCATTGATTTTCACAATGTGTTCTGTAGAGAGTTCTGACTATTTCCTATATTCAAAGAAGGTATTCAGTGCAGATAGCAAGTGTTTCATAGTGAAAGGGACATTGAGACGTCAAACAATTCTTTTTTCACTTTCAGAATCTGGGGAACTCTAGCATAACTCTAGCACTATGAGAACATTCTGTTTCAGAAAAGTTGTCATTGTTCTTATTTATGGAGAATGATAATGGCAATAACTTTCAGGCTTCTTGGAAGCATGTTTAGGAGTGTAAAGAATTTTCTAGATATAAACACTGTAAAATGCATAATTGTATTCCACCAGAATAGTAAGAGAAGCTTTTCTCTTGGTTTTCCAAACTCAAGTTCTCAATAAAAACAATGAAAAAAGTAAAAACCTTCTTTTCAATTAATAATTTAATCCTTTTTGAAAATAAATTTCCTCATTTTTGTTGATGTAATCGTTGTAAAATTTTCCTAAAAGCATTTTCTAGATTGCTTTTATTCCATGACATTAGAACAGACAAAATCTGAAATTTCTGCAAACTAAAATGACCTGTGGCTCAAATTGGGTAGTGGGGTTTGATCTCAAATACGGTGAAGCGTTTATCAGGTTTATCAGCTCGCAAACAGAAAAGATTTGTTGCCTCCAATTCCATCTTCCACTTCATTGGGTCATTTGAAAGAAGAGAAGTAGAAGAGCTTTTGAACATGAAGAGAGGTCATATAATAAAAGACGAGATATCCACTTTATCAGTGACAGCACCTTCTGTGAACAGTACATTCTTCATCTTTTCAATATATTTTCTTGTAAATTGGTTTTTATTTGTGCATCACACTTCCCTCCTCCTTGGTACAATTTTAGGTATTTACAAAGAAAATTATATGACAAAGTCAGGATTAACTAAAACTTGTGAAACCTGCCTTTTAATCAGACAGTCACTAGTATGTCAACTGAATCATTGGCTGCATTGCTTAGTTGACAGTCAGTCTATGAAGCACCTGCGGAAATGAGATGCATACCTCATTCAAAATGATCAGCTGAATGGCCTTGTGCAAGCAGTTATTGATAATAATCACTTAAACATTCACATGTAACCACCCAATACAAGAAGATGGAAGGAGGGGTTTTATTATGAAGAGAAGGCATCATGAGGTACCCCATAACCATACTTGCACATCAGTCCTTTTATCTGCTCCGCCTTATCTTTTTTACCACTGGATATGTAGGCATAGTACATGATGATGAATGTTTTCTTTGTTCGATCGAAATTAAAACTGTCCATCTCATCAAGCACACTCTCCATTTCCGCCAACCGCTGCTGTGATCCATACATTACCATTTTACAATGATAAAGAGAACGGCAGATTCTCCACCCAGCACATTCTGCGCGCTTCACGAAGTTCACAAGCTTATCTAATGCATTACATCGGAAATAACTGCCCACTATAGCCCGCATCACACTTCCTGCATTTACAGAGGTTTTCTGCTCAAAGGCCTCATTGATTGAGTTTTCCATCTTGTCCAACCAATCCTCCTGTGCATAAACCTTGATCAGCAACACATTTAACCAAGGTCTATACCCATTTTCTGGAATGAGCCCTAGTAGCGTCTCAATTTTCCTAACTCTGTCCATGATAGAGCTCCTACAGTATGCACATATCATGGCTCTAATCAAAGCCACATCATTCTTATTGACATGGTCTTTTACCAACTCGTATGTCTCTTCCATCTTTTCCAAATTACCCGAGTGTGCATAACCACGAAGCATCAGCAAGTATGTAATTGTATTAGGCTTAACAGGACTTGCCTTCATAGTCTGAAAAGTTCTTTCCATATTGTCCCACATCCAAGCAGTTAAATACCCAGAAATTAGATTGTTATATGTGACAATATTGGGGGCAAGTTTCAAACACTCTACCTCCTGAAAAGCTGCCTCCATATGATCTATCAGCATTAAGCGTCCAAAAACAGAAATAAGAATATTATACGTAACTATCGAAGGACTACAGTCTGCATCCTTTTTCAACTCCTGGAAAAGCTTCTGGCACTTTCCCGCCAAGCCATTGTACATATAAGCACCCATCAACGCATTATAAGTAGAGGCCGCCTTCAATCTCTTACTAGTAGCTTCCGTAAATAGTTCCGTAGCTAGATCAACATCCTTAATTCTACCAGCAACCGTAATGCCTTTGACATACTCCTCTGATGTCATCGGAATACCGCGCTCCTGAAGTTTCCTCTTCCAAAAAAAGACCTACTTTCATTGAGACAAAAAAGGAAAAGAAAAGGAGAAGGCATTATGCAGAGGTTCAGCTCACGATTAGTAAAGTTACAAATGCTTCTATGGCTTTCCATACATCTTAACGATACCAATGCAGGATGGGCTAAATCAAATCCAATCAACTAAGGCCTACAACCCCTACAGCAACTCACTGACAACGGGACGCAAATGGAAAGGAAAACGAGCAAGCGGAATGTATCAGCACCTCTAGAGCTTGATGAGGCCAGGAGTCGAGCTGCTTCAGGAACTCAACAAACGCCAACCCATCGACGGAGTGGAGCAAGGGTTCGGCTTTCTCGTCCAAAACCCTAACGATCTCGTCCGGCTCGTCGAGCCGCGCCAGCTCGTCCCTCAGCTCCACAACCCTGGCCCGGACGCCTTCGCCGAGCGCCGCCCTGCTCTCCTCCGCCCGCGCGAACTTGTCGACGAAGAGCTCCATGATGTCCCTCATCACGGCCGGGCTCGGGCCGGCCGTGCCGCAGATTCCGCGGGAGGACCCGCGGGCCGGCGACCTCGGGCGGGCGAGGAGGGGGGCGGTCTCGGGGTCGCGGGGCTGCGGGAGGGTCGCCGGAGGGATAGCAGGTCGGGGTGGGCGGAGGCGGAGATCTTCCAGGCTCTCTTCATTGCGAGCGGCGAGGGGCGACTGAGAAAGGCGGCATCTTTGACTAGGGTTTTCGCGAGAGAGAGAGAGGGAGAGAGATTGGCTCGAACCGGAGGAAATCCCGGGCCGAGATGGAGCTCCGTCGGGTCCAGCCGTTCGACGGCGAGGGACAGAGGGAGCGCCTGACTCTGCACCCGACGACGACGGCGATGCCCGCGAAGAAGAGCTGAAGAAGTAGTAGAAGATGAAGAAGAAGCAGCTCGCGGTCGTCGGATGGTGGTCCCGAGGTTCGAGGTTTCTGTAGTCGTGGGCTGGGCCGGTCCAAATCCATAGTTTTCTTTGTTTGGGCTTGGGCCTAGTCACTGCTTTTGTCCAGTTGTTTAGGGCCTGTTTGTTTGGGTTTTGTTTCTGTTTCCCGGAACACAATTTTTATTATTTTGTTTCGGAGAATAAAAAAAGAATAGAAACGTGTTTATTTACACTTTAATTTTCGGGAACAAAAAATCCATTTTTTTGTTCCCGAGAACAACTTTGGAATAGAAACAAAAAACAAAAAAAACTTATTTCTTATTCCCGAGAACACTTTTGCGAAACAAATTTTCTCTCTTCTATTTTTTTCTTCTCTTTCTTTTCTTCTTCTTTTTTCTTTAGCTGGTCGTCGGCCTCGGCCATAGCTAGCAACATCGGCGATCGGCCATCGAGGGCCAGTGACCTTGCCTGAGCGTTGCTGGCCCCCGGCGAGGCTTAGCCTTGCCTTGGTTAGGTGAGCTTAAGCTCGCCCAAATTTGACAAGGTTGACCTCTCGCCGCGGGCTGGTGAGCCTTGTCGTGGTTGGGTGAGGTCATCGGCCCTCGTCGGCCGATTGCCGGCCATGGCCGAGGCCGGCGACCGGCCACAAGGAAGAAAAAAGAAAAAAGAAAAAATAAAAAAAGGAAAAATGAAATAAAAAATAAAAAATTAAAAGAAACAAAAAAATTATAAGTTTACCAAATGTGTTTATGTTCTTTTTCTATTCTAAGAACATAAAATTTATGCAGTTACAGATGCGTTCTTTTGTTCAAAAATTGTTCCTCAAAACAAAAATAATTTTTTTTTTTATTTATGTTCCTCAAACAATTTTTAAACATAAACGTTATCAAACTTGCCTTTAGTCACTTTTTACCCGTAACATTTCCCCCAAAATTTCAAAATGATAAAAGCATCTCAAAATTATGGAAATATATATATAAGATTTCACGTATCAAAATTTATATATTAAGAATCTAAGGTAGACTTTAAAATATTTGGCGCTAATTTTTTTTTCAAGGTATATTGCGGCAAGATTTATGAATGGTGATTAATCGGAAGAAAGGTACATTCAAACTAGCTTAATCCGACTGGCATCAACCCGTAGGTTATTCTCATTTGTAATTTAAAGGAAAAACTTATTAACTCTTTTTTTTTGGTAAGGAAAAACTTATTAGCTTGTATAAAGAATACTACACTACACGGCACAATAGTAGATTAAATAATACGTTCGTGCATTTACTGACCATAAAGATGGCAGATCAAACTATCAAGTTAAAAATGCTCAGACTCAATATTATATAGAAATTTTTTACAAAAAAGATATTGACTATTAAGTTGATATTGCTATAGTTCATGCCTCAAATTCACTTTGACGACCAATGTTGCCTTCTGAGGATGCTCGCACCCTTTTAGTTTTGGGAAAAAGATACAGATGGTTATTAAACTTTTACAGATCAAACTATCAAGTTAAAAATGCTCAGACTCAATATTATATAGAAATTTTTACAAAAAGATATTGACTATTAAGTTGATATTGCTATAGTTCATGCCTCAAATTCACTTTGACGACCAATGTTGCCTTCTGAGGATGCTCGCACCCTTTTAGTTTTGGGAAAAAGATACATATGGTTATTAAACTTTTACTTAATGTGTAATGTCATCATTGGACTTTTAGTTTGTTTAATATGATCAATAAATTATTAGTAAATATTCAATGTAATTTCTAAAATATATGAACATTTCAATACTATCCTTTTATTAATTTAAGTTAACAAAATTTGCTGATATGGCTTCTAATATGTTAAGTTTGAATAATGAACCCCCCAAAAAAAAAGTTACACATGAGTTGTCTAAGTAAGGTATTCATCTCAAATAAAAGATATAATAATCCAAGCAATCGAGTAATGATTGACATATTAACGCTCTTATTTTTTTTTTTCCATTTTCAAAAGCATATAGATAAAAAGAACAACATGTTGGCTCATCATCTTTAAAAATCCAATTTTGCATATAACAATCCACAATCATCATATGACGTTTGTTTTGTTGTTCAAGAAAAAGGAAAAACTGCATTAAATGTTTTGCAATAGTTCAAGGGTCAATATTGAATCAATAAAAAGTTCATGAACGACATTGTATATTGAACTAAAATCTAGAGATTATTTACGTCATTTTCCCCTTAGTTTTTGGAGAGCTGGGGCTATTAGGATTGGTCTTTAACCTTTACTGACTGGCCATAAAGTCCTACCATTAGCAATTTTGAAAAAACCAGTCACCCATAGAAAAAAACTAGCAAATAGCATCACAGTAACTAATAACACATAAGAGTTAAACAAAATGACCCCGGAGACGATCAGGATAGCGTCAAAATCTAAGGAAGATTTACTCTCTGATTGGTTTAATATTCTAGAAACATGAAATTAGTAGAATCGTGTCACTTTAATTCTTTAATGTAGTATTCTATTAATTAATACGTCCATAATGGGATGCGATTGGAATCCACCGTTTCGCCTTGATATGCTATGATGGAAATATACCATTTGAAGGGGTGTGATGGGGTTATATAAAAGACCCCTAAAGACAACCGTTGGACCGGTCGAAAGAGCGTACGTTCATAAAAGAATTCTCTCATTGTCCTGTCCCCTTTCCATCAAAGAGAAGGCGTTCCATTTCTTATTTACGAGAACAATTTGCATTTATGCCATGGAAATGAGTGTTTTTTTCATGATTGCATTCAAACCAACGTGAAATAGTTTTGTTCGTGATTTATCCACAATTCAACGTTTGTTCTGTAATTAATTGTTGTTTGCGCATCGGAATCAGGTAAGTCGTCTTCTGCTGACTTGAATTCCAACATTTAATTTAGTAGATTAAGTTATTTTCTTGATGCATTGCTTGTGCGTTGTATTTAATTAGGTAATTTCATCTTGAAAGGTATTTGCATTATATCGCGACTTTTTCGAAGTTTACGTAAAGATGAGTTATCTAATTGTTACCTAAAAGATATAGAAAGGGATTCTAATTATGTATTTCGTAAACATAGTTGAATTCTTGATCGTAGATCACAATTGAGTAATAAATCAAGTTTCATCCTTGGGAATTGGCTCTTGTTTTCTTTCTCTTTGTTTTCTCTCTATCCTTTCTGCTGAGTTCCTAGAGTTCGTGAGGGTAATAAAACCTGTAAAAACTCAAGAATGGGTGTCTAGTTGGGTACGAATGATAATGTCAAAAGAATGTCTTAAAATGACATCGTATAATACTACTGCAAGTTTCAGGTTATATGAGACATACGTGCCTTTAGGGAAAATTTGTGTTCCTTTGGCTCTTTTCGAAATATACAGGATATAAATAAAGCAAGGGAAAAGTGTTGAAAAAGTCCTAAACCTTTTGTATTTGTGTGAATTTAGTCATAAACAGTTTTTTGGTGCCAATTTAATCATAAACCTTTTTTTGGTGCCAATTTAGTCATAAACATTTTTACTTAGTGCCGATTTTATCCTTTCCAGCCAATTTGGCCAAATTTTGCTGATTGGACACCGAGTGGCTAATGTTGACAAATTTTATTAATATTTTTGAATTTTTGAAATTTTCTTTTAATTTTAAATTTTTAATTTTTTCCCTTCCATCCTCCAACCGGCCGCGACTCGACAATTGGCCAGAGGCGACGGCGGGCGAGGTTAACCCCGCCGAACCTTGCCGGCCACCTCGCCCTCATTGCCTAGCGTGATAGTGGCCTCGAGGGCGGTTTTGTGCTAGGCAGCGAGGCTTGCTCTCATCGAATTTGGCGAGGGTCGACTCGCCAGATCTAGCAAGGGCGAGCCTCGCTGGTGCCACCCAGGCCGCGATTCGGCAAGGTCGAGCCTCATCAGCCATGGGCGAGGCTCAACCTTGCTAGCCTGGCACTAGGTTGCCCTCGCGATTTAGGCGGGTGGCGGTGGAGAGGGCGAGCCTCGCCAACGCCGCCTAGTGCGAGGTTGCCCTCATGGTCATTGTCGCACTAGGAGGCGAGGGCGAGGTGGTTGGCAAGGTTTGGTGGGTTGACCTTGTTGACCATTGCCTTTGGCCGGTCGCCGAGGTCTAGCAACCAGTTGGAGGAGGGGAGGGAAAAAAAAAAAAAGAAAAAAGAAAAAAAAAGAAAAAAAGAAAAAGAAAAATAAAAAGAAAATAAAAATAATTCAAAAATATTAAAATATTATTAAATTTATCCATGTCGCATCAATCGGCCACGTCGGCTAGCCAGCATCTAGTAAGCAAAATCGGCCAAAATCGGCACTAAGTAAAAAATTTTATGACTAAATTAGCACAAAAAAAAGGTTTAGGATTAAATTAGCACAAATATAAAATGTTAACGACTTTTTTAGCACTTTTCCCAATAAAGCAAAAGACCAAACGTTTTTTTTTTTTTTCATAAATAAAATTCTCATCGGAAGTAGGGTTACACAATTAGGCCAATTCAACCTCGGAACTGGGCTAGATGACCTTGAAAATTGATATGATTCCCAATTTTGAGTGAAGAACCACTCAAGAAATGGATTGACTTTGGAATCATTTAACCCTAATTTTTCTCTAGGCATTTCTTTCGTTGTTCTCCCTAACCTCACTTGAACACTTTACCGACTCTTTCTCGCTTGCAATTCAGCCTCCTCTTGCTTGCTCATGGCTCTCCCTTGCTCATTCGAGCCTTACAATCCTTGCTTGTTCTTGACTTGCCTTTGCTTGCTTATCCTCGTTTATCTTTTATTTTGAATTGCTTTGTTACTCATATTATTTTGCTGTAAAAGATGAAAAAAAAAAGAGAACAAAAGAAAAATAAGTTCTTGAGTAGACCTTGCAACTAGACTGAAAAAAACCACAGTAAGCTCGAGGATTGATTCCAGATCATCCTTAATTGAAAACATCATGAACGCAGCTAAGTATACAAGAGCCCAAAAAATTTAGGGTGGAGGTAGGAAATCCAATTTAATGAAAAGGGCACTTCGTATTTGGGCTTTGATAGCCCAATCCACGACTTGATTTACATCTCGAGTATAATGGTATGCGACAATAGTATCGCTCAATTGAATTTTGCTGTGAAAATTTTGGATCGAAGACAAATACAAGTTTCAAGCGACTATCACGGTGAAATTGTCTGGTCGAACTCCTCAGATTCAGTGTTCTCGTGCGCTCCTTGTTCATCTTGCTCCAAATTCATGGTGTCCATAGAAGCTTCTAAGCGTCACCAAAGAATAATAATAATATGGACATCGATAAGATTCATTTAATTAAAAATGGAATAACCAATAAATCCCAAACTCTCCTCGAAACTGACGTTTAAATGACTATGGTTATTATTTGGTTTATTTCGTGTAATTTCGGCCGCCTTTTTTACTCCCCTTTTTCCATATTTACCCCCTTCCTCCTCCTCCATTCGTGGCACTGCCATGTCGGCCGGGCCTTCTGCGTCCCGGCCTTCAACGGGCAGGGACTCTGTACGGGAGGGACCATGCAGTTGTACTGCAGACACAGCGAGGCGGTCACCGGAATCTCCTCCGCCGGATTGATCTCGATCCCCGTCAGGAAGTTGTGCTGCAGATACAAGACCCGTATGCTCGACCCGAGCAACCGGTCCACGAAGTTCCCCGGCACCTGGCCCGTGAACCGGTTGCTGTTCAGGTAGAGGCTCTGCACGGTCGCGAACTCTGGCGGTATCTCCCCCGACAGCCTGTTGTAGCTCAGGTCCACGGTCGGGATCGCAACTCGCCCCACTGGTCGAAGCAGGCCCGAGAACGCGTTCCTCTGGAGCTGTAGGGATGTGATCGGGTAACTGAAGACCCGTCCGGGGATTGGGCCGGTGAACCGGTTCATGCTGAGGTCCAGGTAGTTGAGCCGGCCGAGCCGGTTCAGGAGGCGGTCCACGGGGCCGCTGAGCCGGTTCCAGGAGAGCGAGAGGTACTGCAGGGAAGGGGGAGGTAGGTCGGCGGGATCGGACCAGAGAGCTGGTTGTGCTTCAGGTCGATCCGGGTCAAGGACCAGGACAGGAACGGAGGGACCAGGCCCGAGAGCTGGTTGTGGCACAGGACGAGGTTGGAGAGAGACGGCAATGATCCGACCGCCCTTGGAACTGGGCCGGTGAGCCGGTTGTAGCTCAGGTCGAGGGTCTGGAGGTTCCGGAGCAGCCCGAGGTCAGGGGGGATCCCGCCTGACAGGAAGTTTCTGCCCAGGCCGAGGAAGCGGAGCTTCCTGAGCCCGTAGAGGGACTGAGGGATCCGCCCAAAGACGCGGCCGGGGACGAGGGTGAGCTCGGTGAGGGATGAGAGGTTGCCGAGGGCCGGGTGGAGGCGGCCGGTGAGGCCAGGGGCGGAGGCGCGGGGATCGCCAAGGGAGAGGGAGACGACGCGGTTCGGGGAAGAGGAGTCGCAGAGGACACCAGGGAAGCCGCAGGGGTCGGCGGTGAAGTCCCAGGAGGCGAAGAAGTTGGAGCCGGGGGTGTCGTGGAGGGACTTGCCGATGGCCTGGAGGGAGAGGAAGTCGACGGGGTCGAGCATGGCGGCGGCGGGGGACACGGCGCGCGCGAGGAGGAGGACGAGGAAGATGAGGGAGGAGGAGAGCGTGGTAGCGGAGGTCGCCATGTGAATCGAGACGGATGGGAGGGAAAGGCGTTGTTGAATTTGTAGAGAGAAGTGGGGGGTGGAATGCTTTTCCGTGAAGGTGGCCAGAGAGGGTGGCGAAGGGGGTTTCCCGTGGGGAAAAGTGAACGTGAGAGCTTTTATGTGGCGGAGGATGGAGGAAGCCATTAACCTTTTCCACCGAAGACCACGACGTGCACAAGGTGAAGATCTCAGCTGCACCGTCTCGACTACTCACGTGACATTCATCTTATCCCAAGGAGGGTGCGATCCGATGCTTGCTTGTACTTGAGATTTGATCTTAGAGAAAAAACTCATTTTCACGTTTAAGATTAGAAAAATATTGATGTATTACATTTGTGTTATTGGTTTCATCAACCAATTATATGAAAATAAATTATCCTATCAAGTATTTGGTGAGGTCTTTTGGACGGGATAAATCCGGATAAAATGTCGGATAAAAAAAAATAACTTAATAACCACGGCTCCATCAACATCATGCGCAACCCCCCACCGGTGCGGTCTCTATCACTCACTCCTCCTCCAAGGACGCCCTCCAGCCCATCAAGATCGTCCCTTCCAACCTCTCCTTCTTCACCTCAAATTTCTCATTGTCCCTGTTGGCTTCGGCCTCTTGGCATCCTTTTCCCTGTCGGCTTCGGCCTCATGGCATCCAATTATCTGTTCTCGTTTATTTCCAGGCCTATTTACTCTTCGTACCATCTTCTTTGGTGTTTTCCGCAAGTAGCTATCTTTCAAATGAACGTAACTCAAACGACACGAAAAAAAGCAGTGATGAGGAAGTGAGAGCCGCAGTGCTTGTAGTAGTAAACAAAGAGATCGCAATCGGGACCATTAAGAGGGGGGGTCTTTGCTCTAGTACATGTGAGTCATCCTCTTCAGCATCTCTCTCTTTCGCACCCATCCTCATACAAATGCAGAACCTCCTCAAATTGGTTTTCAGATGTTGAATAAGCTACAACTCAGACTCCGAGAAAAAAAGAAAAAAACAATTGCAGCCGATTTGGGTCAACTCCAATTTGCTTGATTTGTCCATCCTCATCAATGGAGGAAACGGTTTTCTTACAGCGTTTGCTGAAATGGTTGTGTTGGAAAAACGAAAAGCTTTCTAAATTTCATAAATGTTGTTTATAACATTTTCTAAGATTTTCAATCATATCCTAAATTACCAAACTTATGATGGAATTTTTTACTATTCAAAAGATATTTGGAGGATTTCAAATCTCATCTTATCCGATCTAATCCTAATCGGATGACCGAACTTAGCCTTAATGATCTCATACCACAACCAATTTATGAACCAAACCAATTGGATGTTACTAAATTTATACTAATGATCAAGTTAATGCTTCGCAATTGAAGGGCTATTTGGTACGTTTCTTCTAGCAGCGGTTTCAAGTCAGGAAATTTGAATATTAAAACACACATTTATTTAACAGCTTTACATTTCTACATTAATTAAAGTGATCTCATAAATCTTGAATATATGCTCAATTTGGTTGGATTTTCAAAGCACATTTAAATCTTATGACTAGGGTTTTTGCGAGAGAGAATCCGTAGGAGAAAAGTGGGGTCGATATGGAGCTCCTCTGAGTCCAATTGTTGGTGGAGCGCCTGACTCTGCACCGGCCGACAATGGCGATGCCGACGAAGAACTGAAGAAGATGATGAACGAGAAGAAGAAGCAGCTCGCGGTCGTCGGACAGTGGTCGCGAGGTTCGAGGTTTTTGTCGTGGTGGGCTGGGCTGGTCTAAATGCAGAGTTCTCTGTTAGGGCTTGGGCCTAATCACTGCTTTTGTCCAGTTGTTTAGTCACTTTTACCTATAACATTTCCCTCCGAAATTTGAAAATGGTTAAAGTAGACTCCATGTATTAAAACTCATATATTGGGATAGTTTTTTAAATATTTCTCGATAAAAAAAATTGTCAAAATATACGACCGCAAGAGTTGCAGGTGGCATTTAATTGAAGGACAAGTACAATCCAAACTGGCTCAATTCAACCGACATCAACCTGTAAGTTATTAGTAGCTCATATAAAGAACACTACACAGCTGTGGACATGATAATAGATTAACTACTATGCCCATGAATTTACCGACCATAAAGATGGCTTCAAAGGCAAATCAAACTATCAAGTTAAAAATGCTCCAACTCAACATGATATATTTCCTTACTTTCGAAAGCTCATATGATGCTCTCTCAACTAAGGAAAATTTATAAAAAGAAAGATTATATATGGTCCCATGTGTCCAATGTGCCAAGCGCATGTCAAAATCCAGGAGTACCTTTTCCTTCTATGCAAGCGGTTGAGGTCGGTGTGGGACAATCCCTCACTAAATTTCAATACAGAAGGAACATAATTCACCAGACTTTGAATTAATCTCAACTGTGCTTTTAAATATATGGAAATCGAGAAGCAACCTTGTCTTCAAAGGGCGACCTCCAGATCCAAAGCCCCCCGGTGGATTTAGGGTTACAAATGCTCGGAAATTTCACTTAATGGGGCAACTTGAACAGAAAGGCAGCTGCTGTGAGAATAGAGGAGGAGGATAGATGGGAAATACCAGAAAAAAGGGGAGTTGAAAATAAACATCGATGCAACGCACTTCCCTGGCTCAAATGAAGGATCAATTGCCTGTGTGTGTCGAAGTTCTACTAGGATTTTGATTGATGACTTCGCAAAAAACGCACTCACCTCCTTGGCCGAGCAAGCTGAAACCCTCGCCATGGTGGAGACTTTGAAGTTTCCCTCTCTTGTGCGGTACAACGATTCACTTTGGAGTCAGACTACTTCAACTTAGTGAACGGCTTGAAGTCTACATCTCACTACATCTCACTCACTTTGGGAAGACCATGCACTTATCAGCGAGGCCCATGGGTGACTGCTTCTTTTCTCTAATTTAAATATTGTCCATTTTAATAGGTCCATGGACTTGAGCAGATCCTTAAAAGGCTCAAAGAGGAAACATGTAGGAGATTCACCCTAAGGTGGGAGATTCCATGTTGTCCTCCATATTCTCTCTCTGTCGAGAAAACAAAGATAGATAAGGAATTTGGAGGTCTTATGGTGGGAAAGACTCTATGGTGGGGAATATAGATTTCCCGTCAGAATGTGTATGCATGTCTCGGCTATCACCGAATAGACTAGTATACTAGCTACCTACTCCTGGGATGAGTGAGGGAGAGTAAGGGCGCGCATGACAAAATTTCCGTTTCTCGATTTCTCGTTTTCTCATTTCCCCGGAACAGTTTGGAAAGCAATCCGTTTGATAACGCAATTTGATTTCTCTATTTCGAAAAATGATTTCTATTCCGAAATAGAGAAATTGAAGAAATCATAAGCTGAAATTTTTAATTTCTCGTTTACGAAATAAAAATCGAAACTGAAATCAAACCATATAAAAGAACCTTGCGCTTTCTTGCTAATTTAATTCACTCATAACCACAACTTCACAAATTATTGCTAATTTTCTTTTTCTTATTTTGCTTGTGTTTTTTTTTTTTTTTTTTTTTTGCATTCTTTTTATAACTTCCTTTTTAGGTCCCCAATTTTCAAAAACGACCAAAGTTCTTAAATGCTTACTTAAAAACAATGGGGCTCCTTTCTTTTTACCAAAAAAAAAAAAAAAAACAATTGGGCTCTTTCCTCCTAGAAAAGGCATGCGCATGGCCAGTTGAAGAAAAAGTTCTTACATAATAGATGAATAAAAAACGTACCTAGAAATTTAACCTTATTTTTTTTACGGATTCAAAATTCTTGCAAAATCAAAATAATTAGATTGTTACACAATCTTGAATTTTAATTCGAATGCAAGAGATTCAAGAGAATCTCTCTTTGCTATGCAAGGGCCATTAAAGATTCATTAAGCAAACAATAAAAAAATTAGGGATGAGCAATTGGATTAATTCAATTTGAGAGTCAAAATAAACCGACCTTCCCCCGATTGGTTCCTAACCATAAATGTTACTTTAAAGTAAAATTCTCATATATTTCTTTACACCATTAATTTTATTTTGTTGATTATCTTGTATAATACTAGTTTTTGATAAAATGACAAGGCTGTATAGGTGCCATTGATAGCACCCATATTCATGCTTCCGCAGTACTTGTTTGAACCTACGTAGAATGAGCTTGCAAACGATACATTGACCGAGGAGGGAAACGAAATAAATACGATTAGGAAAACAATTGCTAATAAAATGGCAAGGGATAATAATATGCAGGAAATTCTATGAAATTGTATTTTCAACTTTTTATTTCGACTATTATTTTGTATTTGAGGATTTCCTATGTTATTTTAGTATTATTTAGACTATTATTTTGTATTTGAGGATTTCCTATGTTGTTATCTAATTAGTTTATATTTCTAGAAATAGAAATTTTATTTTGTTATCAAACGGATTTCTGTTTCAAAAATAGAAATTTTGAGTCGTTGTCAAACGGGTTTCTTTGCTCAGAAACTTGTCCGGGGAATAGAAATTAAGAAATTTTGTCATGCGCAGCCTAAAATACCCACTACAGGGTTAGCACGCCTAATGGCATGCTTGCAACCGTAGGCTAACCTTGTACCCCGGTTGTGTGCAACGCCACCTTGGTGGAGACTTTGAAGTTTCCCTCTTTTATGCCATACAACGATTTACTTTGGAGTCAAACTGCCTCAACTTAGTGAACAGCTTAAAGTCTACATCTCCCTCGCTCTGGCAAGACCGTGCACTTATTAGCGAGGCCCATGGGCGACTGCTTCTTTTCTCTAATTTAAAGATTGTCCATTTTAATAGGCCCTCTAATAGCGTAGCTAATTGGGTAGCGAAATCTCATAGGAAAAAAGCCCTCCCCTAGAACTGGTTGACAAGCCCTCCGCAAGCCCTTTGCTATCTGTTCTGTTTTGATGCCCTGCTAGTGGGCTCGGTTTCTACAAGTTTTTAAAGGAAAAGATGAAGTTTAGACCCAAAAAAAAAAAAAAAAAAATCAAACTTTTCTAACAAAATTAATGTATTGAATGTTAAGTTGAAAATGCTCTAGTTCATACCTCAGATTCACTTTGTCTTATCTTGCAAAATAATTTAGTTAAGCAATGTTGTCTATAGAGGATACTTAGACCCTTTTAAATTTGAAAATATGATAAAAATGTTTCATAAGCTTGAGTCTAATGTGCAATATTTTCCCTAGAGTTTTAATTTATTCATGTGGTCCCTAAATTATTAGTGAATATTCAATTTAGTTCCTAAACTATGTGAACATGTTTGACATCGTCCTTTTGGTAATTCAAGTTAACGAAATCTGTTGATAGGGCTGCAATTCGTTAAGTCTGAATAGTAGGTGACAAAAAAAAGTTACACATGAATTATCTATGTAAGTTATTCATTTTAAATAAGGACATAACAATCCACGTTAATGATGGACATTTTAACGCTCTATTTTTTTTTTCTTTTTCTGAAGCAGATAGATAAAAAGATGGAGGTGTTGACTCATCATTTTTAAAAATCCAATTTTGCATATAATAATCCACAATCATTTTAAGCAAACATAAGGACTACATTAGATATTTAACAACAGTTTATGGATCATAAAGGAAAAATCCAGGGACAACACTATACATTAAATCAAAACTCTGGGACTATTTATGTCATTTTTGTTTAAGTTTATGGGGGAGATAGGGATGTTAGGCTTAGTCTTTAACCATTATTAACAAGCCATAAAACCCTACCAATAGTATTTTTAGGGGCAAGAGCCCTTGATTGCCCTTATTTCCATGGCTGATAGCATAACAATGACTAATAACACGTAAGAGTTATCCAATATGACGCGGGAGACGGTCAGCATAGCGTCAAAATCTAAGGGAGATTTTCTCTCCGATTGGTTTAGTATTCTAGCAACGTAAAATTACTAGAATCATGTCATTTTAGTTCTTTAATTTAGCAGATTAAGATATTTTCTTGATGCACTAGTTGTGTGTTGCATTAAATTAGGTAATTTCATCTCGACAGGTATTTGCATTATTGTGATTTTTTTTTTTTGAAGCTTATATAAAGATAAGTTATCTAATTGTTACCTAGAAGATATAGAAAGGGATTCTAACCATCTACTTGTGAATGAAGTAGAATTCTTGATTGTTGAACATAAACGAGTAAATAAAATTTCATTCTAGGGAATTGTCTCTTGTTATTTTTCTTTTAGACTCCGTTCATTTTACGGAAAATATAGTATTTATGGAAATGAAATGGAATGGAAAACATTTTTTGCTGTTTGGTAAGGAAAATCTTTTCCTTCATGCACTCTTTTTCAATAATTTTATTATTATTTTATTTTTTAAAAATTGATTTTAATTATTTTTATATTTTAAAAATCGATTTTAAAATTATTTTTATTTTTATTTTTCCTTTCTTTCTTTTTATCTTCTTCTTTGGCTAACGATCAATTGAAGGTGAGCTCAAGCTCCCCCGATGCCGATGAGCTCAAGGCTTGCTAGATTTCGATGAGCTAGAGCTTGTAGCTCTTTTAGCTCGCCATTGAGCGGGTGAGCTTCAAGCTTGTCGATTTGGCAAGTAGCGAGATAACTAGAGGTTGGTGAGCCTCGAGGTTGTGGCTTGCCTATGGCCGATTGTTGGCCATCATCGTGTCTAGCGACCAGCCAAGATAGAGGTAAAAAAGAAAGAAAGAAAGAAAGAAAAGGAAAAATAATTAAAAATTTGTTTTTTTTTAAAAGAAAAAAAGGAAAAAGAGAAAGATGGAAAGTTTAACATGGGTTTGAGATAAGAGAAAGTGAGTGAGGAAAATATTTTTCTCATCTTCAAAGTGGAAAACATTTTTCCCTATTTTATATGACTTTTTTCGCTGGTAGAAAATATTTCACCTCACAAGTTCATTAGTAGAACACTCGAAAATCCGAAAAAACGTTTTCCGGAAGTTATTTTCTACAAAATAAAAAGAGTCTTAGAATTCTCTCTATCCTTTTTGGTGAATTCGCAGGCTTCGTGTGTAATAAATCTTGCAAGGATTCAAGAATGGGTGTCTATGTTTTAAGGATGACATCGTATGATACTACCGCAAGTTTCAGGTTATATGAGACATATGTGTCTTTAGTACTAATTTGGGTTTCTTTGAAAGTTTTCTAAGTATACAGGGCATAGGGAAAGCAAAGGATCAGTCCTTTTGTTCTTTTGGCGGTAAATACAATTCTTAAGATTGTGCATATACCATAGAAACATTGTAACATCAAAGAGACCAAAGAGACTGACAGAGTGGGAAACCCAATTTAAAAGAAGCAGATTTCATTTTTGGGTTTTGGCAGCCAGTCCGGGACTTGATTTGCATTTCAGATACAATGATATACGACAAAAGTATCGTTTGCCTGAATTTCACAGTGGAAAATATGGATCGAAGTCGAATACATGTTTCAAGCGACTATCGTGGTGAAATCGTAGGGTTGGAACTCCTCAAATTCAATAAATTCGTGTACTCCTTATTCGTCTTGCTCCAAATTCGTGGTGCACATGCAAGCTTCTTAACGTCACAAAAGAATAATAATTAAATGGACATCGATATTACATATTTAATTAAAATGGATCAACTAATAAATCCCAAACCCTCTAGGAAAACTGACCTTTAAATGATTTTGGTTATTATTTGGTTTATTCTTGTAATTAATTTCTGTCACCTTTTTTCTTCCCTTTGTACATTTTTGCCCCTCCTCCTCCGCGGGCGCGGCATTGCCCGGCCGGCCGGCTCTTCCATCTCCCGGCCCTCAACGGGCAATGACTCTGTGCGGGAGGGACCATGCAGTTATACTGCAGACACAGCGAGCTCCTCACCGGAATCTCCTCCGTCGCATCGATCTCGATCCCCGTCAGGTAATTGTGCTGCAGATACAAGACCCGTATGCTCGAGTCGAGCAACTGGTCCACGAAGCTCCTCGGCACCTGACCTGTGAACCGGTTGTTGTTCAGGTAGAGGCTCTCCACGGTCGAGAGCTCCGGCGACATCTCCCCCGATAGCCGGTTGTAGCTCAGGTCCACGGTCGTGATGGCGACCGGATCGGCTGGTCGAACTGGCCCGGAGAACGCGTTCCTCTGAAGATGCAGGGTTGTGATGGGGTAGTTGAAGACCTGTCCGGGGATTGGGCCGGTGAACTGGTTCATGCTGAGGTCCAGTTGGCTGAGGTTGGTGAGCCGGCTGAGGAGGCGGTCCACGGGGCCACTGAGCCGGTTCGAGGAGAGCCAGAGGTACTGCACGGAAGGAGGGAGGTAGGCCGGCGGTATCGGACCGGAAAGCTCGTTGTGCTTCAGGTCGATCCGGGTCAAGGTCTGGGACAGGAACGGAGGGACCGGGCCGGAGAGCTGGTTGTGGCAGAGGGCGAGGTTGGAGAGCAACGGCAACGACCCGATCGCCCTCGGTAGCGGGCCGGTGAGCCGGTTGTAGCTCAGGTCGAGGGTCTGGAGTTTCCGGAGCAGCCCGAGGTCAGCGGGGATCCCACCGGAGAGGAAGTTTCGGGCAGCAGCGAGAAAGCGGAGGTTCTTGAGCTGGGAGAGGGATTGAGGGATCCGTCCGAACACGCGGCCCGGGAGGATGGCGAGATCAGTGAGAGAGGAGAGGTTGCCAATGGCCGGGTCGAGGCGGCCGGTGAGGCCGGGGGCAGAGGCTCGAGAGTCGCCGAGGGAGAGGACGTCGACGCGGCGGTATGGGGAGGAGGAGTCGCAGTAGACGCCAGGGAAGCCGCAGGGGTCGAGGGTGAAGTTCCAGGAGGCAAGGAAGGTGGAGCCGGGGGTGTCGCGGAGGGACTTGCTGATGGCTTGGAGGGAGAGGAAGTCGGCGGGGTGCAGCAGGGAGGCGGCGAGGAGCGCGGCATGTGCGAGGAGGACGAGGAAGATGAGGGAGGACGAGAGTGTGGTCGGCGGGTTCGCCATGCGACGGGAGAGGAAAAACTCTTCCGTGAAGTTGGCAAAGAGGTTGACGAAGGGATAGTGAGTGCGAGCTTTTATACGAAGGAAACGACTCTGTAATGCTTTCTCACCAAAGACTTCGTGCATCATGAGGCAAGGATCTCACTTGCACCATTGGATTCGAGAGTTACTTGAGATTCATATGATCTAATGGTGGATGCGATCCGAGTTTACATGAAATGACGCATCTATTGGAATGATAAGGATGTTATTGAGGTTGTACACTAAGGATAGTTAAATGATTGTAACCTATTGCATTGCTTTCTATTAAAGGACAGTGCAGCATTTTCCCTATTGATAACAAGATCATGCTAATCTCAACATAGCATGAGATCTGGCTAGATTATGCCATAGCTGTAATTTCCAAATTAATGACTGTAACCCTTGTATTGCTCTCTATCGAAGGATAACGAGTCCTCCCCAAAGGTAACAAGACGAATTGGGGATTCATCTCTAAAAATGTGAGCTTCCAAGGGATTATTTTCTTAGTCATCACATTAACCATTGAGAGTTCCTCTATTCTTCTATCTCTTTTGATACATGATCATTAAAACATGGGTCATGAGTTCAGATTTTTCCAAACTCCTCGTTGCTTCCCTTATAAAAAAAATCAAATTAAGCGTGAAAATGAGTAATAGAATATCTAATTATCAAATCGCACTATCGTCTAGTAGCATAAACTTTTTGTACTATTGACAATGATCCACAAAATTTTATAGTATCCGATATTCACTTGTGCTTGAGCTTTGGCTTAGAGAGGAAGCATTTTCATGTTCAAGTGTACGCTGCACTACAAACTAAAAAAAAATCGATGTGTTATAGTTGCAACTCCGAGGATCAATGCCGTCAAAACGAATAGGATCTGTCGGAATTCTATTTCGCCTACTCGGGTTTGTTTGTTTTGCCGAAGCGTTTGTCCAAGCTCACGCTTTGTGGCGGCCGGAAGGAGAGAACCCGGTCCGGTCAGCGAACCGTGCCGTGTGGTCATACTTGCATCCATCGTAAACGGATGTGAACACGTGCCCGTTCGGGCCCGTGTCGAGTGAAAGCTTTGACAATGTTCAGAAAGAAATTAATGCGGTCATACCACAAACCGATTCATGAAGTAAACCAGTTGTGTACGTTATTCAATGTGTACTAAAGATCGAGTTAATGCTACACAATTTAAGGGACTATTCGGAACAATTTCCCCATGCAACAGTTTTGCAAAAATTAATTATTAAATCATACATTTATCCGATGGCTTTAGGCTTTTAGACTAATTAACGGTGATCCCACAAATCTTCAATGGAGGTCGATCTAGTTTCATTTTTACCCCCGTATTTCATTTTGACAAAAAAACATTTTTTTTTTCATATTTTTATGAGTTATTCAACTATGATACACAATCTTAAGTGAATTTGTATAAATAATCAAATTAGTTATGATTGAAGTTGTGGCTAATTTATTTATAAACGAGATATTTTATTAGTTTTTTTTTTTGTTTTTTTTTTGCAATTTTTTATGTTTCTTTCACTTTTAAGTTTGAATTAATCTTCTTGATATTACTGTAAAAAGTCGGTCTTTAAACAAACATATTCAAGGATTTTCTTTTTGGCTTTATATTCATTCTTTCGAGTTAAACATCAGACAAGGAATTTTGGCAACCGATGACAAATCAACAGATTAGAGCTTAACTAATTGATTGCTGCTATACTCTTGATTGCCTTCTTCTACATAATGCAAATTGTCCAATTTGTTTTAAGACCGTCTTTAATTCAGGAAATGTCAAGCAGTTGACATATTCACATGTAATTGTCTCAATTTGTTACACTTAAAAATAAGCCTATATATATATTATTCTTCTCCTGTCAAAATTTAGAATATTATTATAATTTCCAAAACTTATGAACGAAATTATACGTGCATCAAAATACCCTACATTCAACTCTTGCAAATAATTCAGGAAATTCAATTTTTTTTAATAAAATAAGTCAAAAGGCAGTAGCTACGAATCTACGATAGCAAAAAAGAAAAAGAAAAAAGTAAAAGTCTACACGGGTTCGCCTTTTTCACCGATTGTGGTAGACATGAAAAGAAGAGAAGAAAAAGCGCAAAGCTTTGGACGAGGGAATTCGAGGCTACGACTTCTCTCTTCAAACCCAAGCCATGCATGGAAAAAGCTGCTTAAAGGAGACTCAAAAAAGAGATACTGGTCATTCTTTATACGATAAAAGACTGAACAATCACATTCATTCTCTTGGTCTGATCGTTTCTTGGACCACAAGATTCGATCGAAATAACTAAGGGTTCAGCATTACTAGATGACGACATGCAACAAACCCTCCCAAGGTAATGACTTCTGAATCAGCTCACGGAGCCAAAGGTACTCGGGGAAGCAAATATCACAGACTTGTATGCATGACACAGAGCGCATGTCATTTGCTTCAGATCATCAAATGTGTGCTTAGAAGCTTATCAATGCGACATAAGCAAATCAGAAAACTTTAGCTCATTAAGAGTTTGAACATGAAAGAACTTCATATGTCCAGTTAACTGTCCGTCATATATATGGCAAAATGTGCACTAGGATGTGCAGTAACAATCAGGAGATAATTGGTTGTGCACAAGAATACTGTGCACGTTTCACACCAAAGAGAAGATGTAAGAAGCGACATAGAAACAACATGACACCAGCAGAAATGTTATAGATACTTATTAGCAATACCTGCAACACCTATGCCATAAGCACACCCAAAGAAATGGTTCATACCATGAAATGAGCCCACTTATGAACTACAAAGAGAACTACCCATCATCAGCCTCAATTGAACCCTCCAATCTCCATTCCCTCCCCCCCTTCTCTCTCCCCCTTTCTCTTTTTTTCCTTCAAGAAAGAACCTGGCAATAGGTCAATCCATCAGAGGAACCGAACCACCAGCTCCCACAATCTGCTGCTCCATCTACAGTGAGAAAATGGAGAATCAAAGAAAAGGTGTTAAGGATTTTTCTTTAAAAAAAATAAAAATTAATAGGAGGCTAAAATATAATATTAGACTAAATAATGTCAAGGTAGCTGCTAAATACTTCTGAATTTCACTTCAAATGCAATAAAACAGCAAAAGAGCAATCCTTTAACCTCTCTTCAAGGCAGGGTCAGGATAGACAAGGATTCTGACCAGGGCATGAATAAAGACTAGATGGAGTTCGGATTGCACAGTAACATTTAGGCCAGAACATTCATGAACAGTCACATTCCTTTAAAGGAGGTTTTGACACATACCCTGAATAGATTTTGAAGCTTGTCCTTCAACACAGCACATTCATTTTTCACCTGCTGAAGACATATCAAGCACCTGCCAAAAGAATAATGTTAAACAGAAATCTAACAGCATGTCACACTTGTAATGACACAGATAGAAGTCAATGATGGCTGATTTGTATCCCTACAGTCCTTTTTGCCAACAAAATGTCACAATATAGTTTGGATTGTTGAGTTATCTCCACCAAGAATGGCTATAATGTCATTTCAGACAACATGAAGAGGCACGGGAACACTCGCTGAGAGAGAGAAGAGAGGGAAAATGTATCTTATATTATTCCACATGAACACCAACTCTTACTATCATTGCCCCTATAGATGTTCCTGGATTTGGTTACCTAGTTATCATGTGACAGTATAAACATTTAGGAATGGAAACCTGGATTTCTGTGATGACTGGTAAGGCAAATACTGATTCTGTATAAATTAGCTTTCCGCAGAAGGAGCAAATAGCAACTTTTTTTTCTTTTTTTGGGTCGAATGCAAAAAGCAACTTCCACAGTGGCAAATTGAGCAAACAAAAAGGAAACAAGTTAATTTAAAAAGAAAAAGAGAACAAGCAAAGCTGAAGTTTCTACATTGCCAGACAAGCACTATAACTGCGAAAATCATAGGAAAAGGCACAAAGCTAAGGCATTTGCCTTGTGATTTCGACCGCTTTCGAATAGATGACACTCACAGGTACACCAGCAATTCTATGCGATCACAGAAAGGTCCCTACTGACATGAGCATCTTACATTTGGAATGAAGATGCAGATGTACAATGCTACTCTAAATGACAATTTGGTGAGACAATACTTCTAACTCCTGACTAGATATGATCACTTAAAGTGAAATGCCACATCAGGATAGATAGGTAAGTTACTTCATCAATGGTAGCATGCCTACATTTACAATGGCATGCAGATACCGACTCTTAGCTAAGGAAATAGAGAGTGTAAGCACTACAGAAACTGTGTCCTATTTGAATTTAACTTATTCAATACAAAATGTCTTTATTTTACACCCCCACAAAGACTGCAGGAAAAGAGAATCTTCAAAAGTGATAGTCTAGAAGGATCAGCATGAATGTCTTTATTCCTTAAGGCCCTACAGGTAAAGGAAAATGGCATTTGAACTCATATATTCAGATATGTATAAAAAGAATATCCGAGTGTGAGAGTAGGAGTTATAGTCTAGAAGGATCAGCACAAGACTTAACATCATGCATTGAATAACAAACTCACATAATACTCTCAGTTTGGTAGAACTGGAAACTCAATTTGACATCACCCTATCATCTACAGCAGTGCTCCTTTGGTAGAACTCAAAAGCCAAACTAATCTGTTTTGAGAAATGGATGGTTCAATTATTAACTAAGCTGAGAGATTCTTGGATGCTCCTCATGAGAAATCCTTAGGTGCACCTCAAGCATGTTGTCCCCGTCATCCAAGCCAATTATAATGTGCCGAGTATTATCCATAAAACTTAGCATGAGGCTGTTAATTTGGGCGAACAGGGAGGTTGCATGCTGCCTGAAAGTTTCTCCTTGGGTAGGCCACTAAAAGGGCTTAAGTTTATTAAGAGGCATGTATAAGCACTTCATATAATTGGTTCCAAAGGAATTGCTTCTTAAAGAAAAACTTAACAGAAAGTTGTTATACATACTAACTGCAGTCCTATCTTTCGTCCTGATAAGATGCAATTGTTTATGGTATAATCAAATTATGTCAAAAGTCAAATTCTAAATTAGTCTATTTTTTGGACAGGACAACCGATGCTGTCAAATGTGTAAAACATATAACCTTACAATATTTTTCTGTCACATATTCATGGAAACATGTAGTTGCATATATCTACCCCTATGCATGTTCAACCATACCACATACTCTCCACCCAGAATGTCTGTCCCAGATTCACCCACTGCCAGAGGCTAACATTTACGAGTAATTTCTATGCATAAGTAGGAACAAGTGTGAAGCACAAAGCAGCCTAAGCATGTTTAAGATAGACACTTCAAAATGGTTCATCTGTAAAAAGGCCTCAAATAATGAACAAGTTCTGTTAAAACAAGAATCAGTACTCACCCTTCATAACTCTGCGTCTCACAGAAACTTCTGAAGGTAATGCATAAATTTTTCACCCTCGTCGCACCTATGCTGAAAAAATTTGCAAAAGAATACTTACTTTGCTTATTGAGGAAAAGACAATAAGACAAGCTATGAAGTACATCATCAAAAACAAAAGAGTTCTTTTCACTAGGGTGGACTTCTTTAGCAAGCAAAATGTCTAGACAACCACTGTACTTCTGGTGTTCTACGCAGTAACCTCTTGCACTTTTAAATTAGTGAAATAACCTTTTATTTTGTGTATCGGTGAATATATCCTCCTATCCAAGTTTAATAGGATTTTCATAGGAACCATCTACATTGCAGCCTCGAGGATTTCACGTCACCCAACTCAATGGGAAACCCTAATGGAAATTTGAGGGGGAACTATTTCCACTAATGCACCAAAAGACATGGACTGACATGACCAATTTGAAAGTACAGGCATCACCAAACGAAAACCCGACAATGTAGTGCATTCCTCGAATTTGTGACTAAACAGTATATTCCCCAAACAATTCGTGCGTTCTTGTCAAAATACACAAAATTCCAAAGTTTACAGAAAGCACCCAACTAGTGCAGACAAGAAAGATAAAAGGTAATTGAAAAAGGATATACCTGGAACTACTGCCCTTAAGCTGGTGAACATCAGCATCTACTTGTTTAAAATCAACAGGTGATCTTTCTCTGCCCAAGAGATCGACAAAAACCCAGTTAAAACAAAATTCACACCTTTCTTTGCTCATATTCGAATTCTAAAATTGCGAACATTATACGATGAGCGAACTGATCTACTCACAGAGCCGCGGCCATATTGTTTATTAGTTTGTCCGAATCCACGAAGAAGAGAGTCGCCACTTCAACAGTGAAATCTGGGTTGCTCTCATCCTGCAGCTTCTGCAGCTGCGTGAACTGGTCGTCCAAAACTCCCTAGAAAATCCGCCAGCAAAACGAAAACCCATCAACCAAAACTCGCCAAACACCACCAAAATAGTCATCTTTTCTTCAAAAAAACCATCTTTCGAGACGCTAAAGTCAAACGGTACCCAGCAAAGAGACCCCACAAAAAAAGAGAACTTTTTCATCGCAAATCGCCAACTAACCATATTCACATCGACCCATCACGAATCACAAGCAGATAAGCACGATTCCATCTCAAAAGCGGTGGGAAAATTCAGAGGAAGGAGACACTGACCTCATGGAAAAGAGAAGTCAAGTAATCGACGTACTGCTTCTGAAGCTGGTTCACGATGTCCACAGGCGCGTGGTTGCTCTGCCCGTGAAATCTCGGCATGGTCAGCACCCAACCCGGAACGAAGCGCGTACCTCTCTCGGTCTGCAAAGATTTCGATGGGGGAAAAGCAAGCGAATTCGGAAAAAGGTGGTGTGAAGCCAGAGATACTGGAACGTTGCGAGATTTGGGGAAAAGCCAAGAAAAAACCAAATTTTTGTGCTGCCCTGTATTTTCCTTGACCTTTTTTTTTTTTTTTTTTTTTTTGGGATTGACTTTTTTTTGGGGGGGGGGGGTGGGGAATTAATTTAAGGCCCGAAGAGAAAATAAATTTCTGGCTTTTGTCCAGAAAAATTACGCTCGAAATGATTATTAAGCATATACAAACAAAAGATTATTTCGGTTATTTATTTATTAATTAAATATGATAAAATAAAAATTAGTGTACCCAAGTTGTAAAGTTCCTTCTGATTGACTAAAAAGCATCCTACGGGTGCTTTTTAAAGCAACCTTAATTTATTTACCAATTAAGTGAGGAATAGCCCGGCCCCCTAGAGAGATTAAATTAAACGAATCATTTACTTTTTCATGGTCTGTCTACAGATCTTTTGATCATATTTCGAATATCGTATTAAATTTGATGCTTCTGTTTTAATTAGTAATTGCAAGTGATAAATTGTCAGTAATTAAGCTTAATTACGTTTTCCATTAATGGGGCCTCTCCGTGTGCCAGAAAAGGTCATGGGCCGAAAGGGAAGTGGATGGGCATAGCCCTCCAAATTGCATCAAATGAGCTGGGCCTTAAAGATCTAACCAGGCTCAAGTTATGCATGGGGGAGGGCAGGTTGGGCCTAAGAAGGAAAGCCCTTTGATGGATTCTAGAGTCACGAGAAAAAACAGGAGAGATTTGAACCTTTATGGGGGTAGAAACCTAGAAGCAAATCTTTTGACAAAAAAAAAAAAAAAAAAAACCTAGAAGCAAATCTTACTGATGCTCCTCCTATTTCTCTAGACTCGCAATTCAAAGAATGGGCCGAGGTGGCTAGCTTTAAATGGCTACCGATGGAGCCACGCCTCTAAGGAGTCAGAATTTTTTAGGGCTGGGCAGCCCCTCTACAGTTTGCGAACTGAAAAACTGTCCGATCCAATTTAGGCCCGATGTTCTTTTTCTAATGGAGACCGAGCATCAAAGAGAGTACATGTTCAATCAAACAAAAGAGATCCGGATTCCAAAATCCATTTACTTGTGATTTAAGAGGCTTAGCAAGAGTGCTGTATTTAACGTGAGATGAAAATATCATTGTGGGATGTGAATTTTAGTTGATATTTCTATTTTCATTGCTTATGATTTTCAACATTGAAAATTCAGTATTTATATTTTCAACTTGTTTTTTTGTTCGATTGAGCAATTCAATGTTTGTTTTTCAGGATTAAAATATATAATATTAAAGACTTTTCATATGCATTTGATTTGGATTTGATATTTTATTGCAGTAATTATAAATTCCCTTTTGCAACTAAATCCCCTCTTATTTTAAAATTTTGGCAAATTCTCATCGGCCGAATGTGATAGTTGCTCCTAAATTGCAAGTACATATAGGCAAGCTCCAATGAAGAGGTTGAAGAGCTTTAGATTACTGTATTTAGATACACTGCCTCAGGCATGAGTCCTTGTGAAGTCAGCAATCATAAAGGTTTAGGACGTGGGTCTAGGAGGTCGACATTCCTAAAAATTGATAATTTTTTGGGTAGAAAAAATTGGTAATTTTTTTTTTTTGGGTCAGAAAAAAATAAACTATATTGAGGAACTAAAGTAAATACAACCCGCAGCAATGGCATCAGCACAAACAAGATCAAGAAGGTAAGAAGGTGGAAAAAGGCCCAGTTTTGGTTCGGCGAAGCCCGTCCATGGGCCTTTGCAGCCCAATCAGTGACCACATTTGCTTCACGACGACAGAAGCCTAGGGTGAGATTAGGGAAAAGAGAAAGCAAAAAAAGGCAGCTTCGGAGAACAGACTCCTCTCCTCCCATGGTGGCTGTCGCTGTCGATTCAATGTCTTGACAAGGAGCATACTATCCAATTCAACGAGCATAGTGGCGTGAGAGAAGCCTTGACCAAGCAAATGCCGGAGAGCAAGCGAAAACACCTCGATCTCCGTCTGCAGTGCGGAGGTTGTAGCAAAGCTTTTGGAAAAACCACCGGTCAGTCTTCCCTGATGATCTCGACAAACGCAAACCATGGCCCCTTCATTACTTCTTGGTTGATGAGAACCATCAATATTTACCTTTAAGACCCCCATATATGGTGGTCACCATAGAGATCCCCTGTTTTGAAGCGATTTGCTCTTGCAGGTCAAAGATCGAGCAGACGCCCGAGCTACGTGGGATTGAGCAAGCGCTTCCTCGGCCACGTGAGTTGGATCGGGAGTCTTACGGCTAAAAATGAAGGCATTTTGAGCACGCTAGATCTGCCAAAGAATATTGGCGATAGTTGTCAGACCAGGTAAGAGGGTCCTGTTTGCTGACTTTCTCCATGATCCAGTCGTCAATACGTTGAATGCCCTGATGTGAAATATGAATATCGATTTGGGGATGAAGCCACACATGCTTAGTCCATGGACAGAATAGGAACAAATGTTCTAGGGTTTCTGGGGTCTTCTGATTGCATAATGTACAGCATGGATTGTTAATGATATGTCGATTGTGCAAATTTGCTCTTGTTGCTAAAGCATTATGACAAAGTAACCACAGGAAATTACGAACCTTAGGGCGGTTTGCATTTTCCATAATTTTTGCCATAGCCGGGTTGGGTGCCGATAAGAGGTTGAAGGCTTTCTGTTGATGTGATTACTTGTTGTTTGTCGATTGCATGATATGCCATTTTAACCGTATAATCTCCATGATTGGTAGCAATCCATATTAGTTTATCCTTGACAAAATTAGGTCTTACCGGAATATTTGCAATCTGGTTAAAAACCTATGAGTCAAAAAATCTGTGAAGCAGATTGTACTTCCAAGTGTTGGTGGTGTGATCTATAAGGTCAACCACCAATTGTGGTTCTTCTTGGAGAGGAGGTCCACCTAGTCTTCCAATAGGTAGCCACCAATCTTCCGTTATACTAATCGATCGCCCATCTCCTACTGACCAACAAACAGAGGGTAAAATGGCATCCCTTCCACTCAAAATACTTTGCCAGCCCTAGGATGGGTGAGAGCCTTTTTCTGCAGTATTGAAATTCGACGAATGAAAGTATAATCCTTTAAAAACTTTACCCCATAAAGATGAGGCTGATGAAGAAGACGCCATGCTTGTTTACCAAGCATGGCCATATTAAAACTGATAAGATCCCGAAACCCTAAATCACCAACTTCCTTTCTTTGCTTCAGTACTTCCCAATTTTGCCAATGGATTCCTGCTTTGTTTCTGTCAGTCTGCCACTAGAATCGTGCAATTCGTTGTTCGATAGATTTGCAAAGAGAGATAGGTAATTTAAATATAGACATGGTATACTGTGGTATGGCTTGTACCACCGTCTTGAGAAGAATCTCTTTCCCAGCCTTTGAGAAGAGATTTTCCTTCCAACCTTCCAATTTTGCATGAATTCTAGCTAGGATCCATGAGAACATATCCTTTTTCGAGCCCTAATCAGATGGTATTCCTAAATATTTACCATATCTTTGCAGTACCGGTACTCTAAGCGCCCTAGCCATATTCTCCTATAAAGTAGCAGGGCAATTTTTGCTAAAATAAATTCCAAATTCGTTGCAATTAACCTCTTGGCCCGTTGCTAAGCACTACTGATTCAAAACATTCGATAAATTCTAACATTCATGAATTGTTCCATCAAGAAAGAATATAGCGTCATCTGCAAAGAATAGATGTGATAAAGTCGGACACCATCTGTTGAGTTTGATACCCTTAAGAGCACCCATATCCACTCCATTGTGAATAATAGGTTAGCCATAAGGATAAAAAGATATGGGGATAGAGGATCTCCCTGGCGAAGAAAAAAATTGGTAATTGATCACCCAAAAAAAAAAAGTTGAAATTTGGATCCCATCAGCTTTATCAAACTTCCTGGAAATTGAGAGAGAGAGAGAGAGAGAGAGAGAGAGAGAGAGAGAGAGAGAGAGAGAGAGAAGGTTAATTTGATATGGATCAAGCTGGATTTCGTCATTAGTTTATTTTAAAAGCCTAATCGCATCAACGATCAAGCGACAATAGGGTGGCAATACCATCAAAGCCATTATTTAGTCAAACCTTGGTGAATATTTCTTCTCTGAATTTCAAGTTCATCAATGCATTTTCCAATCTCACCTCTTATGTCTTTTTCAGGGGTAATCGATTTTCGATTCAATGGATGATGGGGAGAGCACATGAACTTTGGAATCACTTGCATTTCCATTCTCCGAAGCATCTACACCCCCGAAAAAAAAAAGAGAAGATAAGTTAAGAACCTTACCAACAACAGACATCAGAAAAGGGGAAAAAAAAGGCAAAGACCAAAGAATCAGTCACCTAATTTCTTGTCAGTGGAAGAGTTGTCGCAAGAATCCATGGTGCCAATGGGACCGAGGGTCGAGAGCGAAAGACGTGATGGAGAGGGAATGGGAAACGCCGAAGGTGGAGAGAGAATGGGATAAAACATTAAAACCAAGTGTATAGAAGTACTTTTTTTAAACTACCATTAAAAATTTGAAAAAAAGTTATTCATTTCTCTAGTTGAATGTGAAAGACATCTATTGGTCAAACAATTCCATTTTTTTTTTTTATATCTCTGTTACTCGCATGGGCTTACATTTGCTGTGCATTTTTATAGATAAAAAATAAAATGAGGGATTTTAGATTAGTAGGTTTGCATATAAAAAAAAAAATAATTGATCCGGTTCTTCCTTAGAATCGGGAACCAGATTGCCCAAATACCAATTCCACTTTTAGGAACTAGGATTGGCTACTCTTGGAACCGGACCCAAACGGCTGGTTTGAATCAATCTGGGTGGTTTTCGGTTCGATCGATCCGTCTTGCTCACCCCTAGTCTCTTTATCCATACATATCTCTTTCAAGAATAACTTCTATATTGGTTTGAAAGTACATGACATATGTTCATGAGAGACACAACCTCTGATGGTACATCCTACTGGAACTCTGATCGAGATTCATTTTTGTAGATGGAAGGATCATTCAAGACTAGCGAGGTTAATTATATTGAGCCTCTTATCAGTAGGCAGTCTCATCATATCCTAGATTATATTTTGAGAATTGAAAGGGGAAGCCTATTCATTCATCAGCTCCTCTCACAAATATCTGAGGTTTCATGGAGAGTCGAAGCACAGTTGACTCGCATTGATCAATTAAGGACACTCACCACTATTCACTCAATCACTAATAGTTAGGAGTCTACATTAAACTTATTTTGCTTCTTGCACTGTCAAGAGAGAAAGCAAAAACCTTTTTATGCTCCTTATACGACATATCAAGAGGCACTTTTTCTTTATTTGATTCATGTCTGAAATTCCGACTTTCTCCATAAATGCATCAAAATACTCCATCCGCATCAAAGATATAAAAACTTACTTACAGCTGAAGGGTTGGAATAATTGTTCATAATTCCAACCTAAAGCTTAAGTCATATTCAAACTCATGCAAGCTAAGCATTAGACTACTTAGTCCATTTTTCCTGATAAAAGGAATTTTACATGAAAGAGGCCTTGTTGACAAGTGCCGAAAAGCATTTATTATAATCTAAAATAACAATATTTATTGAAAATGTAAAAAGAGGCAAGACGTGCGCATCAACACGTGACCCATATAAGTCATTGAAAAATAGATGTTTGTTTAATGAATGACAATGATACTCCCACCAGAAATGGAGATCCTATAGTTGTATCAATCACCTTAACCTAAACTCCGATATCATTTTTGATCAGCCTGAACTATGGTATTGTTTGTCCTATGATTGCACACATTGCCCGTAGATCCCGCCCCAAATTCTTTCACCAAAGCCCTTCTATCCCAAACCAAAACAACAAGCACAACATAATATGTTATATCTCTAGTGCCGGTTGCTCCATTCCCTCTAAAAGTTTATTATCTCGGTCATAAAAGCTACTGACACTAAATTGTCATTTATATATATTTAAAACATTACTATCACAATAAAAAATATCAACTATCTTAGGATACTATTGTTTTCGAAGGGAGTCTCTTCTCTTCCTCAGTAAGTGAATATTATCCGTGCCATAGAATCTGTCTCCATCAACTTCGTATCATATGCCATCTGCCACAACCATTTTAACGCTTTTGTGTTCGTATCTCATTGATATCTTTTTTTCCTGTTTTTTCCAGCAGGGCCTTTTATGCCTGGTCTATGCTTTTCTTTATACCGATACCCTTTCTTTTTTCAGGGATAAAGAAAGATTCCAAATTTCAAAAAACAAGAGTTGGAATGCACACACATAGGAAAAAGTACATAACAACGATGTATATCATGATATAATTAATAACCATTATGATTAGTTGATAATACTTATTATGATTTTGTGAAAGATTACTGCAAGAACTTTCATTAAACTCCGAAACTCTATGGGATCGACCTTGTTGTTGTGAGAGTTCTCAATTCATGAGGATCACTGAGTGATTTATGTTGATGCAAACAGAACCTAAAGTAAGAGTTGGATTAGAAGTTGATGTAATAGATTATGAACTGATTTATTATGCTCATGACTATGAAACCACAGTTATTAATGTCTTGATAGCATTTTGGGTAACTCCTCAACCCAAAGTTTTACTTGAGGAAGTAGTGCTGTGGTAACTACTGAATCTTCTACTGGTACATGAATAATTATGTGGATTGATTGGCTTACCAACCTCGATTGTTATAAAAAAAAAAAAAAAAACATACTACCACTTCAAGACTGTTGCTAAAATAGAAAATCATTATATATGTTACGAAGTTTACCTGTTAGACTTTTTAAACGAGGCTCAATTACTAATATGTTTACATCCATTATGGTAATGTATTTGGTTCAAAGTCCTACACGCTCTACGCCTGGAGAATCTCCGAATCCATCCTTTTTCATACGAAAACTTTTCAAGGCCCACCTCATGGCATCCAAGTTTAGAGGCATAGATTGAAGAAGTTTGGCCGCCCACGTGTATCGAGTAGAATCATTACGAATGGTGAAAAGCAATGAAACCGGTAGAAACTGTTTGATGCATCCTACTAGCCGGAGGTGGTTCTACGTTGGATGGCCCAACAAGGATGATGATGTCGATACTATAAACGGGTGCATTTTTAACACTCGAAGAACTCATATGGAAGGGTAGGGATATGATCGAGCGGTACAAACATAACAGAGGTGGCCAGCATATCTACTCCTCCGTTTGGAAACGGCCAAGATTCTTTGCCCATGGCGAGGAGAAGACGAGCAGTTTCTGTACGGAGGTGTACGTCGGCATAGCATAGGGTTTGGAGCACTGCAGCACATTCTCTCTCCAATTCTTTTGCCTTTTGGGTTGGGGCATTGGACAAGCATCTTTTGGTTTCACGGTGTTCCTCTTTTGGAATAAAGGCAAAGGGCTTAAGAGTGTACAGAAATGAACCAGGCATTTCTGATCGTAGTTTGCATGAACGGGGGCAACCGGGAAACTTGGAGAGATGGACACATGCCGCAATGCAAAGAGATTCTAAGATTGAAAAAGACTTGTCCTTCCGAACGTAAAAGAGATTCTACTCAGCGAACAAAAGGCCAGAAGGAATAATATAAAGTTGCAGACACAAATGGGGAAATTCTTTTCATGGGCATTGTGTCTTGCAAAACAGTAGAACGACATCATTTCATGTTCCTATATTAGATAGGCTTAGAGTTTCATGTTGCTTTCATGGTCGAATAATTTCACAATGGAATCACCTGACTAATATGAAAAAAAAAATAACCAACTTGTTGTCAAAGTACTAGGAAAATTACCGAAATAGTCCTAAATCTATTGTGACTTTTCCAATTTAGTCTTTTTTTTATTTATTTTTTTTTTGCCAATTCATTCTTTAATCTTTTGTAATTGTGCTAATTTAGTTAATCCGGCCATTTTTGGCCAACTGGCGTTGACGTGGACATTAGTTGCCCAATTGGCCAATGCTATCGCGGACAATTTTTTAATAATTCTTCATTTTATTTTTTTTCGAATATTTATTTTTCCTCACTTCCTTCTCCTTTTTCTAGTCAATTGTCATTGGCGATAGGCCAAAGGCAAGGCCGACAAGGAAGCCTGGCCATGGCTAGGTGACCTCGCCTAGGTCGCTAGCTAGGCTAGTGAGGCTCGTCCTCGCCGAATCTGGCGAGGGTTGAGCTTCACTGACCATGGGCAAGGCCCGACTTGCCAGAGGTTGTAAGGTCAAAGGCTGCAACCTCGCACGGCCTTTGGTGAGGGTTGCTAGTGGTTGGGCAAAGCTCACCCTCATCGGATCTTGTGGGAGTTGAGCCTCACCGGCCATGGTGAAAACCGACCTTGCCAAATCCAACAAGGCTCGGCCTCGCCTAGCCATGGCGAGGTTGCAACCTACCTATGGTCAGCGAGGCTCGCCCAAGCTAGAGGTAGGCGAGGCTTTTGCCCAACCATGGTGAGAATAATATCATCGTCGCTGGGTGAGGCTCACCCTTGCTAGTGGTTGGCGGGGCCAAGCCTCGCCATTGGTTGGCGAGGCTGGCCTGGCCAACACTCGCCTCTGGTCGATTGACTAGAGGAAGGGGGAAGGAGGGAGGAGGAAGAAGGAAAAAAAATTATTATTAAAAAATTATCCACGTCAACGTTGGCCAAATGACCAATGTTCATGTTAGCGTTAATCGGCCAAAATTGATTAGATGAACTGAATTGACACAATTACAAAAATGTTTAAGACTAAATTGACCAAAAAAAAAAAAGGTTTTGGACTGAATTGGAAAAATTATAATAGGTTTAGGACTATTTTGGTAATTTTTCCCTCAATGAACGGTTTGATAATAGAAACGAAATATGCCTAGCTATGTGTAACTCTAGAATTAATAATACCGAACCGGTTATAGCAGAGAAAACGTAGTAATTATTAAAAGAAAAAAACAACAAACTAGGAGCAAACAAACTAAATGGTTGCGCTGTAAATCTGTAATGCATATTTAGAGGTGGCTCTAGAGAAGGGAAACATCAGTTTCTTGAGATCCAAAGCTTCTTCAAATGGATGTTTGGGACACAAAAGGGCTCGAAGCGAAATTCCTAACAAGTACTCACGTGCGTTCCAGATTCTACACAAGATGTATTTAAGTTACTAGAAAAACCCTCTTTCTTTCTTATTTATTTATTTATTTTTTTAGTTTTGGCTAGTGCGATAAGAAGATGAAAAGGCACTCTTTATTCAATTTGGTAGAACGTGGGTCTCCAAAACCCGATATCGCAGATTCAAATATTTTGGAATGTGATTCCAGTTGTGATTATATTAGTTTGAAAATTAAACTTTAAAAAAAATGAACAGTAATCTTAATTTGAACTCTTTTGGAATAAAGAAAGGGAAAAAAGTCAACAAAAACCCAAAATCCTAAACTTTGTTGACTATGACACATTTACCCCAAACCTTTTTTTTGTGACACCAAAATCTCAAATTTGAATTTATGTGATATATTTATCCCAAAATTATATAGTGTGATATATCTATCAAAATTTATTTTTTTGTGACACCAAAAATCCTAGACTTGTATTGGTATAACATATTTACCCTAAAAATTTAGTGTCTTAGAAAAGGTTTTGGGTTTTTATGTGTCATAATAAAAAATAAAAAAAAAAGTGGTAAATGTGTCACACAAGTATAAGTTTGAGGTTTTTGGTGTCATAAAAAATTTTGCGTAAATACGTTCCATGAGTACAAGTTTAGGGTTTTTAGTGTAACAAAAAAAAAAATTGGGGTAAATGTGTTATAGTAGCCAAAGTTTGGGATTTTTGGTGGCTTTTTCCCCCATAAATAAGAGAGAAGGTCAAATTAAACAAAGGATGTTAATTAATCAAATGTCCAGCTAATCTCGGTAGGCTAGACATGAGTCCGAGGCCGGGGTCTTGAATTTGAGCGTCGAGAACCCTATAGGCTTAACCCAAGTCCGGGGTTGAGGTGTTAGGGTCGGGCACCGGGGTCACTAGCCGAGCCAAGGTCCTAAGTGGAGAGCTGAAAGCTCCAATCTGGCCTCTAGACACCATTGTCTTGTGTTCGTCCCACGGTGGTGCTTGTTGGGGCGTTGGAGACTAGGGTCCGAGCGTCGGGCTCTATGGGGGAGGCCTAAAGGACCAAGGTCCATGCACCGGGGTCTCTGTGGGGCGCTCGTGCTCGTGCTCATCTCCAGGGTCGCAAAAATACCGTCAAACGGACCACCTGATCTCTCTCTCTCTCTCTCTCCCCCGACCGTGAGAGGGTCCAGGATCATCTTTCAAAAGGAGGGCGGAAAGGGATGCTGATTTTCTCTCTCTAGGGAGCTCACTTTTGCCCCTTTATGCCTTTCGATGCACTATGCATTGCTTCCAGACACAATTCCAGGAGCCTCGCTCACATTTACAGTCCCTCGCTATCTATGCGTGTATCTTTAGCCCTTTGTTACCGAGTCTATCCATTAAGGCCTCCAGAGCGTTGTGACCGTGTGCGTTCTTGGAGGTTCCTTGACTGCAAAACCTTGTGTGTCGGCGTGGCCTGATCATCTCAAAATGCATTTCCGCGGATAGTTGAAATGGCTTCCTCCAGCGGGTCTTGTGACCAGCGACTTGGTGGGACATGTTCGCACTGAGCGTGGGCACGTCCCTGAGCTACGGCTCGAAGCATGTCGCTGACAGCTGCGACATCGAGCCCTACACCTCGGTACGGACGGCGCACTCTGGAGGATGGGTTATTACATGGACCTGGTGCATGCATTCGAGCCAAACAAGTATGAGGGCTAAGAAATTGTGATGAGAATGCATGAATCAGGTCCATGCAATAACGAATTCTCATTCTGGAGGGTGCAGTTGATCGCCTGTTGGTATGTAATGGTTTGACAGAGGGTTTGGAGAGAGAGAGAGAGAGAGAGAGAGAGAGAGAGAGAGAGAGAGAGAAACAGCGACGGGGAAAAATATCAGCTTTGAAGCTAATCAATCTCATGTGAATCATTCAAGAGTCATCTTCATTTTCCTTCTACTTTCTGCACAGGGGAGGACAGATCGGATGCACCAAGTCCTGGTGAGCCGAGCACGCAAGAGTGGATTCGCTGGTGCTTCGACTCGCTCCCGTCGGTAAGACATATACGCACGCCACAAGAATTTCAATTCATAGCCCGAACGCGTGTCGGAGGAGCAAACCCTCACTGCAATTTTTCGATTTCTTTTGTTGAGCAAAGCCATCGAAGTGCAAGAATCAGACGTAGCAATTGTGAAATTACCCATAAATCGTGCTTAAGTCTGAAATTTCAAAGTTCAGATTTAGAGGGAAGGTGTTAAATGTAGATCGCCTGTGTCAATTCCTCATCGCAATCTAGCAACCCGGCTTGATGAACTAGTTGTCCAAACCGATCCTAGAACTCATAGGATTACTCTCTCTACTGCATCATCACTAGGAAATCATGAGATCTGCGGCATCTAAATGGCATGTGTACTTGCCCTAGAGCTTGATGATTGTCGGAATATCTGACCAGAAGGTTGAGATTATTGGCAGAGAGAGAGAGAATATATGTAAAGAGCTTATAAATCTTATGACAAGCGATGTGAGATACTTTGACACCTTTTATCGCATGCAAGTCAAATTATGAATGACAAGTAAAATCCAAGAAACGTGAATTGCACGTAAAATCCAAGAAACAAGATATCGCACATGCGAAATAAACTGAAATGGAATCTAACTCTGATACTATATTAAAAATAGTCCCACCAAATATATGTAAAGAGCTTATAAATCCTATGACAAGCGATGTGAGATACTTTGGCACCTTTTATTGCATACAAGTCAAATTATGAATGACATGTAAAATTCAAGAAACAAGATATCGCACAGGCAAAATAAACTGAGATGGAATCTAACTCTGATAGTCCCACCTAAAAGCTTAAACTTGGAGGTCTATGGGACCACATCTAATAAAGAGCATATGGAACCCCTGAAAAATTGGTTGGGACGCCTCGACACTAGTAATAGATCTGAATTTTCTTCTTCAAAGAATTATAGTAAGAAGGACGACTTCACATATATACCAATAACTTGCAGCAAAACGCCGCATCCATTAGAAGGTTCAAAGCTTAACTGAGACTATAGCCATAGCCATCCGCGCCTTTAAACTTTCCCTCGCCGGCTTGCACTCAACTGGGATGTCATCGGCAGAGGTTTGCAGGCTCTTTCTGCAAGTTGAAGTGGATGGCGGCGGCGGTGCGGCCGATGCAAGGGCGGTGAAGAGGCGTGTGTTGAAGTTGGCGCGTGAGTTGGGAAGTCGAGGAGGCCGGTGGGAGCTTTCCGCCGGAACAGCGCGCCGGGATGTAGTGGGTGGATCCCCACCGGAGGGCGTGGCCCCACGGAGGGTAATATCTCTTTGGCTGCCCATAAGAAAGGAAAAATACATTTTCAACGTTCCTCTCCTTTAGGGTGGCCATTTGTAAAGGAAAATTGTCCAAAAAACCTTAAACCTATTATCCTTATATCAATTAATTCTAAACTTTTTAATTTTGCTAAATAAGTTTTAAATCTTTTCATATTTTGCTAATTGAGTCATCTAACCAATTTTCGTCAGAAATCACTGATTGGACGAGCACCGTCCACGTGGCACGACCAACGTTAGCATGAATTTTTTTTTTAATAATATTTTAATATTTTTCAAAATTTTAATTGGTTTTTCTTTTTTTATTTAAAAAATTCCTTTTCTTTTCTATTCTTTTTTTAATTGGGCCTCATCAATTGCCGGTGAAGGCTGCCGGCCTCAAGTGAGGATTGCCTTTGTTGACCTCGAGCGAGGGACACTCAGGCTTGGGTTGGCAAGGCGGCCCTCACCGGATCGGGTGAACATTAGACGTAACTAAAGTCACAAAAGGTCATTGCGAAAATTTAAAAATTAAAGAAAGTGACAACCGAGTTGGACGAGTCTATTTGGCTCATATACAGCCAACGAGTAGGAAGCCCCTTCACTTATCGTCACAATCTTTTTTTGCTCGCTATTATTCATTTTCAGAGCATGGAACTAAGCTTTAGATAATATTATAACTGTGACACCACATTACTCTAACTGTGAAGGTTATATTTAAAGATAGATGTGGGAAGAACCATGGCTAAATCAAAATTCATGACACGAGAAAAAGTAAATTCGATTTTGCTATGAAAAAATTAGATTGATTAGTTTTTCTCCTAACCGATAAGTCTTATCTAAAAATTTGATGGAAAAGTTAATTAATATTTGTGCCTCTTTACACATTTAGATTGACTCATCAAGTCAATGAATTTGCCTTGCCTGGGTCTCGTATCTTCATCTTAGGAAATCATTTAGTTGACTGGAGTTTGCCCCAGTGGCCACTCTTCTAACATAATAGGGGGAGGTAGAGGGTTCAAATCTCCACATTTTCAAGGGTTGGGATGGAGACGAATTAGTTTCAAGTGTGGGGAAAAAATGAATAAAGAATCCTCAAAGTCATGGTTAATCGAATTTGAAGTCGAATGGGTAATCGAATTTCATTTATGCTCAATCTTTAAGAAAAGATATGATCTTAATATGTCCAGCACACACAAAGTCGCAGATCAAAATATGATTTCTATTCCATTTTGATCGTTTGCATATTTGTGGGCCTTTCGGGCCATGTACTTTTGTGCATATTTGTGGGCCTTTCAGGCCAGTGCTCTCATGACAGCCGGCCGCAATCTTCTGTTGCTCAGCGGCTACAATATTTCTAACATCCACATCATCTAAAGATTGACAGGCGAAAAGCTCCTGATGTATTCGCTCAATAAACTGAGCCATCAAAAGATCACGATTTCTATTTCTAATCTCCCATTTTCAGGTCTCTCATCATGGTCAATCTCAAGAAGAAGAGGACCCAAAAAGCCCGAACTGTCATATGCTACAGGGAAAATAGCTATATCTGCAACAAGTAAAAACACCATAATCAGGAGTTAATCGTAAGAATTGCATAAGTTAACATGTACAGCACTACAATCAGACATGGATTGTCATGAAATTTATGCATCCCTTCAAATTCCAGTATGCTTGACAACTATCAGATTTAGTATGGCATGTGGCCATTCTCTTATGGATTAGTCTATGGTGACTACAGATGATTCCATTCCCAAAACTCCTTCCAAAACGTTACTCTCGGGACACCTGTCATCACTATCAAAGAGATCGCTATAATCACCCTCCGACTTGACTCTACCCGGAAGTAGCACCTCTTTTGGGTTGAGCACTTATGCCATCTTTGTGGCATAAAGCTTAACGCCCATGATGTGTAGATGCAACTCACAAAGCTTACCAGCCTACAAGACGAGAACTACAATACGCTTAAGATGTAGCTTTCTTCAGGCCTTGATAAGACAAGGAGATAAGGCTCGATAAGGCTCGCGGGACCATGACATAAGACGGCAATGCTACTGGGAAAATTATAGGACATCTCAAAACTCAAAAGGTCAATGACTCTAGTTCCCTTAGTCCCCACAGTCCCCACAATGAGTGCTAAATGCATCATATTTTTGTCAAAGATTGCATTTCCAACCGTAAAGGTGTGGGAGACAAGAAACAAAGAATGTGACATTTGATCAACTCTCTACTAGAATGCGATTATACATAGAAATTAAGAAATCAGTCAAACTACTTAGCACATCGCTGGGAAATTAAAAAATCAACAAAGTGAAGTAACTTACTACTCATACAACACAAGGTTTTAGATTGACAAAGCTTATACGTACCAAAAAATTGCAAATTTCAAGAAATTACTTGTAGGAGTACTGCAAAAAGTGATAAATTTCCCACGAGCCCACCATTGAACATCGCTGCACACATTTGAATGTCAGGCCCAATGTTCTCAGCACAAAAGACAGCATCTTATCAAAAATTTGGTGTCCAGTAAGCATGTGTCACGGGCAAGGGAACCCTTGCCCCTTGCCCGTGCGATCTTAGGATTTCTCCCAAACAGCCTTTAGAGAGAGAAACTCTAGAAAGAAGATCTAGATTGTATTACTATCTATTACGAATCTTTAGAGAGAGAAGCTCTGGATTGTATTACTTGTAAATGAAATGAGTATAATGAGAGGATGAGATCCCTATATATATAAATACAAAGCAAACCATATTCGTAGATCTCTCCTCAATCTAACGGTGGAGATCACATCTTTCTAACTACTAACTACCCACATTTATTCCATACGAATACAATTACCATATCGCCCGCCCTCGAGAGTATTCTAGAAACTCGAGAAAACCCTAGAGGGATATAAGTCGAAGGTCGCTTAATCCACGGATATGTCACGACCATCCCTTAGAACCCTTGTCGCGACCTAAATTTTGGGTGTCGATCACCTAGGGTTTGGCTAATAGATTATTAAGCCTAGAATTAACTTGGGCTCTCCCAAGCCCATACCATTTCGTGACTTAAGTTCAAGTTCTTAACATGTAATTGATTTTTTAATCAGGAGTCGCCACTAATCTATTTTTTGGTGAGTCGATTAGAAACCCAAGTAAAGTAACATGAGTTTCACTTTACTCCTACGAACTAGAGTCTAAAGATACGGAGACTTTGTTACACTAGATTTCTCTAATGCCCTTTCGGTACCACTTTTTTTTTTAAAAAATTTTCAAAAATGTTTTTGTAGGTAGTTCGGATTGATTTTAAATCTATTTCCTAACATGTGAGGTGATTATGCAGGTGCACAACCACCAATTTAACATCCAAGAAAACAATGAAAAAAAAATGCGGGGACTTACATTGTAGCAACGAAAGCATCTACATAGTTAGATTAAAAATTCACTTCATTAACCCTAGATATGGTTTTTAATTAACACGCAATTTTTTTTATTTGTTTTCACTTAATTAATGAAAATCATGCAATATGCAATGTAATATTAACTAAATGACCTAATTCTAATGACATGCAATTTTTAATTAAATGGACCTAGCAATGATCGCTAAATGACATGCATTTCATGAACTTAATTCTATGTGACATGCGCATGATATTTTTGTATTTTTTTTTTATAAAAATTCGTAATTAAAATTACTAACAATAAAAATCTAACTAAGGTGACATATTATCTATTTGAAGTTAGGAAATAAACTAATATGAATCGTATCTTAACTTAGAAATTTATCTCGAGATGCAATTTAATTCCAAGATATTATCTAACCTAGATTTCATCTAAACATGCATTCTAATATAATTAAAAAGGTATCTAACTATTCTATCATGCAATTCTATATAGGAAACCAAATCTAATCTACATGATATGCAAATGCAATTTTTTTGTATTTTTGGGATAAATAAAGCGATTAAAAGATAAGCACCAAATCATTCACGGTCATCAAATATATTATCCATCGTCCGAATTTGGAAAGGATATCTAATCAAAGTTGACTATTTCGCTAATAAAATCGATAAATTGATCTTAAGCCTTAAAGATCAAGATATCAATTTTATTCCCACATGATTAATAATTCCATCTAAAGCCTTATGGGTAGAATCAAAGATTATATGTAGTTGCGAATTAGGAAATAAATCCTAATTGAAAGTTATGTTTGTCACCCATGAATATGAACACTAGATATTAATAGACACATATTAGCAATAAAATACTGAAATCAAATTTGGATAAAATAATTACCTAATATTGCAAGAATTATTGCCACATTCGAGCTCGACAGAATCGGCTTGACAGATGACCGGGAATAGCTTGTGGGTGAGGCTTGGCACATCAGATGGGTCTCGGGTCGGCGCACGCCATGGCAAGGATGGCGGGGCTTGGGGGAACTCGCTTGGTGCGACAATATGGCGAAGGACCAGCAACGGCAACTAATGAGGACATCACTGGAAACTTGGCAATGAATTTGAATCAACAAGATTTGATATTTGTTCCCTGATCACTCTCTGTGAATACTCAAATGTGGGGTCTCTCCTTGGCGTTTTCCACAATGACGAGGATGTGGGTAGAACCTGAAAAAAAGAATTAAGAAAAGAATATTAGTGGAATGCAAATATTTGATATTGATGAAGGATCGGCTTCCCCTTTCTTGTCTTTTTTGCAAAAAGCTTCCTCTGTCTCTCTCGCCTTGGACCACTCCAGACAAAGAGCACCGCTTCAAAGGCTTCTCTTTTTTCTATGCTTTTGGTTGTTCTCTTTTCCTCTCTGGATCGTCTCTTGAGAAGTGATTACGCGCCAATCGTGAATCTTCCGATGAAGTCGACCCAGACCAGCCACGAAATTTTGATCTCACTGCGTCGGTGATTGAACTTTGCTGAGGATTGCTCGCTGGACTAAGAACTCGCCTGGAATTGCTGAGCATCGGGCTCATGACACATCTGGACAGCAGCTTCGTCGTCAAGTTTGGAGTGATGCTGGCGGAGCACGGCGGTGCGTTGGTGGATGAAGAACTGAAAGCTGGAACAGTAGGCCAGAAATTGTTGGGCACCGGTAATTGCAGGAGCAACGTAGAAGTGGAAGTATGGCAGCGACAATGATGACTAATGGATCTTGGGAGGCGGTGATAGAGCAATCCCAGAGTTAGGACCGAAAGAGCAGATCTCGTCTCTCAATGTGGCCGTGTATTCAATATGTGTGGTGTGGCCCTTTGTTCGGCATTGAATTGCCTACGACCACAATATCAGAACAAAACAAAGTAATTACCGAAAATATGGAATGAACAACTTTAATAGGGAGAGAAACAATCCGGTTTTATCACAGTGAAATCATTGGATGGCAATAAGTGCTTGGGTACCCTGGCCACTTCGATGTCTCACTGCTAGAATTATCGTTGGACATGTAAGAGTTTAATCTAGGCAAGAAACAAAAATAAAATCACTTTAGTTCGAACAGCAAATTGGAATCGCACACAATCAAACTTAAAAAAAGAAGCTCGACTTAGCTTTATGCTTGTCGTCAATATCCATGACGCATGATGAATGTGGGATGTCGTCAAGAGGACTACACCATCCAATAGACCAATCGGAGAATTCTCGAGATCGTCCACGCTCCCTAGTCATGAAAAATGAGCCTCTCTTTTATAGTGATTCGAAACGATCTCTTTACATGGCATTTCCCGAATTACCATTTCTTGTCACATTAAATCAAATCTGTATGATTTGGCAATCAGCTCAATTCTTGCTCATTTTTCACTTGATTTCAAAATTGTTGCTGCATTTAATAAAATCCGGACATCCATCAAAATTCTATATTTCCTTGCATAATTCAATCAAATCAATTTCCCCCGTTTTCATTTTTTTTATTTGTTCAAAATGCAATTTTATTTTTCCAAAATTAGGTGTCAACAACCCTCTTGGATCGGCTTTCTTTCAAGCCATGACACATGACTATTGACACCTAAATTTTGATTAGGTTTTTTAAATTAGACCTTAGTCTCTTTTAATCTTTGTTTTTCCTTTTTTTCCGATAATAAATAATAGATAATTAAAAAAAAAGGGAAAAAGCCATGAAAAACTTGAATTTTGCCCAAAGTGACATTCTTATCCCAAACTTTTTTTTATGACGTGAAAAATCTTGAACTTTACCAACCGTGACATATTTATCCCAAACTTTTTTTTGTAACACAAAAAACCCTGAACTTTTGTTATATGACACATTTACCTCAAAATTATAGGGCATTTTGGTATTTTCATTTTTTAAAATTTTTTTCTTTTTGGTCGGCGGAGGAAGTCGGCATCCCGGTGAAGGCTGCCCTCACCTACGTTAGGAGAGGATGTCCCTGCCCTCGCTTGCGTTGGGAGAGGGTGTCCCTACCCTCGCCAGATGCTGGCTTCCCTCCGCCGGCTCCGTCGTGGTCGGCGGAGGGAAGAAGAAGAAAAAAGAAAAAAAAAAGAAAAAGGAAAAAATAGAATAAAAAGACAAAAATGCCCTTGATGGGGGTAAATGTGTCACGGTTGGTAAAGTTCAAGATTTTTCACGTCACAAAAAAAATGTTTTGGATAAATGTGTCATTTCGAGCAAAGTTTAGGGTTTTTCATGGCTTTTTCCCTAAAAGAACAACAGAAAACGAAAAAATAAAAAACAGAAAAAAAAAAAGCAGCCTATCAAGCTAGGTTGGGCTGGGCCTTTGAGCCCAGCCCCTCCTTTTTCTCGCGCGGGCCCTCCACGGCCCGATCGGCGTGACCTGGCTCGGCCCCCTCTTCTCTCCCTTTGTCTTCTTCCTCCATGGATGAGCAGCACATGCAGGGAGCTCCGACGCGCGCGATGCTAGATGGAGGGATGGACGGTGACGTATGGCGCTACAAGTGGAGAAGACGCCTCTTCAATGCGGTAGGTGGCCTAGCTAGAGCCTTCGAGGGGATGCCGGTTCGGCCAACGGAGGCAGCTCGGAGCGCAAAGGACCAGCTGTCCAAACATCTCCGTCGACCGGCCTCCACGCCTATAAATAGAGCGTCGGAGGGGAAGGTGAAGGACACGATGGCAAAGAGAGAGATCACCAGTAGTGAGATTCGAAAGCCTTCTTGAGAGACTTCAGGGGAGGCCCGAGCGCGAGCCACTGGAAATCTCAGATCTGGCCGAAGGAAGGGCGGCCGAAGAAGACACAAAGGCTGCGAAGGATCGAGGGTTGCAAGCTTCGAACCTCCCACTGAGAGACTTCAGGGGAGGCCCGAGAGCTGGCCAACAGGAGATCTGAGTCGAGGCCAGAGAGAGAGTGGGTCAGATTCGACCGGTGGAGGCTCAGATCTAGCCGAAGTGGAAGAAGCTGAGGCAGTAGAAGGTCGGAGCCAAAGAGAGGAGGTTCTGGAGGACCAGATCTGGGAAGTCGAAGACTCGCCGCCGCTGCCTCGTCTCGACCATCGCTCCCTGCTACCATTCCCCGCCCCGATGCCGTTGTTGTAGGCCTGCCATCTCACTAACCAGCAACGCTACCGTGCTGTACCCTCGCTGTGAATAGGTAACAAATTGTTGACCGACTCGTCATCGCCATCACCGCCATCACCGCTATTGTCGCTGTTAAGCCCGTCGTCACCGCCGTCGCCGTCTGCTCGGTGACGTCTCGGTCTCCCTCACCAGTGCCGCGAAGGAGCAAGAGGGAGAGGAGGCCGGGAACCGGGTCGATTTGCGGGTCTGTCCGACCCGGTTTCCCTGTTTTTGGGTAAGGTTTTGAAAAAGCGGGCCGGCTGGCCTCACGTGTGGGTCGTGATTAAGAGAGAAAGGAAATGCTCGGCCTAGCCCACGCCTCAATCCCATCTGGGTAGTAGGCCATTTGGGCCGTAGATTAGCGACTTGGGTCAGACTCAACCCAGGGATCCGACCCAGTTAGTTTTTATATTATTATAATATAAAATAATATTTTAATAAATAAAATAGAAACTAGAAAATAATTTATTTTCCAGAAAATAAAAAAATAAAAAATATCTCATATTTTCCTAAAAAGGCCAAAAAAGTCAGAAAAAGCAAAAAAAAGGATTTATATTTTCCAAAAATACCAAAAAATAAAAAAAATACCCTTTTATGTCAAAAAAATGTTGTTCCTCCATAAATCCATGGAAAACTCCTCAAAAATCTAAAAAGCCTTAGGGTTTAAACAAGATTAGGCACGGGAAGAGCATTAATGATAATTAGTGTAATCAAGTCTCCGAACCTAGTTTCTCTGGTTACATAAGAGCGAGTATTTTTTCCGATACTTTACTTGGGTTTTTAATCAACTTAACTTAAATTGATTAGTGGCGACTTCATTTTAAACTTGATAAAGTCGTATTGGTGAACTTGGGAGAGTCCAGGTTAAGCCTAATAAATCTACCCGCATCATTAGCCTCCGTAGACGCTCACCCCAATCAAGCGCTGAAAGAAAGAGGTCGCAACAATGACAAAGCCCCCTGCCAAATGCAAATATTCTGCGAATGACTAGTTGCATCTGCAAGATAGAGTTCAATACTCATGCACTGATAAACTGCATTAACAAACAAAAGCACAACATCAATTGTCAATTACGTAAGGCACCCATGTAGTCGGCAGGTCAAACGCACATCAATTTGGTAAAAGCTATCTAGAGTCTTCAGGAAGGGTTGAATTTATCAATATCAAATAAGCTTTAGTAAGACGTGACATAAGGCTTGTCTTAATTAGTTTCTAAAAGCAGATTAAGCAGGCGACAAGCATGTAGATAGAGTCTGTTCATGAGATCATCCATGGAGTTAAAGTTAATGCAGAAGAGGAGGCTCCTACATAGATTAGATGAATGATTTTAAATTGATTGTTCTAAGAACATCTTCACCAGATACAAAAGCACGCTGTAAGTCTGCACAAGCAAGCTTCGGCTAGCACAGTCTCCACAATGTAATGTATTATAATCTAAACCCTAAGCAAGCTTTGCGTAAGTAATATTCATAGCTTTCCATATGGAATCTTCGGAGCAACTACACTTGTAACATCAGGGACTGGGAGATGCAGGTCAACCGACAGCCAGATATCGCCGTACCCCTATATGGAAGGGGGGAGCAAAATGCCGAGTACTACATATCCCAAGACCCAACCAGACATTGTCGCCATGAGATCAAGGAAGTGAAGTAGAAGGGCACAATAAGTACCTAACTCCAGGCCCACAATCATGTTAAAACTTAAAGGTCTAGAAAACAGCGATAGGTGCTCTACAATCGAGGCTCAATTGACCCCGAGAACCAAAGATTGGCGTTCCTGTATTCCCTTTGAGTTTTCTAGATAAAACTACAAAAATGCTATGAAACAAAGTGGTGATTAGACCTATCAAAATAGGTCTTAAACCCATATATGACTGGATTATTTACATTTTGAAAAGACTATTTAAATGGGTTTAAAAATTGAAAGCATAAAATAAATGAATTTTAAATGAGTTAGACTTAAAACCCATTTTCAATCTAAGGCTCACATTTTTTCTTTCCCTATTTGGCCTTATAAAAAAATATTTTTTAAAATAATAATTGGAATTATAATTATTGTTTATGTTTACTTTTTTTTTTTTTTTCCTTTTTTTCTTTCCTCCTCCATCTTCCTTAGCCGGTGGTTGGCATGATGACAGCTGATAATCGACTAGGCAAGGCTTGAGCTCGTTGACAATTGGCGAGACTTAAACTCGCCGACATCAGCCATGCTCAAGATTGCCAATCTAGTAAGGTGGAGGCCTTGCCAATGTTTGGCGAGCCTCAAGCTCGCTTGTGGCTAGCCGTCGATAATTGTTGTGGTCAACAATCAGCCAAGGAAGAAGCAAAAGAAAAAAAAAACAAAAGAAAAGAAATGAGAAAAGAGAAAAAAATAATTAAAAATTATATTTAAAAAAATTTAAAAATAAAAATAAAAATAATTAATATTTGATTTTTTAAAAATAAAAAATAATTATAATTCGATTTTTTAGAAAAGGAAGAAGAAGAAAAATTAAAAGGAGCCACGGAAGAAAAATTAATCATATTTTTCATACTAAACCGCAGAAAATATTTTCTAATTTATTTTCAGATTTCAAGCAAAAAAAAAAAGTATTGTAATTCTCCTTCAAAATTACTTATTCAAGAAAAAAATCTTATTAAAAAAATTATAAAATTTGTCCACTAGATTTGTGAAAGTATTTTAGCAATACCATTCAAAAAATCATATAAATTAAGCCTTTTTAGGTTTAATTAAATGGGTTGGGTATGGATTGAGAATGGTTCAAATCAAGTATGGATTGAGAATTTTGAACCATAATAAATGTATTTAAATAGGTTGATTTGAGTCAAACCCAACCCACCTTTTTGATTGGTCTAGTGGTGAGTTTGGAGATAAGTTGTCCATTTTCCTAAATCAATATGCACGGGCATACTCGACAAAAATCCATGTTCCACCATCAAGAAAAGTCAAAGTTATGCACTTTCATGGCCTGAAATCCAAGTAAAAACCAATAGACACTGAAAAAAAAAAAAAAATTCCTCGATGAACCTGTCCTTCCCACTAAATGAATAGTCCTCAGTAGCAACATCACCACAACCCATCCCCTCTAAATAATAATTTTACACCAGTTTTACCATGCTATTAAATGAGGAAACCACCTAAAGGTTGAGATAATTAGCTAGCGATCTCTGTGATTCCACCTTGCGCAAGAATTTGCCCCTAAATAAAAACCAGAAATAAAGCAGAATCGCCCCACAACTTCAACAGTCTGCAACAGAGAGCAGGGACTAGTCCGGCTATCATAAACGAACGGACCCTATGCTGCCGCAAAAAGCTCGATGACCACAGCCCCAAGAGCCAAAGCCAGACCTAAACCTCTCGCGAACCTGTCTCCGAAGCAACGCATCAACTGGTACACTAAGTAAACTGGCGCAGCTTTAGCAAACAAGTGCTCAAAGAACAACAAGAACAAGATCACGAACAAACAGCCGCCCGCCAAGTCCTTCCCTTCACCCAAGTACGAAAGCGACAGCACCAAGCACCAATTATACTGAAAATGCACGTCGTCCCGGCGGCGTTCATGGTGATTCTCTTGAAGAGGACGACGGAGTCAAAACCATAGTTGAGGCCGCGATGGAGGTGGATGATGATGGGGTTGATGGCGCAGGTGGCAAAGGCTACGTGCCTCTCGAGGACGGAGATGGGCAGCTGTGGCCGCGGCTTCGTTATGGGGGTGGTCAGCTTGTGGATTGCCAGCGAGAGTCTCGGTCGAGTCGGGCGAGAAGAAGGAAGCAGCGTGTGGGACGGATGGTAGTTGGGTGGGAAAATGGCAAAAAAGAAAATTTGGATTTGGATTTTGATGTCCAAGAAGAACTTGATAATATAGTCATGTTCTAGAGCATTTTGGACATAAATACTAGTAGTTGATAGATGGAGAGAGGCAATCTCTACCATTAAATCTAGAGTTGATCACAGTTTTAATGAATCAACTTCTTGTATAAGCAAACATTTGAGCAACAGAAAAGATATTCTCTCTAAAGTTTCTCTCTTAATACCTTCTTGATGGATTTATAAGATAGGCTTAAGGCCCATCCGCTCAAGTTGGGCCCAAAAAGGCCCGGTCCACGGGAAAAGGGCCCGTGGAAGGGGAGAGGTATAAAAGGGAGGAGAGAGAGAGAGAAGATAACGTTTGGCAATTCAACGTACGTCTTCTCCCGCGTTCTCTCTTCCTCTAAAAAGAACAAGTAAGTTCAAGGCACTGTTTTCTCCCCTTCAAGACGCCATCGGATCGAACAGGGCCAGTTTTTCTTCTTCTTCGGCATTGGTGTCTAATCTGTGGCTAACAAGGTACGCTCGAATCCGTGGTGTGCTTTACGATCGGTGATGCGTGTTTTCCCGGGCTTCATCTTCCGCATTGATTTAGGGGTTCGATTCGGTGTCGAATCCGGTTTTCGGGGATCCGTAATTCCCAACATTGGTATCAGAACCCTAGTTCACGTTTTTTCCCGATCAATTCTGATGTTTTTCATTGATTTTTCGCGAAATCACTTCGGCCGTACAGAACCGGGCGAAAATCCCGACACACGAGCGTTGTTCGGCCATTTTTCTGAGTTTTCGTAAGTCGAAATAAAATTCTGAAGGCACTAGGAGAAAGGCGACGTCGAGACGAGTCCGGCGAGTGGTCGCACGCCGCCGTAAGACACCGCACGCGCCCACACGCGCGGCCAGAAGCCGCTGCGTGTGGGCGCGACGCGCCTGGAAGCGCTGGCTTTGCCAGCGCGTGCACGCCGCCGGCGGGGGAACCGGCACGTGCCGGTCCGCGGACCGACGCGTGCTGGCGTCACGTGATGACGTCAGCGTGACGTCATCCAACGGTCGGTAACCGTTCGGATGACGTCACCGATGACGTCAGCGTGACGTCACGTGATGACATCACCGATGATGTCATCACCGACGACGTTTTCGCCGGACGGTCACCGGCCGGCGACCCGACCCGACCGGCGACCCGACCCGACTCGCGGACGAGGCACGCGCCCCGCACGTGCCGTATGACGTCTGCATGACGTCATCCCCCGCACGCGCGAGGCACGTGCGATCGGTCCGCACGAGCGGTCCGACCCGCGCGCCCGTTGACCCGACCCGTGGACCCGTTGACCGTTGACTTTGACCGTTGACCCGAAAAAAAAAAAAAAAAAAAAAATTTGTTTTCTTTTTCAGTCATGCCTATGTGGGTTATAAGTAATCCATTTTTGATTCTGCATTTGTTGCATGAATTTTAGAAAATTATGTATTTTCTTTTATATTAATTATGGATTATAAGTGATCCATTTTTAATTCTACATTTGTTGCAGGAACTATGATGCGTTATGCAAGGATACCAGCAATCCCAAGAACGCATGAGGAAAATGCAAAAGTTAAGAGGCTGATGAAAAAGTTAGCTGATTATCGGTGGCATGACGGTGATTTAGTATCACATATGGTCGGGGTCAATCGGATGATACAGAAATCATCTCGGAATGGTTATCTTATGCCGGATTTTGAGAAGGTGCCGGCTTTGATGAACACTCTTCCACCTGAATGGCAAGCAGTGTTGGATCGGCTATGGGAGGTCAACGTGGTCCCGGGTTATAGGAGGCTGGTGGAAGCTTTTGTAAGAGAGCACTATAGGATTGAGTTGGCCAAAACTTCAACCCTTAGATTGAGCGCCACATGGCGCCGAGTGAATGCGCCTTGGAGGCGACATGAAAGCTCTCCAAAAGTTTTTCCATGGTTGGCAAATGCGCCTTCAAATTTCTCAGATATTTTGATTGATTGATTAGAAGGGTCATTCCCTATTTATTTCTTTGATTAATTGTGTAATGATTACTACCTAATTGTGTTAATTGAAAGCATTATTGTTTTTTGATTGTATGTCAATTATCTGTTGCTTTCTGTTATTGCTGGTTGCTGTGGGTAATTAGCTGTGGGTAGTAATAGAAGTTTTTTGTAATTTCATAGAATTTATTTGCATAAGATAATTATATTAATAATAATTTTAAGTTAGGATTTTTGGAGGATGATTGGAAACATAGTGACCTTTTGATTCTGAAGCCTTACTTGAAATTATTTATTAATATGATGGGTCTATGCAAATAGGGATGCATAAATGATAGGCATTAATTATTCGTGCATGTATGTCTGATGTGTTCAGAACGATGGTTCAGCAACTAAGAATGTAATTGCTGATATGAACGGCAATAATTGTGAAATATTGAATATGAAGATTCAATATGTGCTGGAAAAGCAAGAAGCACTAGAAGCTCTTGACCACATTATGGAAGATATTGAGGGTGTCGTGCACCACCTTGAGCTAGTAGAGGACCGCCTAACGGTATTTGAGCCGTAAATAGACATTTGCTATGCAGGTTCTAGCTCAGAAAGGGCTTTGTGCTCTAAGCGCAAACGTATTGATTCGTTCAATATGTGGAAATACAAAGGATCAAGTCCTTATTGCAAGAAATCAAGAATTAACCAACAAGAGAGAGGAAAGCGTCCTCAAGTGAAGAAAATGTCAAGGGTGTGATGTTACAATTGTGACAAGATAGGTCACTATGCTCGCGACTGTCGTGAGCCACAGAAGCTATACACCTCTTGTACATTTGAGAACTTTGCTTATGTGTCAAGTTCTGCATTATATGCTGAATCCAATCCTTTGTGGAATGTAGATTCATGGGCGACAGACCATGTAGCAAATGATAGAGGATCCTTCGTGGAATTCCGACGATACCAATTGAAACTAAGTGGATCTATATTGGAAACAACTCTAGAGCTGATGTAAAGGAATTGGCACCTGCCAATTGAACATGCATGGTGGACGCATCTTGATGTTCTATATACTCTGGAGATTCGTCGAAATTTAAGTGTCCGTCTTAGTGTTGGTTAAGCTTGGTTTTGGTATGAACTTCCATAATAAATGTGTAGATTTGTGTTTAGATACAAACTACTATGGTTGTGGTCACTTTCTAGATGGTTTTATTGTACTAAATGTTGACTGTGGTGATGTCAATATGTTATCCCCTTGTTTCACGTCTTCTATCTTATATGATAATGATGTGAATATGATGGCATGCTAGACTTGGTCATATGGGCCAACAACATATGAAAAGATTAGCCAAAAAGGGCTTGTTAGGCAATATTGAAAAAATTGATTTGTCCATATGTGAGCATTGCCTAGTAGGGAAAATGACAAGGAGACCATTTGGAAAAGGTAAAAGAGCTGAATTTCCTTAGCATTTAATCCATTTGGACATATATGGTTCAATGAATGTGAGAGGAAGGCAAGGGGCTGTTTGTTTCATCACTTTTATAGATGATTCTACTTGATTCGGATATGTCTATTTGATTTCTCATAAATCTGAAGCATAAGTTGTTTTAGAAGGTTTATGAACTTGGTAGAAAATCAATTAGACAGGAAAATAAAGGTATTTAGATTCGATCGAGGTTAAGAATATTTAGCTGATAAGTTCAGAAAATTATGTGATGAAAAAGGAATAGAGAGATAGTTGTCTATTCCATATACTCCTCAACAAAATGGTGTTGCAGAGAGAAGAAACAGAACCCTACTGGAATGGTTAGGTCCATGATGGTGCATGCTAACTTACCCATCACCTTTTTGGAGTGATGTGTTGTTAACTGCTGCCTATATACTTAACCGGGTGCCTTCCAAATCGGTTATTTCCACTTCATATGAGTTATGGACAGTTAGAACACCGGACTTAAGTTTTCTTAAGCCATGGGGTTGTACTACCTATATTCATGAGTCCTCTCACAAGTTTTGGGAAATTGGGTCCCAAAGAAAATAAGAGTATTTTCATGAGATACTACGAACACTCAAAATGGTATGTGTTCATGGGTGAGTAGGAAAGTGGGAGTATAACTGAATTTGAATCACGGGATGTCACATCCTTAGTGGATGAATTTTCTAAGAGGGGCGAAATAAGGGAAAATAACTCCCTATTTGAAACCTTGGATCAAGATAATGATGTCAGTGGAGTTCGTTCAAGTGGGAGTAATATGAGATGTAATGAATTGAATTCAACTCATTCTCAATTGCAACCACCTGATGTGACGACATTATCATTACCTAATCCAAGTGGGAGCATGATGGGGAATGATGTGTTAAGTGTACAATCTCCCATACGGTGAACAAGTCGCCAAAGTATTCCCCGTCGATGTTTTGACATTGAAAGGGAAACTTTTATGGTTGCTCCACAAGATGAGGATGAGCCAAGAAATATTAATGAGGCTCTGAACTACCCTAATAAGGAAAAATGGATTCATGCAATGAAAGAGGAAATGGAGTCAATGAAATCAACCAAGTCTGGGAACTGGTTGATCTTCCAAAAGGGACGCAGAGCTATTGGGAACAAGTGGGTTCTCAAAATAAAGCGAAAGGCTGATGGCTCAATAGAAAGGCGTAAGGCTCGCCTTGTGGCGAATGGGTATAATCAACATGAAGAAATTGATTATGAAAATACATTTTCTCCTGTAGTGAGATTTACCTTGATTCGCATTATTCTGGCAATAGTGACTAGTATGGATCTTGAGTTACATCAAATGGATGTAAAGACTGCTTTCCTCAATGGAGAATTATAGGAAAGAACATATATGGAACTACCTGCTGGTTTCATAGTGAAAGGCGAAGAAAAGGTATGTTGACTTTGGGGGTCGATATATGGCCTTAAGCAGTCATCGAGACAAAGGTATATACATTTTCATAATGCCATAGTGGCATATGATTTTGCAATGATTGACGAGGATCATTGTATATATATATATATATATATATCAATAGATCCAATGATCAATTTGTGATCATATCATTATATGTTGATGATATACTAATTGCTGGAAACAATATGGAGTTTGTTAATCTTTGTCAAGAGATAGTTGTCTTCTAACTTTGAAATGAAGAATATGGGTGAGGCTGCATACATTCTTGGAGTTAAGACTTCAAGAGATCGTTTTGAAGAGATCGTTGTCTTTTTCACAAGAAACCTATATAAATAAGTTCTTGAACGATTTAGTATGCAAGACTGTAAACCCATAAACACTCCTATTGCAAAAAGGTGAAGGATTGAGCCATAGTCTGTGTCCAAGGACTCCACAAGAGAAGGAACAAATGAAACATGTTCCTTATGCTAGTGCTGTTGGGAGCTTAATGTATGCTATGATGTGTACAACACCCGACATATGCTTTGCAGTTGGAATGGTGAGCAGATGCCAATCCAATCCAGGTCAAGCATATTGGAAAGCCGTTAAAAGAATACTGAGGTATCTAAAGGGGACTGCTGATTATACACTGAGTTATTAAGGAAAAGGATCTGCAACTCAAAGGCTATTGTGATACTGATTGGGGAGGAGATTAAGATGAAAGAAAATCTATCTCTGGGTTTGTTTTCTTACCGAAAAATGGCACCATATGTTGGAACAGTAAGAAACAAAAGTGTATAGCCTTGTCCACGATGTAAGTTGAGTTCGTGGCATTATCAGCAGCAGTATAATAGAGTGTTTGGCTTAAGAGATTTTTTGGATCATTTAGGTGTTATTGGAAGTGCTGCAGATTTATTATTGGTTAACTGTGATAGCCAAGCAACAGAAGTGTACACCAAAGATCCAAAATATCATGGCAAGACCGAACATATAGATACCAAGTATAATCTTGTCAAGGATATGGTTGCACGAAAAGATGTGAACTTAGAGTACATACTACGCATGGAATGGTAGCAGATCCTATGACAAAGCCAATACCTAGAGATGTGTTTTGTGGCCATATGAAATCTCTAGGATTGCGTAGAGACTGATGTACTAAATAAGTATTTTTCCCTAAGTGTTCACAATTTGATGAATTTGTGTTTTCATCATTAATGCCTATGAATCTTTGTTTAATCCTTATCTCAAGTGCATTACTTTAAGTTGAGAAGTATGTCGGACAGATGTAAGATTAGCCCACTCACACGGGTAATCGCCTCTATTTACTGTGTGATAAATAGAGATGAGACAGTATTTAAGCTTATTATCTAGGTGATAATCGAGAGCTCAAGCTCAAAATACGCATGTCGCCTTAACTAAGTGTTAAGATGAGGACATAATACTTGTGATGTCCGAAAGTAAAATACCCCACACATTTTACTTTATCCGTCTATGATGCCGATGTGAGTTCGATGAATTTTGTGAATGAGTAGATACGTGAACTCAAGTTAGACATTGGGTATGTCTGAACTATCATCTATACGGTATTGAAGGGTATAGACATACGCTCCATGGGAAAGGAGTTAATACCGTAATACGTATTTCATACTACGTATGCATGAGACGACTAATAAGAGTGGCAAAAGTTTGATCTCAACTTTTATGTCGTGTGAGACTCTTGAGGAAGAGAGTTCCTCAATTTCATAGTCCCCTCATGACTCTTACTTATTCTCAAGATTTCTATTTAGTGTTTGCTATCTTAGGATGTTGCCAATGGTCATGAGTTTGATTCGATCTAATGGGGCATTTCTAGAAAAGCAAGCTAGACTGAAATTGAGAGTTTGAAGGAAAGAGGAAGATCGATTTTGGAGAATCACATTAAAGTTTTGTATTCACCGGTTAACCAATTATGACTGTCTTTGTGATAATCATAATTGTGAATATAATAAATATATCATTGTTTGAAAGAGATCAAGAGAGATATAAATGTGATCGATCGATCTAGGGTACTACATACTAAATCTACTCGGAGTGTGATGCCCATTATGAGCTGCTATATATTCCTAACAGATGTATGGCAACGAGCTCTCAAAGTATGTTGGTCGCATGGATTATTCACTGGTATGAATGTTGAAGAGAGGAAAAGAGGATTATGTTCGGCCCACCATGTTAAGCGAGAGTCTATGCTGGATTTTTCTTTGATGAGACTGAGTAGGCCTGTCCGCCCATGTTGGTTTTGCACCACCATGTGCGAGTGGGAGATGATGGATTTGTAAGATAGGCTTAAGGCCCATCCGCTCAAGTTGGGCCCAAAAAGGCCCGGTCCACGGGAAAAGGGCCCGTGGAAGGGGAGAGGTATAAAAGGGAGGAGAGAGAGAGAGAGAGAAGATAACGTTTGGCAATTCAACGTACGTCTTCTCCCGCGCGTTCTCTCTTCCTCTAAAAAGAACAGTAAGTTCAAGGCACTGTTTTCTCCCCTTCAAGACGCCATCGGATCGAACAGGGCCAGTTTTTTTTCTTCTTCGGCATTGGTGTCTAATCTGTGGCTAACAAGGTACGCTCGAATCCGTGGTGTGCTTTACGATCGGGGATGCGTGTTTTCCCGGGCTTCATCTTCCGCATTGATTTAGGGGTTCGATTCGGTGTCGAATCCGGTTTTCGGGGATCCGTAATTCCCAACACTTCTTTATATGATCCGAGTGAACGGTACATTCTTTCAACCGAGTTTTTCATGCCAATGCTTTTTAGCCATTTGGCCCACGATTGTATAGCTAACCCTATCAACACGACACTCATGTCTCACACCTTTCGTGATGGATGATATGGATGATAGGGAGGGGGCTCAGTTTTTCTATTATTTAGCCGTTAACTAATCCAAGCTTCTTGGGTAAATCTTGTAGCTTGGGGAAGAGTTGAATGGGTAGATAGGATTTCATGCGACAGTGGCATTCGCATTGTTTATTATTTGATGACACTATATTACATTCTGATTATGAATATATTCTTTCTATCTACCAAGCAGAAAAGATACGTGAATATCGCATTCAATATAAATGTTCACAAAATACACTTTTTATTTTCTTTTAATTTTTTTCAAAGATTAACTAAATCGATTGATAGTTGATGCATCAACTTGTATAATGTAGAGATAATAACACAAATGTTCCATGAAATTTTAATTTGTTCAATGTGATCCATAAACTTTTAGTATATTAAATGAAGCCCTTAAACTATATGTAGTTATTCCACTAATTCAATATTAGGAATACCGTTAAATATTTTTATATAGTTTAGGAACTAAATTGAATATATAACATAAATTCAAGACTACATTGAACAAATTAAAAATTTAACAACCACATTATATATTGAGCTAAAGTTGATGAATTATTTGTACCATCATTATCTAAAATGGAATAAGATGCGTATAGTGAGTTTGAGGTTATAGGGGGTACGAGGTACTAACATGTCCCATCTATGCTATGTTCACGTCAATTGAGTTTCCGTGCTAGTGCAATTCTTTTTTCTTTTATATATATATATATATATTTTTTTTTTTTTTGGTGACCCGAGGGAACCTCCGAACGCGCCGCGGGGAGAGTAAACCCTGGGAGCGCCGGGGCCCCCACCGCCGACCCCCAAGCGCGGGTAAGACGCGCGTTATGCATTGAAGCATCGCTTCCACGGAGGTTCGAACCCTTCCCCCTGCGTTTGGGGTACCAAGCCCTAACCAACGCTTCCACCGCGGGCGGTGGTTTTTTTTTTTTTTTTTCTTTTATATTATTCGTTTGTGGTCCAATAGTCGCAAATGAAAAATAAGAAAGTCTATTTATATCGCTACTTGAGGAGTGAAGTTCATTTAAGACCATTTGCTATAGGCGCAAATTACCGAAACATTTTCAGCAAATTAAACAGAAAAAGAAAACACACACACAAATGTCAGATTCTTGTATAGAAATGACATCAAAAATAGGGGAAGAGATAAAAGGGTAGAGAGAATATCATGCAATAGTGACGCTAAGATTGTTTATTCTTTGATGACACTATACTTCGTTCGGACTATGAATAAAATCCTTTTATCTACCTAGCAAAAACAATATTTGAATATTGCATTCAACAGGAATGTTCGCAAAATATACTTTTTATTTTTATATTTTTATAAATTAACTAAATTAATTGATAGTCGACGTGTATAATGTATGTCTAAAACAGGGTAACATACAGATAGGGGTATGAGGTACTTACATGTGCTATTCTATGCTATGTTCACCCCAATTGAGTTTCCATGCTAGTTTAATTCTTTTGGATTGTATTTTACTCGTTTGTGGTGTTGAAGAGCAGGGGAGCAGAACAGAGCAGAGCTTCAGTGACAAGGAGGAGCAATTACGGAGGCACAATCGGCGGAAAAACACAATTGTCGGTTTCTGATTACAGCCAAACCGGGAGGGGTAGTTCTTCCAATCACGTGATTAATGTTGAAATGATGGAGAATGGCGGCGCAGGATCAGCCGATGAGATAAACATCAGCATCTTTAGAATGCCTCAATCCCTGTCAGAGCAATCAGATGGCGCACCAGCCCGACACGGTCCCCACCAGCGATTGAGCGAGCCTTGGGTGTTCCCTTCACTCGCGCAGGATCTCACCAAACTCGAAAACCAGATTCGTTGGTTCGTTCTCAAGTTTCTGTTTAATATGACGCTGGGTTGCTGGAATGAGAGCCATCCTTCTCTATCCAATCTCGCCTTGAGTTTCTTCTAGTACATGCTTCAAAGACCAGAAGATGTCTTGAGGAAGTATTCCGACTGAGAAGGAGAACATCTCCTTTATTTCCTCTGTATGACTAACATACCGGATTCTCCAGAAACAGAACAAAGACCAAATAAATCCCTTCACCTGATCTGATCCGGTCCGCAACTAAGCTTTACCGAGCAGGCATTTACTTCAAGCCGACCCACTGTGAAAGCTTCATGAACATTAATTTCAGCAACGGGGTCATGGAAATTCCAGTGATAAGATACGATCACTTCTTGGGTTCTTTGTTCCTCAATTTCGTTGCATTTGAGCAATGCCACAGGGGCTCCTCCAAGCATGCCACGTCTTATGCCTCTTTCATGACTTGCCTCCTTAAAGCACCGGAAGATGCTAAGTTCCTGTGCGACTGCAACATCATTGAAAAATATCTTGGGACGGATGAGAAAATTGCCCATTTCTTCGGCAGCATCGGGCAAGATGTCATGTTCAACTTCCACCGAAACCATTTAAGCAAGGTTTTCCGGGATGTGAATGCATACAGCGAGGATGGGTGAGTGCATTGGGCCGGCATCAAGAACGCCTATTTCAGCAAATGGTGGTCTATCATATCAGCTGTAACATCGTTCATACTTCTTGCTCTTGCGGCAATTCAGACTTTCTTTGCCGTGTATGCTTATTACCGAGATTCCAATCCATAGTGACGTGTAGTGTATGATCTTCATCTACTACTCATATAGATGTTGGTCATTAGTGCATATTCCCGACCTCCTTTTCAATCATTAGTAATGTTACCCTATATTTTTATTTTGATGTTTAAGAGGTGAAGCTGTGTCTTGGCTTCTTTAGAGTTTATGAGAGTAGAATGAGTTGCAGCTCAATAACATGCTTTTACATCACCAAGCAAAGTAAGCATGTAGTTCCTGGAATGAACAGCAGAATTTTGAGTAATTACTTGAAGAATGAAAATCATAGCATTGGAAGAAGTGTTATCACCCATCGTTCCAGCTGGATTTGATGCTATGAAAGTGATCAAAAACAGGCAATAACTCCTTCCTCTTTATTGATCAAAAACAGGCAGTATCCCATGTCACCCAAATTCATGATACCGGCAGCCAAATGCCTACTAGATTCCATTGCATAGCGGGCCATCAAACTCCTGCTGCCTGGAGAAGTAGATGGACTAACACTAGGAGAAGTGAGATTTCGAGGGCTTAAACGGCCTGTGCTTGACATTAGCGGACTATTGGAAGCATTAGGGGTGCGCATTGGTTTAGGGTCAATCCTGAACCGATCCCCGATTGGCGCGACATCCCCGATTGGCGCGACCCTATCAATCTTGGTTCGGTTCCTAGGGAAACTAGATTGGTTCTTGGTCCTGAGATCCCTGGACCAGTACCGTGCGGGTTGGTGCTCGGTCTTAAGAGTTTAGAGTTTATCCAACCTAGATCAATCTTGACTATATTTCTTATATACTATATATCTAATATGTTATATATAAAAATTTTATATCTATTCTAAAGAGCAAATCCTAATTTAAATGGCGTTTAACGGCATCAAAAGGCGTTCTTCTCCTTTAGTGCTCTTGTTCTCCTTTCTTTTCCATCCTCTTCTTTCTTCTTTATCCTCTTCAACCTCGCCCTGCTCGCCGCGCATTGCCTTCCTCACTTAGCGCTTGCTGCTCAATGCTTGCACCACTAGCCACTAGCCACTCAACGCTCGCCTCGCTCGCTGCTCAATGTCCGTGTTGCCTGCTGCTCGCCTCTCTTTGCTAGCCTCACTTGTCGCCAAGTAAATTAGGAAGAAATAAAGCCCTAATAAGAAATCCTCTTCGCTTGTGAGCAATGCTCACCATTGCCGTTCGTCGCTCGCCTCACGGCTTGCCTTTGTTCACTTGCCTCATGACTTGCCCTCATCTCATGGCTTGCCCCTGTTAATAGATATGTATATTGAAATAATAGGTTTGTCTTTTTAGGAAAACACAAAACGATATAAAATGTATATATTTGTTGGTTTTGAATTGACTCTAGAATCAGACCAAACCCATAGGGTGGGTCTGATCTTCAATCCTAAAAAATTGGGAACCAACACTAGGTTGGCCCTTGGTTAGGTGCTGGACTATGCCGAACAGAACTTATTGGGATCAGCTTCAAAAAAGCAGGTTTAACACTTCGGCTATGCCAAACAGAACTTTTTTTTTTTTTTTTGTAAAAGGTAAGAAAAACAGAACTTATTTGTTACAAAGGTGTTAAAAGGTTAAAACTGGATGCTTTGGACCATGATGCCTGAAGGTATACGAGGAAATCAACAACCCGCTCTCATGTGTCACGGACCGAAAGTTGGTTGACCCGAGAGGTTCCCCGAGGATGACCCTAACTCGCCCATGGACCTCCTGCTCTCCCTCGGATTTCCGCCAAGTCTTCTCCCCGAAGTTTCCAAGGGAGGACGACACCGTCATTTCGCCTGATTCTAGAAGTTTCCTTTCATTAATGTTGGTAGACGGTAGTTAGTACTTATGTCGGTAGTTGAGGCGGTGCGATCTCGCCCGTCGGATAAAAAGTAGATCAACGGTTGTAAGCCGAGGCCCTCAACTATAAAAGGGGTGTCCTCCTTCATTTATAATCACCCACCATTTCAGCAATACAAAGTTCCTTTCATTCCAGAGCTCCTCTCTCTAACTTTCTCTCTCAACGATCCGAGTAAGCGAGCGGGTAAGCGTTTGATCGAGCAAGGCTTGGCTTGGGTGATCCAAAGTTGCCCGAGTCGCCATGCGGTCACGATCCCAATCGATCGGCCCGTGACAAGTGGTATCAGAGCAAAAGAGAGATCCGTTCAAGAGATCAAGGAGCACCAACCGTTCGAAGGAATGTCGAGCCAAGAAGCTGTCATGGTTGGAGAGGCCGCACAAGTCCAAGAGAACCACGGCCGTGCAAAGAAAAGAGACTCCTCGATAGATGTCGTAGTTGCGTTCGATGAGAAGATCGGGAAGGTCTGGAGCGCCGTGCTCGAACTCATGGAAGGTCTTGACGATGTGCGAGACCGGATCATGGAGGTTGAGAGTTCGCTCCGTGAAGACTTCACATCATGCCTCAACGAAGCTACCGCGCCATTACATGACAAGGACGAAGCCCTTGAAGCATCGATCGATGTGTTGAAGGAGCGCGTCCAAGTGGTCGAGGAAGAAGCTCCGCGTAGGGACGAGGTCAAAGCCATGAAGGCCGAGATCCAAGAGCTCAAGACCGAGCTCACCCTGTGCAAACTAAGCATCACCAACGGTGCTGTGTCGAACCAAGTGGTGCCCAAAATTGAGGTGCCAAAGCCAAAGGAGTTCAAAGGCGAACGATCCGCCAAGGAGGTGGACAACTTTGTCTGGAGCATGGAGCAATACTTCGGCGCCGTCAACAAGCACGACGAGACGACCAAGGTACGAACCGCTTCCATGTTCCTGTCTGATACGGCAATGCTTTGGTGGCGCAATAAGTGTGATGAGGTTAGACGCGGCGCCGATCTCGTGTGCACATGGGACGACTTCGTGAGAGAGTTCCGGGACTACTTTTTCCCCGAGTTCGCTCAGCAAGAAACCCGTAGCAAGCTCCATCGCCTCGAGCAAAGAGGCACGATCCGAGAGTAAGTAAAGGAGTTCACGGAGCTCAAACTCCAGATTCGCAACCTAAGCGAAGAGGAGGCTCTCGGAGCGTTCATAGATGGATTGAAGCCATGGGCACTTCTCGAGCTCAAGAGATGGGACGTGAGTAGTCTTGCGCGAGCACTGAACGTGGCCGAGTCACTCGTCAACCTCGCCAAGACCGAACTAAGGAGTCGACAAAGGGATTGGAGGTCGGATCGACCTTGCAAGGATGAAGCACAAAGCACTCCCCGGGCCGCTCATGATCAAGGCGGCCGAGCCAAAGCATGGGGAGAAGGAACTTCCAAGCCATCCTTCCAAAGGGGTAGACCACCGATGGACTACGCGAGCAGGTTTGATCAACCCCCGCCTTCTCCTTGTTTCATTTGCCAAGGTCCGCACTGGACCCAAAAGTGCCCGAAGAAGGGCCAAATCAACGCCCTCCTTGCCATTGAGGAAGAAAAGGAGGAGTCCAAAGAAGACAAGAGACAAATCCGACTTGGAGCCGTGAAGATGATCAACTCCGTCCAAGCTCGGTCCCCAACAAAAGGAAAAGAAGCTGCGTCGAACATAGAAATGTTCTTCGTGCAAGTCGGCGTGTGCGGCCGAACGTTATACGCCTTGGTCAACATGGGTGCGTCGAACATGTTCATGTCAAAGGAAGTGGCAAAGGCTTTGAACCTTCGCGTGGAGCCGACTGGGAATACCTTCAAGCCGGTCAATTCTGAAGGTGTCCGTGGCGTAGGATCGACTTCAGATGTGGACGTCAAAATTGGCGATTGGAGGGGCAAGATGGATTTCGAGGTAATCCCGCTTGATGATTACGATCTCATTCTTGGCATGCAATTCTTCAATAGCGTGAGATCCATGATTGACATGAGGACCAAATGCCTCGTGATCCTCGATCCGAATTACCCGAGGACGGTCCCAATGATCAAAGGGATGGTCGACACCAAGACCATCCCGTCGATCTGACGCCTCGACAAAAGCTTGAAGGCCGTCATGCGCATCAACAAGCTGTCCGAGGTGAAGCCGAAGGTCAAGTTGGATCCTACTCCAACAAATGCCATGCCAATCCAAGCGCTCTTCCCCGAAGTTGAGTGCGCGCCGCACGCTCCGTCCAAGCCGAAGACCGAGCCATGTGCAAAATCCAAGTTCATCAATGAAGGTTGCGGTCCATCATATGAGAGCATCCGCACCAAACAAAACAAGAACAAGAGAGCCCGCGCCAAAGCCCGTGCTCATGCCAAGAAGGCCAACCGCCGAGCTGTGAGCGACGAGGGCGTCGCTTTAATGAGTGGGGGAGAATGTCACAGACCGAAAGTTGGTCGACCCGAGAGGTTCCCCGAGGATGACCCTGACTCGCCCATGGACCTCCTGCTCTCCCTCGGATTTCCACCAAGTCTTCTCCCCGAAGTTTCCAAGGGAGGACGACACCGTCATTTCGCCTGATTCTAGAAGTTTCCTTTCATTAATGTTGGTAGACGGTAGTTAGTACTTATGTCGGTAGTTGAGGCAGTGCGATCTCGCCCGTCGAATAAAAAGTAGATCAACGGTTGTAAGCCGAGGCCCTCAACTATAAAATGGGTGTCCTCCTTCATTTGTAATCACCCACAATTTCAGCAATACAAAGTTCCTTTCCTTCCATAGCTCCTCTCTCTAACTTTCTCTCTCAACGATCCGGGTAAGCGAGCGTGTAAGCGTTCGATCGAGCAAGGCTTGGCTTGGGTGATCCAAAGTTGCCCGAGTCGCCGCGCGGTCATGATCCCAATCGATCGGCCTGTGACACATGGCTAATGGTATTATATGTTGGGAAAATATGACTTCTAATTGGGTAAAACAATGAAGTTGGATTTTTAGAGTACTCAAAACGGACTTTGAGGCGTGATATCACTTTCTTTAAGGATTTATTTGCCTCACAAAGTTGTTAATGGTCACCGGCAAATTTTCTCCAGGATACAACAAAGTCTCAAATGAGAATACTAGATAGCAATTCTAGTATTTCTCCAGAATCTCTCATGGGAAACAATTGGAAACAATGGCTGTATAATCTTTCAAAAGAAGACGAAAATGGAAGAAGATGTGTGTTTGATCTCAAAACAAACATACTTATCTTTGTCTTTTGAATAGAGGCAACTCTTCAAAAGGTTACGTTGAAAAGAAATAAGAATTTCGAAATTAAATAATTAATTAATAAAAAAATAACCGTAACTTTTCGTGAACAGTCATACTATTTCAACAATATTTATAGTTAATTTTCATAGAATTAAATCCGAATTTTCAATAAATAAAAATAATGATCGTTGGTTAGTGTCAAATTTCGTCCACGTGCGCACTCACATCTTTTCAATGTGGGACAAGGCATCTCTTTATTTGTTTTATAAACAAATTACCAACAATCCCCCACTTTTGTTTATAAAACAAAACAAGAAATAAAACGTTAAAAATATACAGCTAAAATTTCCGTGAGAATTTCCGTGAGATTAATATACATACATAAAGGTCTCTTTCGAGTTAAACCTTTATTTAGTGCAAGTATCTCAAAGTTCTATCAAAGTGACAAGTAGCTTGGCTTTAAACTTATACTTTTATATAATATAACCGGACATACCGCACATATATTAACCTCTTGTTTTAGCAAGAAGTTCTATATTACTCCACATTATTATGGCCTTGTGCTTGATCCTGTTTCATGAGCTCTCTAGAAAGCAACCCTAACTTTCGTAAGAAGCGGCACCACTTCTAAGCTCATATAGGTGAAGTATCCACCATGTGTTTCTGTTACTATCAACACATTACAAATTTGTACTATACTTTATTAAGAATTCAATTCAACCTACAAAACGTAACAGATAATATTGACTTCTCATATCAGGGCTACGTCAATATCAAACAATCACATTCAATAACTTGTTTTTACCCATTAAACCTTGTAACTAATGATGTTCTAGAAAAAGGTCGGGTTACCATTATTTGTGACTTCAATTAAAGGGTTTCAGCCCCGTTTCTTATGAGGTCATTATTACCATGTCTCTTAGTAAAGCCTTAGTCGAGGGATCAACTAGATTATTCTTGACCTCACGTAGACAATTATTATGGTACCATATTTAATCAATTGTCCCATATACTCATGTCTTAGACTAATATGTCTAGACTTATAATTATAGGTGCTACTATAGGCTCTTGCCAAAGTAGCTTAACTATCACAGTGGATAGAAATAGGAGGCATAGGACTAGGTCATAATTTGATATTCAACAACAAATTCCTAATCCATTTGACCTCGTTCCCAGTTGCCGCTAAAGCAATGAATTCAAGTTCTATCATCGAGTAAGTTATATACATTTGTTTCATGCGCGTCCAAGAAACAACACATTCACATAATGTGAAAATCCATTTAGAAGTTTCATCTCCCACACTTGTAATCCGACTAACATCGGTGTATAATTCCAATACAACCGAATAATTATTATAGAACAATCACAAATTTATAGTCTTCTTAAAATAACCCAATGTTCTATACTCGGATTACTAATATACTTACTCAACTTGCATAATATCATGTCTAATATAATGCACCACATACATTAAAAACCTTATAGAACTAGCATATTTAAATTGTGCTACTGTTCTACTAATATTATAATTTAATATAATACTGGAATCAAATGAAGTATTCAATTCTTTGAAACCAAGATGTTAAAATTTTATTTAACATCTTTTCCACATTATCACTTTGGCTCAAAGAAATAACCCCCACTATGTTTTTAACCTTAAAGCCTAAGATAGTATCTACTTAACTCAAATATCTCATTTTAATAACGAAAGTTAGATACTTCTTAGTCTCAATGATTCCATTTATATTAGTTCCAAAATAAGGATATCATCAACCATGGCTCCAAAGAATTACTTCTTTTTGTCTCAGCTGCCTCCTCCTTTTCCTTTTGCAACTTTGAAGCCTCGGAAGAACATCTTCCATAGAGACAAGAAACAAGGGGACCGGCAAATTAAGAAGCGAGCACAACCAAGCATTGTCATGAAGCATTGGTCGAAATAAGACAAGTTTTTTTTTTCTTATTTCTTTCCACGTGAAAGCCCCAAAACATTCAGAATTATCAATCCACTCATTGATGCCTGTCATGGCTATCGTGACCACTGGAAGCTGTAAGGAAGCATTAATGACAGCATTCTAACACAGTCTGCCCATGGGAAGTGGACCTTTTACACTTCTCAAATCCCAATTTACGCTACACTCAAAAATTGGGACTTTGTCAATCATTAACCAAAATCCTTTGTCCACTTTGCATGCCAAGCTTTGCATATAATCCCCTTATCTTACGTCCTTTAAGGCTTTTGCACATAAGATGTTATGATGATAACAATGTAATAAATTAACAAAATCTTCCGAAGCTATATCAAGGAACCTCCTCTCCACATGAATTTCCGACATAACAGATTTACCATATCCAATGGTCAATTAAGGACCAGCCACTCATAAACTACACAAGTGACACGATACCCACGGCTTCCTTGCCTCTTCTGCATGTCTTACGTGGCATTTGGAAAGAACCACAACTTACACAGACTGAAAGTAATATCAAGTCAACCCATTTAATATTCTAATTCTAAGCTCCTACAGCAACCCAAGCAATTGTAGGATTCCTATTACACATGCACATAAAAAAGCAATGCAACCACAGGGGAATGACCACCGTTCTTATAGATATGACAACCTAATGTAAAAGTAAGAGCAGAATGATAAAAATCAGCATATAGTTTGTATTCGCCAATCGGGGGATAAAACCATACATTGATGAACCCAGATTAGAGACCAAATTTATGAAATATCTGTCAAAGATGTGTGCAATCACTGACACAAACTTGAATAGAGCCGATTCAAATCCAATCTAAAACATGTCATGTCATTTCCTTTTCTCATTAAAATAGACAGTGACAAAGCAGTAGATATTACCTTCTTAATAGATTGGCAAGAGGGTCGATGGCAAAAGCTTCGGTTATCATTGACGATTGGAATCACAGCCAAAAATCTCGACCGAGATCCAGTCGCTTCAGTTTCTCGGTCGTGAAGCAGAGCAAAATAGAGCACGCTGTATGTTTTCTCCGAACAATTGCTACACCTCCTAGTCAGTGATACTCGGCCAATATCGCGGAAGTTATTGATTCTTTCCTCGCCCCGCACTGGGTGACCTTGCATCACGCACTCGGTCATTGCTGGAGGGAAGAAGGCCCCACGGTCTGACTTCCTTCCCAAACACAAACTGACATTCAGAGATTAATGTGGAAGAGACCCGTGTGTATCCTTCAATTTTAGCAAGAGTCCGCTATCCTCCAAATTCCTCAATTTACATGATCCAACTGTGGGGGTTCCATATGAAACGTCAATCCCTGGGTCTTGAATTTCTGGCCACGAAGGATGATTCAGGAACTGCACTTCGCTCTTGCGCTACGCGACGTTGGTAGCGTAGCCATGGTTGCAGTTGTTGATCTAACGAGCAAAATTTGAGTCTCCAAGACCAAGGACAAGACCAAACAGGGCATCCTTTGTGACGGTCGAGTGAACAGAAATGATACGCACTCCTATGAAGGCAACGATTGGCAATTAAGAGGTAGGAGGGAGTTTGGAGGACATCACCGAGAAAGCCACTCCAAAGTTCCATTAGTCTAAGCCACCGATGCCCTCTACCCTGATCTCTTAGTATCTCTATAGTTCGACAAATGCCGCCAATTCTCAAATTTGGCAGTGTAAGGCCACCGTTGGAAGTTATGTGCCAATCCGGGCACTGACGTCACCGGTGGAAGATCGAACTTGAAGTTTACTCTGGGCCATCTCGCACGCCTAGGTTTGCTGAGTTCGAGACCATTCGGGGTTTTCAGCGCTATGAGCGGAAACCTCTCGTACCCCCACAACTGCACCAGCCTAAACAGCCCTCAACAACCACGGTGACAAGAAAGTCGCGTGCTCGATCTTTGCTGCCGTGGCTATAACCACCCTCTCTCTCCATGAAATGCTCAAGCCTTTCTACATGGCTAGGCATTAGCAGCCCACCGAGCAAAGATCTGATAGTTATGAGTATATAACCATTTTCTGGGAAAGAGAAATCTCGAGAACTTGCACTCGATCTCATGGATCAGAGTCTTGGCATCCTGGATGCTGTTTTTATGAGATGAGATGCCGGTCTCGCATGATACGTCCACGATGGATTTCGCATCGTGAGCAAGAGTCTCGTTCATCACCTTTTGCTCCGGAAAATTAGCATCGTAATTCAAGACGCCACCATCCTGGTCTTTTTCATCACGATGGATGTCGTCAAGATTTGTTAGTGTTGAGTCCCAATCTGAACATCAAATACATAGACAAGACATGGCATAGCATTGGGAGCATAAAAGACATAAAACACATCCTTACGACGGTAAATGGACAAATAAAGAGAGAGAATTCAAGAGAGAAAAAGAGAGCCTTCACTGCCACGGTGAGTGAGGATGAATGCCATTACGACTAGAGAGAGATTTGTCCGTGGAACGAAGAAGAGGATGCCATTTGCATTTTGCACATCCCTTGCTTAACCCATCATCAACCGCATCCTTAACTCCATTGGTTCACAAATAAATCCTTAAAATTGTTGGGAAAATATGGCTTCTAATTAGGTAGAACAATTAAGTTGGATTTTTAGAGTACTCAAAACGGACTTTGAGACGTGATATAACTTTATTTAAGGATTTATTTGCCCCACAAAGTTGCTAATGATCACCGGCAAATTTCCTCCAGGATACAACAAAATCTCAAATGAGAATATTAAATAGCAATTCTAGTATTTCTCCAGGATCTTTCATGAGAAACAATTGGAAACAATGGCTGTATAATCTTTTAAAAGAAGACGAAAATGGAAGAAAATGTGTGTTTGATCTCAAAACAAACATACTTATCTTTGTCTTTTGAATAGAGGCAACTCTTCAAAAGGTTACGTTGAAAAGACATAAAAAATTCGGAATTAAATAAATAATTAATAAAAAAATAACCGTAACTTTTCGTGAGGGTCATACTGTTTCAACAATATTTATAGTTAATTTTCATAGAAATAAATTCGAATTCTCAAGAAATAAAAATAATGGTCGTTGGTTAGTGTCAAATTTCGTCCACGTGCGCACTCACATCTTTTCAATGTGGGACAAGGCATCTCTTTATTTGTTTTATAAACAAATTATCAACACTATAATATAGCGTGCGACTCAGCCAGATCAATAATTGAAAATTCTATGCCGCCACAAGAAAAACCGGCGTAGCTACAGCAAACAGGTGCTTATAGCACAACAAGATCAAGATCACGAACAAACGCCAGCCCGCCAAGTCCTTCCCTTCACTCGAGTACGAAATCGAGACCAGCAAAATCCCCAACAAGAAGCCATTATACTGAAAAGGCAACGTGGTTCACTCCACGATCAGCAGCATCGGCGACCAGATCACCAAGAAACAGATCAGTCTCCCCTTATGGGGGCTCTCATTTCCTCGTCAGGCGGTGCACCGCGTAAAAAAGGCACGAATTGGCGCCCGTCACGGTGATTCTCTGCAAGAGGACGACGGAGCCGGAGTCGGAGTTGGAGCCATAGGTGGGTGAGGGCGAGCCAGTGGCGGGTTGTCATCGAAGTCGGTGCTGCGAGGGAGGTGGCAACGGCTCTACAAGCCACAGAAGGATGGAGATGGGAGGCGGCGGCATCTTCGTCGTGGGGGCAGTGAGATAGTGGATCGCCGGCGAGAGTCTCAGTCGAGTCTGGCGAGCAGAAGTAGCAGCTAGTCGGACGGATCGCAGTTGGGTGGGAAAATGGCCAGAAAGAAAATTTGGATTTTTATTTTGATGTCCAAGAAGAGCATGATAAAATAGTCAAATGGTGATATTTTCTTCCAATCAAATTATCCTTGGTCTGCATTTTAAACCAGTGAATTATAAATTATAAACTCGTTTATATATATATATATATACTAAAATTTAACACCTTTTTTTTTTTTAATTTTCAGGAAAAAAGGTGTATTAATCCTCGAGCAAATGAAGCGGACATGACAATTCTATGGATATTCATTTTGTGTTGGGAAACAGTGATGAAATTGGGTGAAGTATCGATAATCATTTGAGTTAATATTCATTTTCTTTCTAGCCGAATTCAAGTTCCAATTACTCAGATATCTTCTCAATTCAAATTTAGGCTTGTCAATACATGACTCAACAAATGTTTAATTTTTCTTTTTTAACCCAATTAAGCGTAGGATTTATGCACTTCTACGATAATTGGCATCGCATCATGAAGACGATTTTCTCTCAACACAAAATTAGCAGATTCGGATTTATTTTAATTGTATTTATGTAAAAAACCAAAAGTATGTTGATTTGATGTGGTGGTGCTTAGGACAGTCATTTCTTCCGACATAGTTAAAGGGCCCCAAGGTGGCCTCTAACTTTGATGTGGTGGTTCGAGGACCCCATAGTGGATCTTAATAGTCACTTCTTTTGACACATCTGTGTTGGCCGGATAGCCGACACCAACTAGTGTTTACATCAACGATTGGTAGCCAAAATTAGATGAATTGACTGAATTAATACCAATGTAAAAATATTTAAGTTCAAATTGCTCCAATTGAAACTTTTAGAATTTAATTAGTACTAATACAATAGATTTATGATATTTTTTTGTACTTTTTCCAAGATTGGGTCCACGGCTGTTTTGGTGCCAAAATCAATTGAGAAATTGACAATCAATTTTTATTTGTAATTTAATCTATATGCTTTGAAATCAATCTCATTTACCCACGCCATATGATATGTAGAATAATGTGCATTAATATATTATACTCAATTTAAGCTAGTTCGATTCTCTATAAATTATATATATTAGAGTTAGGACCTAACTATCAGATTTATTGTGAAAAAGGGGATATTACTAAATGATAGAAATATAGACCGTTAAATTTCAAATAAATGCAATCTTTATATACATATAAGAGAACAAGAGCATGATGAAAAATGCTTTTGCTCGTCATCTTCTTGATTGAGACTGAGAGGCAAATGAAACTTTCATGAATAACTAATTGATTCCTTTCTTTTAGTTAACTTTTCCCTTAACAAAACCGATTCTTCCAAGAAGAGGCCAGAGTATTCCTCCGTTTGAGATTTAGCAGCCCAATCAGCTACTAAACTTGCGGACCTTCCAAGTCCAAAAAGGTGCAAATTCTCTACCTTCCCTTTCCAATAAAACATAATTCCATATTTCCAAATGGCTGTTTGGCATGTAGCTGTAGGATATTGAGGCGTTTTGAGGGTGAGTGGCGTCCGTGATTTGCGAATGCAATGGCTGTTTGGCATGTAGATGTTCGCTGTAAATTATTGCGTAACTTATTATCAAATCTCGAAAGCTACCTTATACCCCTAAAATCTCAAACTCACCATCCACTTATTACCCCATTCCAGATAGTAATATTAGTTGGATTAATATGCTCTGAATTTCATGTTTCACGATACTCAAGTTTCAAATTTATTGAATTGAGATTTTTCTGATTTTGATATCTTTCATTGATGATTTTAGTAATTCAAAATATTTTTAGACTCACCAATGTCTAGAATGAATATCGGTTTCATTAATTTTTCCCGTTAATTCTTTTTTTAATGTGGTAAAGTTCAGAGAAAGAAAGCACTAGGAAAATAATCTAGCCTCGGACGATGTGTTAGGACAAGTAGGCGGGGCTATCTCACATGCAAATTTTGAGTCACTCTGTCTCAACTCACACAATTGCTTCATGCTCCTCTCTAGCCAAACACTCACTGATCTTAGGGAAAAAGAAGGTCCACTGTCTCTCTCTATTGAGGATGCATGAATCGCCGGGACGGCAACGATATGCTGGGCAAGGAGTGATGCTGCCTTAGTACCACCATCCTTACATTAAGATATGTGTCAATCCATGGCGGATCAATATACTCATGGACTTCTCTCAGGACTCTTTCACGGAAATGCAAGGGAGGAAGGAGAATAGAGGACTGGGACTGCGCCATGTGGTGGGACAAGCCCCCAATCATCAGATTTCAAATGCCAAAGGTATCGGAAACTGTACTAAGTAAAGAGCTTAACAAGCATGCCTGAAATGTAAAGGCTGGAGGAAACATTCTGCGCTAAGTTTAGGCCACCACTAGATACATTTCGTTTTTAACAAAGGGTATCTGAACTCTCAGGTATTGCTAATTGTTATTCTCAGCATCAAATCAAAAGACGAGAAAACATAATTGATCACAATATTTTTTTTTCCACTTAGATGTCATTCCTTTCCATCGTTGCAAGAAGACAATACATAATTATACAGCTTGCAAAAGAACACTTGTTCAAACCCAATTATCTGTACAGGGAGCCTTTGTACAAAGCTACACGCAGGGAAAGCAGACCCAACTACTCCTCGCGAGAGCTTTTTTAACTCATCCCTTGCCCCAAAGCAACCACCCCTCATAAATTTAAGAATTTCATCTGCACAAAATGTACATAACAAAGATTTCACTATCACTTCAAACCAATTATCTCGTCTTTTTTTCCTTCACTTTTATCTGTTGGGGTCGTAGAGCAAGAGACATACTGTGGCAGAATGCTTAAGCCACCAAGGTGGACTCTAGCCATGAGCATTCGGATCAGAATACATACTGCTTGATCTAAAGCAAGTCCTTAACGAGATAATCCACTACTCCCTGACTCACTGAATTCATGTGGAATCATGGGAAAGCGAAGTCAACCTGCAGAACCAAAGGATTGATTGCTGATTAGGCTAAAGCAAATTAAAAGAATCGAGTCATGTAGAGACTTCCACAAAGACAATGAACTTACCATCTTCAGAAAAGGCAAATACACCACCAAGCATTTCATCCTCTTCTCCATCTGCAAGTTTGTCCTTCTCATGGTGGCTGCTGCTGTCAACATCATCAGATACAACTTCAGTTAACCCGTGGCATCCATCAAGCTCTAAAGCCTCACAATATCCCTCTTCAAATAACTGCCCAAGCTCTACGTGATCATTTGTGGATGCAGGTACAACTGCCTCCTTAAGGATGTCATTAGCTGAACCCAAACTAGCAGAGCTAGTTGCAGAAACCTCGCTTACAATTACAGTGTTTGAAATTGAAGAGGCTGGACCATCTGATGTTTTCTCCATTGAAGGAATATTATTCTTTAAAAAGGGCTCAAGGTGTGCACCATACTCATTCATGTGTTCCCTGGATCTTTTTACATTTTCAGCTGCAAGAAGTACAGCAGACTCTTTCAGCATGGAGGGCTCAACAAAGCAGTTTTCCCTTCTTTCTGGGTAAAACTCATCCATAGACCGACAGGTTGTTAAATAATGCTTCTCAGTATTCACTTGATCCAAATCAGGTAAATTTTCAATCCTCCTTGATGAACCTGAGAATAATTGAAAGAGACCAGGTAAGTTCAATCAGTACAGAAGCTCTCCAGATGTTGTAATGGAATGAAAAGCACATGAGAGACTGCTGGATCTACAAGAGACACATGCAGACGATAGTACCATGACATTGTTTTTTAACTGCAAAAAGAATCAAGATCTATAACACTTGCAAATTCTTACCACCATCTGAGCTTTCTGTAGAACTAAGAGATGACGGTTTTGAGTGGCATATAACAGTCTCTTCAGCAGGCTTGAGTTTGACTTGGTGCAGATCTGAAGATGCAAAACTAGAATATCTTCCCATAGTTGAAGCTCTGCAGAAAACAGTAAAACAAATGAGCAGAAATAACATATCCAATAAACAAAATAAGTTCCTTCACAGATGCGCGCGTGTGCGCGAGAGAGAGAGAGAGAGAAAGAGTCTCAATAAAAAAACCACTATGTTGCATCTAGACAATGAAATGATCTACAATGGGGCATTTAAAATCAGTGGCTCTATTTCAAGCCAAATCATAGAACCTGTGGGTTGTATGAGAAAGTATATGGTGAGGTAATCACAATGGCTTTCAAAAAGAAATCAATCAAAAGAGGTGATATCTCAACTAGAAACAATAATATTCAAGGCTCAAGTTGATAAAGTAAAGTTTACCACTTAATTCAAAGACCAAATATAACACTCATTTGCATGCAGCCATGAACACATTGTGTTGAAACTAACCAAATTTTACGGCAACATGGAAAAACAGAAAGCAGAAGAACACCAGATAAAATGACATCAATAGCAGTAGCAACTGAGTAAGCTACTCACCACATCAGAACAGATTAGGGATTGATTAAGTATAAACTTTAAATAAATATGAGAGGACTTGCATTTACATCTGAAGTAATACAATTCAAGAAAAATCTTAACCTAACAGGAATTTGAAGAACAAAAATCATAGCATCAGAAGAAGTGTTATCACCTATCATTCCAGCTGGATTTGGTGCTATGGAAGTGATCAAAAACAGGCAATAACTCCTTCCTCTTTATTTCAATTTCATGAATTGGCAACTTCTCAATTTCAAGCTCTCCAGCCAAGCGAGCACTAATCGATGGGGAACCCACTGTATGGAGACATATCTAACCAAGAGAAGAAAAGGAACAAATGAATAGCAAGCTGATGAGTCATAGATAACCAACATATCCATATTTTGAATTAATTTACCTCTGGTTTGTGCCAGACTGGCAACCTTCTAGAACTTACTTGCACTTCTGCATTAGATATGTACCAATGAGACCTCTCATGGGACTTTGTTATGCCACCCTTCAAAGGCTTCTTACCACCAACGATTCTAATCATGTCAGGACAATCCACTTCACAATTACTTTCATTATCTACTACGTTAACACTCAACTTTATAGCATCTTGTTTTTCAGAAGTGATAGAGATGCTGCATTCATCTCTTTCTGGCCAATCTAACCGCCTACATACGTCCCACCATTGAACAGGTTCAACTTTTACCCTAAGCTCATCCTCCTGTATTTGCAAAAAGGAGCCAGGCCGAGCTTTAGAACCAGCATCCCCAGTTTCCACTCCAAGTGAAGGGAGAAGTTTGTGCTGGATTACATGCCCTGATGGAGTGTAGACTAACAAATGTTCAAGTGGATTGATGCTAGAATTGGCACGCTGAAGACTGTGAGACATTGAATTGTGAAAAACAGCAGCGACAGCTCCAGATGGCACAAAGACCTTCCCTGTAGCAGAAGCAGCAGCATTGCTAACAGTAGTAAGCCATCCAGAATCATTGTATTTTATCCTGCTTACCACCGAAAGAGTAACAGGCGGAGGCGGTGGGAAACATTGTTGGTTACTCAAAGATGATGGATTACTCCACCAAGGGATAGAATGAACTGAAAAAACAGAAGCTTCTTGACTCTGAGAACTGTGATTCTGGAATCCTGGGTCCCCACCGAAAGGGGATAGAACAAAAACATGGCAAGTTCCCTTGGATGAGACAATACCGACCCATTGACTATAAGGACTAAAGCATATGTCTTGGATAATCTGCCAAAAATGCACACAGAAGGAGCAGCCATAAGAGAAATGGATGAACGTCAAATTCATACACAAAATTGACAAGAAGTCTGAGAAAACAAAATAATACTCACTGCTGAGGTTATTCCGCGATGCAGCCTGTAAAGATGCACATGGGCAGAACTCCAACTATAAGCTTGACTATCTGATCCACCTCGTGTGCAAGATGGCATGATACGAAATACATTGATTGTGTTGCCATAGACTGAGGCAGTGACCAGAAGAGTTCCACTAGGATCAAAACATAACGCAGAGATTGGACTTGTGTGGGCTTTGAATTGCGATATAACAACTCGAGAAACAAAATCCTTGATTACAACCTGAAATTACCAATAGTTTTTTGGCGTCAGGGAATTTCAAATTCTACATTTGTGATGATCACCTAATGTCTAGGAAGAAGTGATTTGTAACTGTTTAATGATAGGACAAACTAGTTATTAGTCAACTCAAAACATGCAATTCCTTCAGACTTCTACCCATTTCACTAGGACATCGTCTTGAATTCATAACTATCAACACTTACATGTGATAGTACATGAAAGATAAGACCTTCCTTCACAACTTCATCATGAACATGTGAAGAACAGAAGTTTGTCACTGGGGACAATATTGCTGATACGAGATCAATCACTTAGAAAGATCTAAATTAGGTAACAAATAAAATTTATAACTCTCAATACCTATATGTAATAGTTTTTACCAAAAAAAAATACCTATATGTAATAGTACACTATAGATAAGACCTTCACTGCTCCATCCTGAACACGTGAAGAAACGAAGTTCGCAGCTGGGGACCATATTGACACTACGAGGTCAATCACTTAGAAAGATCTAATTTAGGTAATAAATAAACCACATATTTGCTGAACCACAAAAGTAGAATTTTATAAACAAAAATGAAAAATCCCGTAACTTTCAGTGAATGCCAATGCAATCGCAGGATTTCTGCAGCAATGTTTTTCACAACCATTTTTGAGGTTTAATACAATACTAACCATCCCAGCATTATCTGATTCTGATCCCGTGGCCCTACCAACCTTCCAACCTGAATTTGAAGATACAGGAGAGTTGGATCCATCTGGAAGCAGCTCCTGACAGTATTTTGACAAGGTTTTGTATCCCATGTCACCCAAATTCATGATACCGGCAGCCAAATGTCTACTAGATTCCATTGCATAGCGTGCCATCAAACTGCTGCTGCCTGGAGAAGTAGATGGACTAACACCAGGAGAACTGAGATTTTGAGGGCTTAAACGGCCTGTGTTTGACATTAGCGGACTATTGGAAGCATATGCCAACCACCTTGGCCCAACAGCCATTGGGCCATAACCAAAGTTAACCCCAACTGGCCCTTGCCCTACCAGCTGAGGAACAGGATATGTGAGAACGCTGAACTTGATCTCAAGCGTGACCGCGTCAAAGCAGTAGATCTGCCATTACATTGTTGGTGTCAGTCTAGTCCCTCAGTAAAACGTGTTACCACTTGATAACCAAATCGTGCAACAAGTCAAATCACCAACTTTCAGTCAAAACACTAGAGGGAATAAAATGATTAAGGGTTCCTACTATTTAAATCAGTTAAACTGAAAACTTTCTTGCAAGGTAAAACAAAAACTGTAAGAGAAAGCATAGTCAACCAGCCACTCTGCATGAAATCAATCTCAAGTTGAAATGGCACGGCTTTCCACACTCCACATGCACATTTTCAATGTTAAAAACACTCCATCTTAATATCATCTAACTGCCTGCTCATAAAGTCATGCAATTGCTAAAGAATTAGCTAGTGCTTACTTGAGCAGCAAGACCCACAGCTACAACCCGAGGACTGCATCTAACCATACAGACTGCCGATCTAAACCGCAAAACATGTACATAACAGTGAGTCTTTAGCGAATAAAACTGAACAGCTGTTGGAGAGTGCACAAATTGCCCAGAATCAGACTCCATATGACCATCTTGACTGTGTACAGGGTTTGGGCTTTTGGCATTTTCCCCAGAAACAACCAGCAGCAGAGGATGTGATGCCCTGAATCCTTGAGGACCATTACAGTCTATTGGAAATGGCTGCATTTGCAAGAATGTAACTGGACCGTCACGCTTTGAGACTAGCTCAGTAAAGTTAGAAGCATCCTCCACGTCAAGAACTTGAAAACCATTCTGATAGCCAAGTAAGAGAACATGCTTGAAGATGGATGGACCAAGCTCAAGTCTGTCAAATCCAGCCCAGGTAACCTACAGACAACCGGAACTTAGATATGTGCCAATGCAATTGACATTTACAATGTCTAGAAACCAACAAGAAGTTCCATGGTAGGCTTCAAGCTAAGGAAGGGAAGAGCCAATGTATGAAGCGCATTAAAGTACAAAAGCAACAAATGTATATTGGCAGATGCAGTGGACGGGACATATAAAGACAATATAATACAACCCAACAAAGTGTAAACAGCAACAGGAAGCACATACTTCAGAGTTCAGCCAGCGACTTGGATAACTTCATTGGTGATGATTGACAGAAGGCAAGATTGCAAGTACAAATGATAGAAGAGCAACAAAAGCAAAATGAATGGATAGAAAGAAGGGTTCGTCAAGAAGTGGCAAAAATCAGGGTGCTAATGCAATGTATATTTATTGGTGGATGCAGGTGATGAGAGATAAAAAGACAAACAATAACACAACCAAACAAGGCCAGCATATACTTCAAAAAGTTAAGCCGACTTCAATACTTCATCGATGATGATTAACAAAAAAGCAACTTACAGCAAGTACCTTTGATGAAAGAGCAACAAAAGCAATAAGACAGGATAGAAATAGGGTCTATTCCAACTAGAAGAGGTAAGCAACACTTCATGGAGCATGATACAGAGGCTTTAAAGCAAAATGATACTAATCAAGATTTGCCCTGGCCAAATAAATCCAATGTCACAAAAAATTGTTGAAAAAATTCTCCACCGTCCACTGCATATATTCCCATGTTACCAAATACTATAAAAAACCATACTTTCTTTTTCAAATAAGATGTTCTGACTCCTCATTGGATTAAGCCTAGAAGCCAATTAAGACCCTCTAACCAAGTTTTGATCTTTAATGTAACATTCTAAGTAACATATAGTATGAGTTGATATATGGCAATGTAGCACAAAAGTCCCATGAAAAATGATGCTCTCTCAGGTAAGTCTAGTGATTAATCAAATAACAATATTTATTTGCATAAAATTCTCCAAATCAAATGAAAATAGATGTCAAACTTGAAAAGGTTTTTAGCATTAATGACCTGCTTTGGTTTGTAAAAAAACATGCCCATATAAATTACGAATTCAAAGAAATTCACGTTTTTAGAAAGTTTTAAAACTCGCATCACAACAACCAATCTGGAAAAATTAAGCGAGACTTGCGCACGTCCGATATTCCCATATACCCAGAAGTGCCAAGGGAAAAAAAAAGGAACTTTGCACGGCATTCAACCTATTTTTACAGCACTCATCCTACTATGCAAATGAGAGACACGGTCATGAAACAAAATCTAGAGAGCTCTGAACACAACTAGCAACTTGAAGCAAAGTTACTGCGATGATGCTGGTGGAAGTACAATCAAGTTCACTACTTCACCCCACACAGCAAAACTAGAAGCTACTTCATTAGAGCAATGTCCATGAACTACGGGAGATACACTTGTATTGCGTCAGAAATCACTAGAGCAACTTGGCCATCTAAATAATAGGGACAGCAAAGCAGACACGGCCACGGAAGTATAATCAAAACAGCCTCCGGTCATGAACCCACAGAAATACACCTCCTAGAATATAAGGAAAACTCTTAGCGCGCCTTCCAAAATCCAAAATTTCACATCTAAGAAAGCTTCCCCAAACGAAAAAGATCGCCGACTCGACAAAAACCAACCAATCCGCAGACGCCAGCTTTTACAAAGCCGGAAAACAGTACGCGCGCGCCCGAAAGAGAGAGAAAAACCTGATCCTTGTGCTCCTCGGACGAAGCGGAGATCGAGGCCGCGACCGACGCGCCGGCGGAGCGGACGGTGGTCGCGACGGTGCTGGCGTTGGAGGACACGGTCTTGAGACAGGAAGAGATGATCCTGAGAGAATTCGGCAGCAACCCATTGTTCCTCCCCTTGCTCTTCTTCATTCCTCCCCTCCCTCCCCTCCCTCCCACTCAATCTCCGCCTCCACCGCCGCCGCCGACCTCACCACCGAAGCGATTCCCTCCACCGCCTCCCCTCGCCGGCGCCGCCGGCACCGCGACCGCCTCCGCGCCCGAGGAACATCTCCGATCACCGCCGATCGGAAATATCATCCGATTGCGCGATCGCCCCGAGCTAAGCAACAAACAACGACACCCACTTCAATCCTCCGCACAGAAGAGCTTCAGCAACAAGCTCGTGCTCGTGCTCGCGCTCGTGCTCGAGCTTTGACTCCCGAAGGCCGTCGCGACGAGGCCCCAAAAGCTACCCTTTCTTCTCCTCTTCTTCTCCACCCTCTACTCTCTCTCTCCCACCTCCATCATCAACTCCATCATCATCTTTCTCTCTCTCTGTCTCTCGCTCGCTATCTGTCGCTCTCCCTCTCTTTCAAGGCCTCTCTCTCACTGCTGAACATATTTTATTTTTTATTTTTTGCTGCTTTTTTTTATTATTGTTATTATTGTTGCTGTTGTTTGTTTTGTTTGTTATTATTATTATTTCTATTTTTAAGTTGGGCTCTGCGGCTCTCGCCATTTGAAAAATATATTTTAATTCGATGAATGGTTTATTTAGAAAAATGAAATAATAATAATAATAATAATAATAATAATGATAATGGTGGGCGTGTGTTTATCTTCCGGTGAGGGAGCAGCGGATCCGCTGTGGGCCGCGGGCTACTGGATGATTTGGAATTTTTATAAACAATGCGCAAATTGAAATTAAATTTCGAAATTGAATTTTTTTTTCTTTTTCTTTTTGGGGGAGCCGTGGAGAGAATATCTTAATGCGATCCCTCGGTGCTAAGTTTTAAATTATTGATTTCCTCTCACTGATGTAACCATCCATTTCCCATTAGTCTCCCTGGTTTTTTTTTTTTTTTTTTCTTTTTTATTACTAAATCCCAATTCTGCCCTTGGGGACATGACGATTCTATATCTGGGCCCCTTTAGAATTAAATTTTTCTGTCGCTCGTGCATTTGATTTTCTTTAAAAATGGGCGTACGGCTGTGGATTATTGAGGACGTTTAGGTTCTTGCTAATGGTGAAGGCTTAGGCCGTGATTGGCACGTGCTAAAGAGGGCTTTGTCGTTAAAAGCCCGATTCAATTTTACTTTCGGATTGTTTAATCTTATTTAGCATATAGATCTTGCATAAACCGACTGTAATTTCACATCTTGATTAAATGAGATCTTCAATTATCTACCATGATCTCTTTAAGTCAAACGATTACCATCTTTGTCAATTTTTCTGTCTCGACATGAATGACTTGTCTTTAATTGGATTAAAAAAAATGTTGGATTCAATTCATAAGCTATGTTGTTGATTGAGCAAGCTTGTGCCCATTTCAACCTCAATCTTTCACAGGGAAATTCCATAAAAACCCTTGGGTGTTATCATAGATACCCTAGGACCTTACATAATTCATTACAAACGTGTTCCCACTAAAATAATTCTAATGAGCGTACTTATCAAATACGGCATGCCAAAATCATTAGTAATTTTAGCATACTTCCTCCTCCTTCATCATCATCATTTTATATTTCTTTTGAAATTTATGGATTTCAAATCATGATCGAAGAACATTTTCTTTTTAGTCGGAGAACACCTTTTTTTTTTTCGGTCATAACGAGAGATTTCATTCAAGTAACAATAGACTTGAAGTGCATCAATATTGCATTTTTTACAGACGTATTATATCCTTGAATTAGTATTTTCCTTGAAGTCGTTTGCACCATAGCAAGAAAATAATTATCTTGAAAAAAGATTCCTGAGAGCACATTGTCTCAATCTAAATTTCTCCTATTTCTTCTTCCGATTCGATCGTCTTTGTTTTCTACTTTAATTTCAATCCACATTTTGAATTCATAGCCTCATCACACAACAAAAGTATTCCGGATTAGGCACACGAGTTGCATCAAACGAGTATAATGAAGCTTGAGCTCGAGCTCTATTCTAGGAAGAATTGAATTGAGTTTGTTTGACTAAGGCGTGATTGGTAGAATAAATTTCTTTGGAACAATTTTTTATTAGAAATAAATTTTTTATGATTCTATTTTCAAAAATAATTTCTAAGAAAAAGAACGTGTTAGTAACTATCTAGAATTTCTATTTACGAGGTAGAAATGTGTTTAGTAGGATTCTTAAATTTTTTGTTTCTTTTAAATTTTTAATAAATTTATTATTTTTTTCTTACTTTTTTCTTTTTTTTTTTCTCTTCTTCTTCTTCCTTCTTGGCGGCTAGTTGTCCGCAATGAAGCAAGGTCTCGAGAGCTCACCGGTGGCCATTGGCGAGGCTCGACCTCACTTAGGCAATGAGAGGTCAGCCTCGCCCTAGCCTAGCGAGGCCAAGTCTTGTGCCAACTAGTGAAAGCCGAGCCTTGTTGTGGCTATGTGAGGCTTGGCCTCCCCTTGGCCAAGTGAGGTCGACCTCACCCAAATTTGGTGAGGCCGAGCTCCCCTAGCCATCGACGAGGCTCCCTCACCAAATCTGTGCGAGGTTGACCTCACCTAGCCACAGTGAGACTTAGGCCAATGAGCCTCGCCATGGCTTAGTGTTGCAGCAGGCTGGCGATGCTCCAGTGAGGTTACCGGCCTCGCAAGAAGAAGGAGAAATGGAAAGAGAAGAAAAGAAAAGAAAAATTATAGTTGTTTTTAGAAATTGTTCCCGAGAATAAGAAGTAATTTTTTCCTACTTCTTGATTCTATTCCAAATTTATTCCTAAAAAAAAAAAAAAAAAAAATTGATTTTTGTTTCCATAAACAAAAAAATTACCAAATGAAATTTTGATCTTTTTTTACTCTCGGGGAACAAAAGAACAAAATCAGTTGTTCCGGGAGTATTACCAAACATGTCCTAATTAGCCGATCGAACTCCAACTAAAGACTTGTTTGCAACCATCAAGTCAATGGCATCAACTATGTTATAGTTTTGAAATTTTCGTGTGGATGGATGGCAAACCAGGGATAACTATCAAAATGTCTTTTTGTATGAATATTAAATCAGTCTTAATTTTCTTAGTTTGTCAATTTAATCCTAAACTTTTTGTCGATTTGCAAATGTAGTCCTTCAAACCATTTTTGTCAGAAATTGCTGATGTATATGTCAAATGTCCTATGTGACAAATTTTTTTTTTTTTTTTCATTTTTTTTCATTTTTCATTTTTTTCTTTTTCTTTTTCTTAAAGGAAAATTATAGAGATTAAAATATTATCTACATTAGCACTAGTCGTGCTACATAAAACGGCCAATGTTTACATTAATGATTTCTAGGGAAAATTAATCAAGAGAACTTAGTTAGAAAATCGTCAAAGGAAAATTGATAAAAAGTTAAAAATTCATAACTAAACTGACGTTCATACAATAGGTTTTGAATTTATATCTTATAATTTTTCCTTGCGAACGGTGATTGAAGCTTTGTCTATTAATTACAATCTCTACGATGTTTCACTGGATCTGGAGGTGGATCCAATCACGAATTTGAAAGCTGGCCCGGATTATCAAGTGTGGCGACAAAAACAAAATTTTTCTTCTTCCAACTTTTGGTGTGAACCTTTCTAAACTACATATGGGCACATCATTAATAGGTGCCTCCAGGCACTTGCTAAATATACATGATTGAGCATAATTCAATTCTCAAGACAGGAATTATGACAATATCAGAGCAATCGCGGTATTGAAAACTGTAAAATTTCCTTAATTGATTGCTAAGAAGGGCATCTAGGAACTACTTAACAGACTTCTGTCAATGTAAACCCACCCTTAAAAATGCAGTACTTACGCGCTAATTAGGTTTTTCTTCCCATATTAATTAGGTTTTTCTTCCCTTGTGGTTTTAGCCCATTTATTGAATAAAAATACAACTCTCCATAGCTATAAGAAGATGGATAAAGTTTATCTCTCATAAACCTTTTGGTCCGTTTAAATTGACTTTTACTTATTCCTAATCTTTAGCTCCGTCAAATTTTTGCAGCTCATGCACTTCACCTTTCGCGAAATTCGAAACATTTTAAATGTCCGTGAAATGCAAATACTAACACTTAGCTTCACATATACTACTTTATTACTATTTTGAAATTTTAAGTACCGAATAAAATTTTAGTGGAAAAGCAAAATATATAAAAAAAATCTTTGTATATATTGCTTGAATTTAAGCTGAAACAGGCCAAAACTTCTTGTCTACGAGGAAACATTCTTTTCTTTTTCTTTGGGCCACCCTTGACATGTTATTTCTGGGAATTTTTCTTATTGGTTTACAAAAACGTTGATGGGAAATTTGGTCAATACGGAGGCACCTGGCTTTTACTTGTTGGGAAAAGAATCTCGTTCCGGGTCAAATGAGTCGTCTGGAAAACTGGCTTGGTCGCCCACGTTTTTATCGACGAGATTGAAATCATCCCTTTACCTTCTCTTACTCCCAAATGAGATGGAACTCTTATATATTCTCACTGGAGAGTCAACATAATCCTCCCTCTCATCGTTCATCTTTTATAATTTCCTAGACCTAAATAGACTGGATCTGGAGTTGTTCGTTTCACTTAGATTTCAAAAGGTTGACAGAGGATTTCAAAAGAGTCGACACGAATACGATAATTAAAGTCGTTTCAAGTCCCCGACGGAGATCTTGTCATTTGAAGCTTTGAAATAAGTACCATTTGGAGTACGTAATCCATGTATACATTACCTAGCGGTGCCATATACTCCGTCCTAGTGCCGTATACTCCGTTTATCAGGTGCTACCCGAGATTGAACCTCGGAGAAGCCACGTGATCATTTGACCACAAGGTTGATTAGGGTTTCAATTCAGTAAAGAGAAAGAATAATGACTGGAAGTACATAACAACTTAATGTGGAAAGGAAAATGGCATTGCGAAATGCAAGAATATCAAACAACCCTTCAAAAGAAAATCACTTACAATGACTATCTCTCTTGTCTGCAGTTGCTTCAAGGACTTTTTATGTGGCGAGAAAATTAATGAAATCAATGATATAGAGAAATACTTTGGGAATTCCTTAAAGACGCATCAGGCATGCTACGACAATTACTACTTGACTCTAACGAATTCGAAATTTGGGCACGATTACTTTTCTTGTGCATCATATGTATGGCTATGTGAGCTCAATCCCGGGTCCTAAAGAGATGGATGACAAGAAATCTCGAGCAAGAAAATCAAATCTAATTTGCCGCGATTCGACAATGAGTGATCAATAAAAGTTCAGGGACCAACGATGTCATTTTCACCAAAATATTACTTTAATTTGGAACGGGACAGCTTCACCTGTATAAAAACATATGCCATATGATATGATGAAAAGAACAAAAAGAATGAACAAAGGCACCTAAAATACTGCAAAAGATGGTGCTTTAATGAGGCAAAGCTAACTTTACTTTGCTCCTCCTACTCCTTATGTAGAATAGATCCCCCAAAAACGCCCTATTCCCTATTTCCTAGGATTCTTCCTTTTTCCTATTCCATACGATTCTATGTACATAGCTTTAGAGGGCCATTACCTTCTTCCCTCCTACTGCAAAATCCTGCTCGCCTGTGATGTTCACATCAAAAAACAACTTTTGATACTAGATAAGTTGAGACAGCAGCTTTATACAAACCAATCTTTGAATAGCTTTTATTCGCCTCGCTTGTTTCGCAGGAGACGAGACGTACTTTGCGAAGCTCATCTTCAAGCCAAGGCATGCCTGGGACTGTCGCGATCTTTGATCGGGCTGTAGCATTCTTCCACGAAAGCTTTGCGGAAGAATGGCGTCCGGATCTTCCTCATGGACTTCAGACAGCTAAGGTCGCCATTCAGAATTTGCGCTACCTGCAAAGATGTTGTTCAAGATGGATGTTGTGATTCACAAATGAGGACTAAATGTGGTATACATTCGAGCGACTGGTGGTAGCTGTTCTACTTCGGATACCAGTAGCATTTCCTGACATATGGTGAATCAGTATGTAGCAGTTTTTCAAGGACTTGCCTGGCTTATGCTGGGCCGTCGAATTGAAGACTGATGTACACAAATCGACGCAGCCAAGAGCACCAGATTGATCTGCCTGGCGTCGTAGTTGCTGCCCAGAGCAGGATCCAAGAGTTCTCTGACGTTATTCTTCCTGAGCAAAGGTTTTGCCTGAAAAAATTGCACAAATTCTCAATCCGTATTCCTCAGCTGTTCAACTCTAAGTAAGTAGTTTAGTTTTGTAAATGTGCTTTGCATATATCCCACATTAAAACGAAGTGACAGGAAAAAAAAAATTATCAGTTTCATACCCAAAGGACAAGGCTTTGCTGCGCATAATCCAGTGCTCGGCGGCCGGTGACTAGTTCCAACAGAAGCACACCAAATGCAAACACGTCGGTCTTCTCATCCACAATGCCGTGCATCAAGTACTCCGGAGCAAGATAGCTGTGACCAACGGCATTTGGGAAACTTGAAGTTGCACAGATGACTTTAACCATGGCTTTAAAAGTAAGTAGAGTTCAAAGCAGGAAGAACAAACCCGAATGTGCCTTCGAATTTCGACACCGTGTGGTGGGTCCATTTCTCCGGAAGCCATTTGGCAAGTCCAAAGTCACAGATCTGCACCCAAATCTACCGATGTAAGGACGCCGAAGAAACACGCAAAACCAAACCTCTTCTTCTGGTGTGGTTTTGGTATACAAACTTGGTAAGATTTCATCAGGTTTTGCGCCATAAAAACACATTTGATGTGCTGCATCGAAATGGATTTGTCAAATCTCTATTTCAAACATTAAACAGCATAGCACCTGAGGCTCAAAGTCTTCAGTAAGCAAAATATTCGCAGCCTTTATGTCTCTATGGATGATTCGCCTCTGACAACCTTCGTGAAGATACAATAAACCCTCGGCAGTTCCTAAGGCAATCTTATATCGCAGCTGCCACTCCAGTGTTTCTTTTGCACCTGCATACATTCAGGGTGAGATCTCAATAGGCTTGTAATGAAATAATAATTGATCAAACAATTGTTTGCTCAGATATGCGAACTAACCATATAGCACAGAAGCTAGGCTTCCATGAGGCGACAACTCAAGGACCAGATGCATTCCGCCTTCGACCCCATAACCAACCAACTTGGCAGTGTTCCGGTGATTGACATGGGCCATGATCCCAAGCTCGGAAAGGAAATCACCAATTATCTCGTCTGGTGTCCCTCGCATGAGACGTTTAATTGCCACGAGTTGACCGTTCCTCAGCTGCCCCTTGTAAACCTCAGCATATCCACCCTTCCCAATTTGGCATTCTGAAGAAACAATGAAAAAGAGAAGTCCCAAGTCATACCACGGCTAGTTTGAACAGAACAGAACCGGAAGGTCCAAGTGTTTTGCTCGGATTCCACTAACCGGGGCTGAAATTGTTAGTCGCGGCTTGGAGCTCGGGGAGGGTGAAATATTTCCAAGGGGTCTTGCTAAGTTCATCGGCTCTCGACAGGAAACACGGCGCAAAGGCGATCATCTCCCTCATGCTGCTGCTTCTTCTGAATGGGGGCTTTAGGCTGTCGAATGGATGCATCGGGGGCAATTGTTTCCTTGACCTTGTCCTCAACAAGCGGATGAGCCTGCGCCAGCGGGAACAGGGTCTCCCATCATTCCGGGCTTCGGAGTCTGAGGTGGTCGAATTAGTGTCTGACTCGCTGCTCCTCAGAAAGTCCTCCAGAACTCCCACAGGGGAGCTATTGTCCATCTTATGTTTCTCCTTTAACCAGATTGCCGTAGAATATTATCCCGAAGGCTAACCCAGAAAAATCTCAATTTACATCCCCGGATTGGACAAATTCGCCAAATATTCTGTTCGGAAAAACATAGGACTTTGAGAGTTGCTAATTGCAATAGCAAGCACAGAACAGAAGCACCGAATTCATTTATTAGTCCGGAGGAGATTGCTTGTTTACCTGACGATTCTGTTTCTCGTTTCTCACTGCAAATTATTGCCAGATTCCGGCAGATATGGAAACCGAACGAATGCCTGCAAAAAAGAAACCAAGGAAACACAAAAGCAAATCCTCAATAAGAGAACCAATAATCAAACGAAAACTAACAGAGGAATCACGCCGGCACAGCTGATTCGAGCTCGAGTGACGATTTCCACCTCAGTTCCAATCTAAACGAAACAGCCTTCAACATTTCTTTACAGCATGCAAAAATTGCGTGACATGTCCAACAGAAACTCAAACGGACGAGCTGAACCCCTCTCGCACATCGCCCAGACAAAGAGGCCAGAAAGTCCAGGGGCAAGCCACGAAGAAACCGGTAATAAACATCTCACGGTCAAACACACCGTTATGCTAAAAGGCAGCAGTTCCAACACGAATAAACTAATCATCCCGAATCAGAAAGAACGAGTTCCGGCCAAGAAAAATCCAAAACAAGAACACCCAGAAGAAGAGAAGAAGGGAGAGGACGTACGGCGCAAGACTAAGAGAGGACCATGAACAGTGGATAACGAAAACAGGGGAAGGTATACAAATGCAGGCTTTTTTCCTTTCTCTCTCTCTCTCTCTCTGTTTCCTTTTTCCCACCAGAAAACAGGGGAGGGGGAAGGAGGAGGAGGATGAGGAGGAGAGAGACAACGGTTGTGGAGGAGTGAGGTGAGACGTTGATATAGGCTTGCGGACTAAGAAAGGAGCGAACGAGCCTCCCGAGTCCTGTGCTTCGATAATGATTAAAGAAGGAAAGGTGGCCTCGCAGAGGATTTCGTCGCTGTCCGAAGCCCATCATCATCATCATCAATGCCGGGAGAGGAAGCTTGGCCAGTCAGAGACGGCTTCTAAACTTCTGTTACGCCCGCACTCGCAACTCGCGACTCGCAGCCTCGGTCTCTCGTTTCGGTTGCGGTGCGGGGGGATGGCACGTGCGCTGGTGGGGGCGGCCGCCAGGGGTCGGCACCTTGCGTTGATGGGATGTTGTCGGTCAAAGCGGTCCTCGACATGTAAGGGCGAGGGGAGTGCCTCGGTAGGTTCGAGTTAAATTAAGGTTTGAGAGTGCATTGAAGGAGCTGCCAAGGTCGGTGGCCCACTTCGCGATCGATTGCCGACATCATATTGTATCATAACTTGGACTCTATTTGTTTTACAAAAAATAAATAATTTGAAAATTATCTTCCTCAAAATTATAGCTTGTGTTAATTGAAACAATTCATTGATGAAAAATGTTTCAATTATCAATAAATTTGAACATTTTCGTGAATGACGAAGATGTGATTATTTTTAAGATAATGTTTGTCCAAATTATTCATTTTTGTGAAACATAAGGTACATTAATTGTTGAGCGATTATGAAAGAAAAGTAAATTGAGAATGATGTATTGATATGACACGCCTATTATTAACTTAAATTGATGCATTATTGTTAAGACAAATGGGTCAAATTGAAATTGTCATGGAAATAATGTGGAAGCTAATGGAATTGTAATTCAAATCTAATGCGAGATAAAGAAATTATCAAAAAAGTCAATGAGGGACAATAAGATAACATTAAATATTTATGTAATTCGATCCAAGAATTGAATATGCTTCACATGGAGAGGTGACTACAAAGGGATCTACTATGAATCCTAAGAATTTGAGAGTTGCAATTACGTAATGCTGAGTTGCAATTATGTAATGCTCTAAGTGCTGCACATCTCTAACTACACCTAGAGCAAATTCACAAGTGTTATTTTACAATTTTTCATAGAAGAACTCACCTAGAAAACTCATGGAGAGTTTCAACCAAAAAAAAAAAACTCAGGGAGAGTAAACCCCAACATTCCTCTTATCTACTCAAAATCCACCTCTTATATTAATTATAAGTATATTAGAAGTTCTATAACTTGTCACTAAGTACAATCGACTCTTAAAAACTTTTAACAAGTGCAATTAAGTGCTAAATCTTATCAAATTTGTGTAATTAAGTCATTCAGTTAATTCTATCTAACTTGATTAATGGAAAACGCTGATATGAATTTTTTTTTTTTCTCTTTGACATGGTATTGAGGTGGTTAAAACACAAAGGAGAATACTAAAATGATGTTGTCTTCCAAATCTAATTATTTTTAATATAAACTTTATATAAATTAGACAATTAAAAAAAGGAGGAAAAAGGGCAAAATCGATGAGGACCTATAACACCACAGCGATCGTGGGATGAGGGACAATTTGGATCGCCTAGCCCTAGTCACTGATCGACGACTCTGGCCGACTATAAGTGAGGGCATATCAACTCTCGTGAACGAGGATTGCTGCCTCCTTCCACATCGTGCGAGGATTGTCGGGCCTCACCCAAATCTGGTCGAGCACCACCACTGGTGGGGTGGGGCAAGCGACCCCATCCCTTATCATGAAAAAAAAAATGTGGATTAATTGCTGGTGCCTTGAGAACGTGAAGAATGTTGATGACGAGAGCTCACAATACATTATTTAAAAAAAAAAAAAAATCCTCGTAATCATTTCGACTGTAATTGGCACTAAACCCAAATCCCATCTGCAAGGAAACCCGCCCAGCTTTACTTGTGTGAAATGATTGCGTCGGAGACATTCTTCAACTGCAAATCAAGGGATGGTTTCGAAGCTCAGCCAAACTCGAAGCGTCCTCAATCATTATACTTTTATATCTGTACCAATCAAAGATCTCTCTCTCTCTCTCTCTCTCTCTCTCATGTATATATATAGATGTATATATTATAAAATGGAGATGGCTTGCTTGTTACGCCTATTGCCATTTCCCGACTCTTGGAACAATACATGATGTACAATTATTGCTAGCGTAGTCATTCTTGGATGTGTTTGTTATTGAGACGGAATATTGAAGTGTCAACGTTGTCTTTCGATCTTAATGTTGGTTGTTGGGGCTTGTTTCAATCTGACGCCACACGGCTGATTTGGTTGGCAACATAGGTATTGCAAAGTATGTATTATAATCCAAAAGTCATAAAGACCTGCACCAGTGAAGAGAAATTGATTCTGAAAACGACAGAAAAATAAGGCCACAATCATGAAGGGGGAAGGCAGATCATGCGGAGCAGATTTTTAATGCAAATGAATGCGACGAAGGCCTAAAGAGACCATGGAGTATGTTGAAAGCCCATATGCACTTTTTGTCCTAGCAAGATTGGGTTTATCCTGGGCCGGCTTATGCGTCTAAGCATTCCCATTGGTTAGAGATAAGTCATCCACGCCATCACTAGAGAATTCGTTAGTATTACTTCCTTTGCAGTCCGTCCGAAGCGATTGGCTTGAATAAAAAACGAACCTGAAATCTCACGCTTCTTGAAGCAGTGATCTAATCATCTCTTTATTCCATCAACTCTTGGGATTGCCTGGTTAACGTATATATGAACTTCAAATAAATGGTGTCCCTATTATTTGGTGCTATTCTTCGTAGATTATAATAATCTCACTCGAGTTAGCTAGGAGAGTTTCTCTAACCTCATCAGAAAAGGGAACATCCACTCCACTAAAGGGCTAATATAATAATATATTCTCAATTCTCGGGTTATCATATATTTATATGCTAGAAAAGAAGCATCCGAACTGTTTGACCAAAAAAAATAGAAGCACTAGAATTGCCCAAAAAAAATTAAAATATATAGAAAGAAATGCTTTTTCCCCAAGATTCCATATAGCTTGGAAAGATACTTTTTAATATGTTGTGATATAGGAAAATATAAACAAAATTTAAGAAAGTATGAGAGACTCAAGGAATCGCCTCGTACTTATTGAAATCATAGTACCGGTTGGAGCTTAATAATGAACGAGGAAGATGCATTTTAGAAGCTTGCAAAGGCTTGTATGAAAAGTTCTTGGCAAAGGCTGTATTTCATCTCTAGGTTTATTATCTATGTAGTGGAGATTTTCAGGGGCCAGGGGCATAAGACTTTATCATTCCGCCTTATTTGGGTCTTGAGATTTTCGTTCGAACTCAATTGTGTTACATAAATATTTAAAATCGAACTATAGATTGATTAGGGAAATTTTAAAGTCGAAATGAAGCTTAATAATTCAATACTCGCCGTGTCTTTTCTACATAGAAAGCATCTATTATAACCTCTATTTTATTGTAAAGTTGTTCTCGATCTAATACCAAAAGGATTTTTGTGAGCGATTTATTTATTTTAAGCAGATAATTATAAGGACCATGCAGAAAATTCCAACTTATCAGCGTGATTAGTTGTTGGTTCATACACTGCGTTTGCCTATTTTCAAAGCACTAAAAAGAGGATTACCATAGCGTGATGGAAACTCCATGACCCTCAAGAAAAGAGCATGAATCCGAGGCTCTGGAAGTCAACTCCAAGAATGTCTTTGGACTCTCTGTACTGGGAATTGAATCTCCTTGTTCTTGTCCAAGTTGGTGGGCTTGAAGATTCTTTCTTTTTCATACCTTCACGCCTTGTGATGATGGTAAGAAAAATTCGGGCCTCACAAACTTGTTGCGATCGCAGAAGCAAGAGGAGACGTGCTCTAACAGCTCAATTCCTCATGTTTTCTAGTAATTTTATATTTTTCATTAGATTTCTCTCGAATGGTTTGAGTATTATAAAAAAGATCGCCCAAGAAAATTATCTGGCCAATGATACAGGTGCTCTAGAAGTTTTGCCCTCCCAAATCCATTGCTTTGGTCATTACAAGCCATGATGCCTAATCTAACACCATCTTTCTCTAGTTTTTTTTTTTTTTTTTTCTATTAGTGAGATGGTGGTAGGATGGTGCGTCATCGTAGAAGTTTCACACGCTGTACAGAACGTTGATCTGAGTCAATAGACGCCGCTAGAAAGACAAAACTCGTGATCGGAACCCCTCCAATGCTCGACAACGTACGAATTGTTAATGCGTTGCGGAGCTCTCGGTAATTGGTTCGCTGGAATCCTTGTGCTTCTGGTCCGAGCAAGGCCCGAATTTCTGTCCGTGGGACTGGCGTTTCTTGTGATCCGTTTCAGCTATAGGTGGCAGCCCCCTCGACTTGTCCAAGAATGACGGCAACTCCACGACCTGCAAGGAAGGGGCAAGAATCTGAGACGCTGGCAGTCAAGTCCAAGAATGTCTTTTAGACCGGTTAGACCCGGAGTTGAATCTCCCCATTTCTGTGTCCCTCTCGGTGGGCTCGAAAGAAAACTCCTCCTTTCTTAACCTTGTTCATTAGTTGTCACAAAAAAAATTGGGCCTCATTGGTCTTGCAAGCCACGACACCAGATGTGATATTACCCCTTCCCTAGATTGGTTCTTATAAGGAAAATGGATGGAAAGAGGTGATAAGTGTCGGCAACCACTATTCGGACATTATTGTGGAAGTTTCATGAGCTCTGTGAAATGTTTGATTTGAGTCAATAGCCATTACCGGATGGACAAACTTGCCAACGTAACCCCTCTGCAGACAATGTACGAAGCCGAAGGCTCACCATGGCCCATGTGTCATCCATAAAGTATTGTGAATCCAGGATCAACGAGCAATTAGGGTTAGATGGAGGGATTGGTATTTGTTAATGACAGATTGCGTCTCGAGAAGCTTAGCTGTGATTTGAGTTCCAGGGACCGCAACTTTTTTTAAAAGTAAAACCTACCCACACTAATCACATGGATGGCATTTGGACTTTTCCATGATTGTTATGGACGGAGTAAAAGTTGCTTTAGCTTTTGGAAAGTGTGCGGTAAATTTCTTCATAGTCAGGATAGCACCAAGGAAGTTACACTACTCAAAATTCAAGATGCTCTAGCTGTAAAAGATATGCACTCCTACCCAAACTGTGGTAGTATGAAAAGACTATGGTGCGGTTAATAGATTCGTATATAATGGCTCTTCACGGAATTAATAATATGACAAAAGTTAGTTTCTAGTTTGATGGTATGATTTTGCTTCCTCTAGTGATTGATTGATACAAGTAACAAGGATGAGAACCCCATTGCAATGTTTTCAAATAGAGCCAGCCAAATATTTGCTATATCTCAATCATAGTGAGGTACGGATAAGCAAAAATGATGTAAGCGATGTGAACATAAGTGAATATTAGATCGCTCGTTTCAATTTGTTACAGGTTAGGGAAAAAGTACAAAGAGACGAAGGTCACATCGTCTTCTCGTGAATGAGTGGCGAGTCCGATTTCAACGTGCATTAATTGAATGGGGGCAGCGTGTTTTTGAAGGTTCATCTGTAGGTTTGACGACTGATCACAACTGCACAGTTAGAAATTGATTTTTGGTCAATAAAGTCACTCAAATGTTTGCAGGAGGTTAATAAACAAGTGAATCCGAGGTGTCTCAGCACGAACCGCACGTCTCTAAAATGCATCGAGAACGATGCGAGTTTGGACACGACAAGATTGACCCAAGCAACGCGAGCGCCCTCAAGTTCAATGGACATGGACACTGATCCAAACTCCTCCGCTTTCAGCCCCCCTCTCATCCTAGGCAATTTCACTTCACTTCGGTTGTTAGCACGTCCGGATACATCATGAGTAGGTGAAGAGGGCTGGATTTTGGTCTAAAACTATCGCGTAGAAATATGTACGTTTCCGTGGTTTGTCATGCCGAATTCGATGGGGTTGACAGCTTCTCCATAATTGGATTTCTGTAATCCGTGTGCTTCTCTGCTGGTGTTTTCTGCTCGTCAGGACATGGCGAGGCGACATTTCTTGTGATCGGTTTCAAAAATCGGGTGCAGCCCTCATCAACTTGTCCAAGAATGACGGCAACTCCACGACACGCCCAGGAAGGGGCATGAATCTGAGACTCGAGAAGTCAAGTCCAAGATTGTCTTTTGGACCGGTTGGACCGGTTGGACCAGTTGGACCAGGAGTTGAATCTCTGCATTTCTCAGTCCCACTCGGTGGGCTGGGAAGGAAACTCCTTCCTTACCTTGTTCATTGGTGGCCACAAAAAATTGGGCCTCGTTGGTCGTCGCCACATCGGATACCACTTCTTCCCCGGGTTTGTTCTTATTAGGAAAAGAAGGATGGAGAGGGGCGAAAAGTGTTGCAACCACTACCGGACGTCGTCGTGGAAGTTTCGAGCAATCCGAGAAAATGTTTGATTTGAGCTGATAGCTACTACCAGAAGGACGACTTGTCGACGTGACCCCTTCGCAAGCTGAACCGCTCACAAAGTCGGAGGATCGCCGTGGCCCAAGTGTCCTCCTTAAGAGTCATCTAGATGTGATGGGATCGACTTGTAAGTAGGATTAGACGGAGGAATCGGTTGTTTGTAATTGACAAATTGTGTTTCGAGAAGCATGGCTATGATTTGAGTCATAAGGGAATGCAACTTTTCTTGAAAAGAAGTCCCGTCCCGCTACTGTTGTAGTAAAAGTTACTTTAGCTTTTGCAAATTGTATGTTTAATTTTCCATAGTCACAATAGCACTGAAGTTAACGCACTCTTGCCCAGTTGTGGTAAGATGAAAAAGACTGTTATCGCACAGTGGTTCAGAGATCCGTATATAGTAACAGCTCATAGTAAAGTAAAGAGATTATCCATTTAAATATCATGGTTTTGCTTCTTTTTTGTGATTAATTATTTGAATATAATTAATGTGCGTGGGAACCCCATTGCAATGTTCATAAAATAGAGCCAATCACTCACTAGCCATATCTTTGGGAAAGTGAGGTGCGGATACACACAAATATTATACAAGCGGTATAGACAAAGATAGATATTAGATGACTCGTTTCATTTCGTTATAGGTAAGGGAAAAGTGCAAAGAGGCAATGACAAAATTACGTGACGCAGCAAGTGACGGAGGTCACTTTGTCTTCTTGTGCTTTGGAACGAGTAGCAAGTCCAATTGCAACCTGCATTTTTCAAATGGGGCACCATTTTTCTAAGGTTTATTATTAGGTTTGACGATTGACTAATGATCCATGATGCAATTGGAGGGTCATTTTCGGGGAGTAACCTATAAAAGAGGCCTTTACTATATACACGCACAAGTGTCCAAACAGAACAAGCGGATTTGAGGTGTATTGACATGAGTAGAACGTGTCTAATATAGCAATGAGAAAGGCGCAATTTTTGGGCATGCCAAAATTGACCCAACGCAAGCGCCATCCAAGTTCAATGTCTGAATACTACCTGAGTTTTCTAGGTGTACGCCATATACGGCGTCCTACTCTGTTGCGACGAACTCAACGTGGTTGATAGTGTCTGCACGTGTGTTGTATTTTGCATATGGACATCAACTTACATACGATTCAGCTCGAATTGAGATGGAAAATGTCTATATTTATAATTCACCAATCAAAGTGTTAGCAAGAATGGAGAAAATGCATGGTTGTTATATAATATATAATTCTAGAGCCGCCGTCCTTATGGGGCACTTTCGAAAGGGTGACCCTGACAATATTTGAGTGAGATGTGAGCTTATAATGAAGCTACAGTCTTGGATCTGACCTTTGACTGAAAAACGGTAGGTAGAAATCATTCCTATGAAGTGAGTAAATAATAAGAAAAATAATATAAACGGCCTATGAATTTTGATTCAATACGTAATGTGATTCACGAACTTTTAATTTGTTTAATGCTGTATCTGAATCTTAATCCAATGAGTAATATTATCTCTAAACTTTTAATTCTTCTAATGTGCTTCATGAACTTTTATTACATGTTCAATTTAGTCCATAAATTATATAAAAATGTTTAATATTGTTTTTGAACTTGAAATTGGATTGGATTAGATTAAACATTTACAAAAAAAATCAAGAGATATTGTTGAACAAATTTGAAATTTAGAGGCAATATTATATATTAAGTGTAATTTCATGGACAACATTATATGTTTATCGTGATTATCTGACGTGTGTGGGACCTCGATGTGAAATTAATCGAGTGCTTAAAAAGCTCCCGACACCTCGTGGATATTCTTAAAAAACGGGTACCTTTTTCAATCGCTCGGGAGAAAGCAGCTGACCGCACGAATCTCCAGGGGCCATTCAACTCTTCCATTACCATTACCATTACCATTACGCGATTACGATTGGATTCGGAGATGGGAGATTGGAGACAGTCCCCGTTGCTAGCGATCTAGAATCCGACGTGTCGATGTCTGTCATCTGTCATCTGTCTGTCAAAGATAGGATCCGGAGCATCTTTTTGTCTGGGACGGGTGTGATTAGTTCACATTGTGCATATGATCGTGCTGGCTAAAAGCACCTTTGATTGGTTGACCATTCCCCTGTCCCTTTTCTAATAATTATAATTACTTTTTGCCATTATTCCGCCTTTTTTTAATAACACGACCCGTCAAAAGCTTCAGCCGGACTAATCTTCAGAATTATATATATATAAAATTTCCATCCACATAAATAATTTCCATCCACGTAAGATTCTGTTTATAGAGTATGAGGGTGGACTTCTTAGGCTAATTCGATTAAGTGAGGATGCAGTGAATTTGATTACGAAAGCTTATTGCATTTTGAAATAAAGCACCTAATCACTTGGCCAACATTTCGTAGGTGTCTAGTTATGAACCATGCGCATGGGATCGGGTTTTCTATCGCTCTTTATGTGTAGGTAAGGTAGTGTGATAATCAGTAGTCCAATTTTAGAATCACGACTTCTCCCCCTCCCCACCCCACCCCACCCCACCCAACCCAACCCAACCCAACCCATATATATATATAAAATTTCCATCCACGTAAGATTCTGTTTATAGAGTATGAGGGTGGACTTTTGAGGCTAATTTGATTAAGTGAGGATGCAGTGAATTTGATTACGAAAGCTTATTGCATTTTGAAATAAGCACGTAATCACTTGGCCAACATTTCGTACGTGTCTAGTTATGAACCATGCGTATGGGATCGGGTTTTCTATCGCTCTTTATGTGTAGGTAAGGTAGTGTGATCATCAGTAGTCCAATTTTAGAATCACAGCTTCCCCCAACCCCCCCCCAAAAAAAAAGAGGAAGGAAAAAGACTTTTCATTTGAGTCAAGCATGAGCTAGTTAAAATAGTCATCCATTCGGAGTTAAATTTGATACTGCTTGTGATTCAATTCCAAGTTCTTACATAGTTCGAGTCAATTTTTCAGTTTTCAAACCGTGTAATTTCAATTCGATTTGGTTTCATTTAAACCAAACCGAATTAAACCATACTTATCTCTAATTATGACGACGAAACCAAGTAGGGCCCATGCCATCTCCTTATGTGACACTTTACCAAAAAAAAAAAAACCCACGAAAGCCTCGCTGCTCATGCCCTTTGTAGAGGTGTATTCTTATATTAGCAAGCATAACAACAATGGAAAAAGGAATAAATTATAGTCATTAAATTTGTCAACCAATTTTATAAATGTCTAAAAGAATTACATCTCTAAAATCTCACGATCTTTGACTATTACATTCACACTCGGGTGCGTACCTACTACCATTGAGAAATTAAAAGTGACGTGGGTAAATTAAAAGACCCGATATTAAAATTAAAAGAAAAGAACTCTTGTACAAAAAAACATCATTGGCAGCATCTAGACCATCCTAAAAGGTCTAAATCCCACCAAACCGAAAAGAAAAAATGAAATACATGATTGTTCAATTTGACCTAATGTGTAATTTATTTTATGAACTTTAATTTGTTTAATATAATTCATAAACTTTAGATCAATATACAATATAATCTCTAAATTTTTAATTGATTTAATGTAATTCCTGAGCTTTTGGTGTGTTTGATATAATCCCTGAATTGTATAAAAATATTTAATGTAGTTCTCGGTATTGAATTAATGGAATGAATATATTGACAATTTTCATACGATTCAAGGATTATATTGAATATATAACAAATTAAAAATTGAGGGATCATAATGAATAATTAAAAACTTAGGAACCAAATTGTACATTAAGTCAAACTTTATATATTATTTATGTCATTATCTTAATCTAGAAAAAAATCAAAAAAATTAAAAAAAAGAAAAAAGAAAAGAAAAGAGGAACGTCCAAATTCCCTTGCTTTCCCGATCACACGTCAGCGAAATCCAATTTTCCCCCTGGAACGCATTACGAAACCCGTCGAAAGCAAAATCGAAAAAAGAAAAAGAAAAAAGAAAGAAGAGTTGAAAAGGGGGAAAAAACGAGGAAGAAGAAGAAGAAGAAGCCGCCGCCGCCGGCGACCGTTGACAGCCCACACCCACCCGCACTTCCCGCAACTACTCCCCCGTCCCCCACCTTCTCCCAGAACTCGCATCAGTCTTCTTCCTCCTCCTCCTCGTTTTCCTCGAACAGCTCCACCACCTTTCCCCAGAACCAACCCAAAAAAAATAAAATAAAAATGGAGCTCCAGCTCCAGCTCCTCCTCCTCCTCCGCTCCGACCCGGACCCCTGAAGCCAAGGCTCCCCCGATGTCGCCGCCGCTCCTCCGCCGCGCCCCCGCCGCGCTCGCCGCCCTCTTCCTCCTCCTCGCCCTCCTCCTCTGCCTCCCGCCGTCGCGGGCCCAGAACAACACCACGGCGGCCGCCACCACCGGCGCCGCCTGCCCCCTCAACTTCACCGTCCTCAGCGACCTCATCACCCCGTCCAACGGCCCCCCGAGCGGCCTCTCCACCGAGTGCGGCTACATCCAACAGGGGCTCCGCCTCGTCCTGTCCAACTACCTCCAGCTCACCGGCAACTTCCTCCCCCCGCTCAACTCCTCCGAGTCCTGCTGGGAGAAGTACCAGACCCTCATCGACTCGTTCATCCCGGGCTTCGACATCCGCGGCTCCTGCGGCTTCCAGACCTCCTGGATCTCTGAGGGGTGCATGAACATCACCACCCTGTCCCAGTTCGATGCCGTCGTCCCCAGCTCCGCGCGGAGCGGCGTCGCCACCAGCTGCAACCAGTCGCTCGAGAACAGCTCCCCCTGCGCCGTCTGCACGGTGAGCTTGTCGAAAATCGCGTCCTACTTGAACGGCTCCTCGGTCGGGAATGTCTCGGACTGCTCCGGCTACCCGACGATCTATGCGGCGGCGGTCGCAAATTACCTCGGGCCCACGGATATAGGTACTGCCAAGTGCCTGTTCTCCCTCGATTTCACGAATTCGGGGGGCAAGAATAGGAGGAAGGTGGTGGTGATACTGGTGGTCTTGATTGGTTGTGGGTTGGGGGTGGTTGCGGTTTCGGTTGGGTTCTGGTTTTTCAGGAGGAAGCGTGGGAGGTTGAAGAGGAGGAGAAGAGAGATGGACAGGGGCGAGAGAGGGTTGGGGTTGCGGAGTTTTGAGGAGAGTACCACAGTGGTCAGGTTCTCATTTGAGGACATCAAGAAGGCTACTAGGAACTTCTCTAGGGATTACATCATAGGACGAGGTGGATATGGAAATGTTTACCGGGGTTTGTTGCAGGATGGCACTGAAGTCGCGTTGAAGAGGTTCAAGAATTGCTCTGCTGCTGGGGATGCGAACTTCGCTCATGAAGTCGAGGTCATCGCCAGTGTAAGGCACGTGAATCTGGTCGCTCTTCGAGGGTATTGTATTGCCACGACACAGTACGAGGGTCACCAGAGGATCATTGTGTGTGATCTGATGACAAATGGAAGTTTGCATGACCATTTGTTTGGGTCGACCGAGATAAAGCTCAGTTGGCCTACTCGTCAAAGGGTTGCGCTCGGAACGGCCAGGGGTTTAGCTTATTTGCATTACGGGGCACAACCTGGAATCATACATAGGGATATTAAGGCGAGTAATATACTTTTGGATGAGAAGTTTGAGGCCAAGGTGGCTGATTTTGGTCTTGCAAAGTTTACAGAAGAGGGTATGACACATATGAGCACTAGGGTTGCTGGCACAATGGGGTATGTAGCACCCGAGTATGCATTGTATGGGCAGTTGACGGAGAGAAGTGATGTTTATAGCTTCGGTGTCGTGCTTCTTGAGCTTTTGAGTGGGAAAAAAGCACTCTCCGGTAATAATGATAGTCAACCTTCTCTCATCGCCGACTGGGCTTGGTCCTTAGTGAGGGAAGGGAGAGCTTTAGATGTTATCGAAGATAATATGCCGGAGTTAGGGTCACCAGAGCTTATGGAACAGTATGTATTGGTTGCAGTGCTTTGTTCTCATCCTCAACTATATGCTAGGCCGACAATGGATCAGGTTGTGAAGATGTTGGAAACAGAGTTATCAGTTCCTTCTATTCCGGAACGACCAATTCCTATAGTGGCAGATATGGATGACATTGAGAGATCATTCAGCAGTATGGGCTCGGGTCAGTTATCTACTCCCCGGGGCTTCCAGTCGTATACAATGGAAAGTGAGTCCGCTTCTGACAATATAGGAACAAGTTCAAGTACTGGTAAATAAGTGCCAGTCCATACCTGCCTTCAAAACTGCATGCACTCCAGACCATAAGGAAGAAGGAACAAGTTCAAGCACCAGTAAATGAATGCCACGGTCTAAATCTCGATTTGAAATTGAATGATCCTCTAACCGTAAGGAAGAAGGAAAGGGTCCAGTAAATGAGTGCCAGAGTCTATATATCTTTCCACACTGGAGGATGATTGAGCCTTGCATAGAGATGATGCTCCGCTAAATTCATGAGCTCTTACTGACCTCTCTGTGAGTTGGATTGGTTCCCACATGTAGAGATAAGTAGATGAATGTCTTAGGCAGTTCCACACTCTCTTTTTGTGAGAAAAATAGAGAATAATTATTATTCTTTCTTCTTTCTTTAGTTTGTTCCACACTTCATTTGAAATTTTAGTACCTTGTACATTCTATTCCTGTCCATCGTTTTTTGGTTAAGAAATCCAGATTTAAGATTCAAGGCAGCTGGTATTCATGGTTCTGTGAAGTCGTTTTCCAATGGGAAGCACTGATGTTTGATTTAGTATCTAGAGAACCAGCTGATGACACAATTGTACTATACTTCTTTGTCCAAGTTTAAATAAAAAGTTCTGATTCATTCATATGCCAAATGGTCCTAACTCACGCCACCAGACTTTGGTTTTCTGGAACATGGATAAGCAAATGCTATTGCAGGTGGGATGCTGTTACTTTTGGATTCTTTACTGGATGCCACAGAATGATCCCGTGAAATTTGATGTTAATATTAAGACCATCTAATACAAGAATTGACTACGCTCAAATTTCTATCAAGGTGCTAGGCTTCCATTGAGATGGAGCATAAATCCTTCTTCAGTCTGTCCAGATGGAGTTAGCTTTCGACTAATACTCTCTTCTGGGCTTAATTGTGGTTTCAGCTATCTCCAGAATCGAATATTAATTTAAAATAGAAAGTGAAAGCCATTTACCTGTTTGCTTGGTGTTGACTGCTGATCCTACTGCTACAAAATATGGGTATGCGCTTTCTCGATAGAAGCTTTGATCCAGAACACTTTATTTTCAGATCTTTCAGTGCATGTTGCGGTCATAGCTATTGGGAGCCTTGTCTGCGCTAGATTGTGTTTATGGGCCATGATACTCTACGTTTGTACCATATTCACTTCTGCATGGCTACACATCTTGGATCTATGTCCGTTCACCCTTCGCAGGTGGATTGACCACTTAAGAGCTCTCCCAAGGCTTTGCTTCTCTCATGTGCTTCTGAAGTGTCGTTACGGATGCGCCTTGTGCTTTTGAGAATCTGTAAACATTCTATTTACTGTGTATGTTAACTACCTCTAGGTCCTGCAAAACCATTCAAAAGTAGTTAGCTGATGCTGCCAATGAATTGGAACTTTCAGATGGCAGGAGTGTCATGGTGCCTAGGTCGAAATTTTCTTTTGCTATCTGTGGGACACTGATGGCTATATCGTACTTATGCATTGAGTTTCGTATATGGTCCACGAACAGAGCAGAGTAATAAAATGTCATGCTTGAGGTATTCAGGAATCAGGTTGACGCAGACAATGACATAGTTTGATAGCAAATTGAGCGCCTTCCCTCTATGGTCACTTGCTCTGAGAGCTGGTGTTCTGCACCTGGTTCATTGTTTCCATCATCGTCTAGAATGTGCTTAAATCAATGGTCCTATGCAAATCCATCCCGAGTTCTTTTTCCTTTCCTTTTTTTTTTGGGAGGGCATGCGGGGAGGGTTACTAGAGACATTATGCAAGCCTTGCCTCATTGTAACTTGGGTAACTTGTCTTTCGGAAATAGAACTCGGTAGATGGTGGGTGTAGGTGTTGATTGTTTATACTTCAGAGGTACCTGGATGTTGTTGCCCCATGAGCTTTTTACACGTTGAAAGCCCATTAGAACATCTCAAGATGTAGAAGGGACATACCCTTTTGTTCTCTCGTTCACTGCCTTTGCAGGCTAAGAAAGTTTGTCTTTTTCTGGTGCTTTGTCTTACTGGTGCAAGGCCTTCTTGTACTGAACCTTGCATGGATGATGTTGGGCCAGGAAAGAATGCATTTATGTACCATATAGAGACTGGGTCGTTCTGTTTTCTCCTGCATTTTCTGCATGATTATCATATGGACACTCATAGAAAAAATCCACTTAAAAAAACACTTGCAAGTTCTAGATTCTCTGTATTTTATTGGGCTGTGGCATTTCTATAGCCTGTCATTTTTGCCGAATTGATGGGTTGGACTGCTCAATTGTATTTACTCGTAATGTTTTTTCATATGAAACTCTTACTTGTAATAGAGCGCATGCAATTGGCCATTCTGAAGAAGTTTTGAGCTATTATATAACTACGTGGATCATATCTTAAATGTTGACACATTTAACAAAGTATAACTAAATATGGAACCAAAAAATCTCCTGTTTCAGTGTTAATAATATTTTTCTTATGTAGGACTTTGAATTTGATTGAAGCCATACCTTTTTCTTATTTGAGGGGCGAATTGCAAACAGTTGATGAGGAGAAATTTTTAAAATCATTATCAAGGTGCAGCAAATGATAGGAGAATTTATAGCAAATTTGGTTCTTTTCTTCTATTATTATTATTATTATTATTATTATTATTATTATTATTATTATTATTATTATTATTATTATTATTATTATTATTATTATTATTAATGATCGCTTATATCATTTAAAAAATTAATGAGTGGAAAATATTTGCACTATCTACACAAATATCTAGACATAATTTGTTGTCTGTAGTTGTTAATGAAAGCAATTTTCATTGACTAGCAATCATTTTTAGTAAAATGTTTTTTAATTCATTTATTTTCGGCAAAATAACTGGAGCTTAAGAACTAACCAAAAAAAAAAAAAAAAAAAAAAAAAAAAAAAAAAATGGAGCAGAGATAAAATAGTGATAACTTTTCCTTGATCTAAACAAGTCAAAGATATTATTGGATTCTTTTTTTTTTTTCTTTTTTAATCATAATTCAATCAAAACTCCTCAAATTTCGTCCTTTACTCAAGACATTTGGAAAGCTAGTGTTACTTTTATCTCGTGCACAAAACATGGGGCCTTTTTAATATGATAAAGGCATGAATGACCTTAATTGCACGGACATGATCCGACGATGAACAGTGGTGTGCGATCAACCAGTCCAATGTCCTTGTAAATCAACTAATGTGGTCGCTAATGTTCTAAGCCAGATCTCACAGTGTCGTGAGGTAGTGGCGTCGTGCGTGCGTTTTTGAGTGCTTTCGCACCTAATCACATATTTTAAGTTGCGCTTCGTTTTCTTCTTGTTGGTTCGTTGCTGAAGGAGATCCGGTTGAGCTGGTCGGGACATGATGTTCATCAGCACTTTCGCTTTCAAAGTCTGCTTTCGTGATTGTCATCGGCTGTCGTTACACCCACCTTTATCTATTTTTTAATGATAATTACTGTAATTGTTAAATAATGTCTCGAATTTGAAGATTAGATGAAAAATAAATAAATTAAAAGGCTTCGCTGGAGATGAATTTTCGGTCTTTGAAGTGAAGCTGCCGAAGACGTCTTCCCTGCACGGAAAAAGAATTGTCTTTGTGGGGGCCCAAGTCAAGACTTTGACTTGTTGGGCCCACACACACACATGCACCCACACTCCACGCCGAAGGAAGAGGCCCTTGCACGTAGAAAAGTGAAGCAAGCGTTGGTGGGCCAGGTTCGGCGTGCATGAAGTCGGTTTTTAAGAAATTAAAACCCTACGAGAACAAGAAAGAAGCCGCCGAGGTGAGAAGCACGCCAAAAGACCTACGAAGCAAGGAGTCGCACGTCCGCGCCGTTTTGTTGAAGCCCTACGAAGAGGATACGTACGTGAAGACGCTATTCTTGTTTGACGTACGTAGAGCGTTTCGTTCGAGCTTTGAATGCGCGGTAATTTTGTGCCGTGAGTTTATTCTCAATTGAGTTGTTATTTATACACTTAGGGTTTGGGGTTAAATCTAGGTGCGGGAAACACTTGAGCGATTGGGTGATTGTAAACTCCGATTCTCCGATTTTAGTGGATTATTTGCTGCTGTCTCTCTCCATGGACGTAGCTACCGATACTCGGATCGAATCACATAAATTTCTGGTGTCTTGATTTTCTCGTTTAATTCTCTGGCGATTTCGCATTGACGTAATTTGTAAGATCCTGTCGTTTCCGCGTATTATATCCCAACAATTGGTATCAGAGCGTGAGGATGGATTTCTTGATTATGATTTGGGGTTTTTGCTTGTGTGATTATTATCTGGAAATTCTGTTATTGCAATTATGTCTGAGAGGAAATCTGAGATTGAGAAGTTTGATGGGAGAAATAACTTTGTGTTATGGAGAATAAAGATGCGGGCTTTATTGACAACACAAGGTTTGGCCAAGGCACTGGATGGTGAAGATGAGTTGCCGATTATAATGAAAGTCTCAGAGAGGGTAGAGCTTATGCAAAAAGCAAAGAGCATAATCCTGTTAAATTTGTCGGATGAGGTCTTACTAGAGGTTATTGAAGAGAAGGATGCCGCGGCATTATGGGCAAAACTTCAAACACTCTATGTGAAGACAGGTTTGAACAATCGCTTGTATATGCTAAAGAAGATGTTTCAATTTAGATCTACTGAAGGTACATCTATCAGAACCCACTTAGATGAATTTAATAAACTCATGTTGGATCTGAAGAACGTTGGTAAGATACTTGATGATGAAGAGCAGGGCATGATGTTGTTAGCCTCTTTACCAGAGTCATGGGAGCACTTTACTGATTCGTTGTTGCAGGGGCGTACTACTATTACCTTAGAGGATGATGTTGTTAGCCTCTTTACCAGAGTCATGGGAGCACTTTACTGATTCGTTGTTGCAGGGGCGTACTACTATTACCTCAGAGGAGGTAAAGTCTGCCTTATTCTCTAAGGAGTGGCAGAGAAAGTTGCGAGATGACGGTCTGGCGAAAGGAGCAGCGCAAGCACTGACGATTCGGGGTAGAGAACAACATTAAGAGCCTAGCAGCAGTAGCATAGGTAAAAGCAGATCAAAATCACGCAATAGAAAGTCCAAAGGACGCGTGAAGTGCTTTGAGTGTCACGAGGAGGGGCACATCAGGAGAGATTGTCCAAAGCGGAGAAATAAAGTTGATAAGTAGAATGCTACAAGTAATGTGGCAAACGTTGCTGAGGGAAGCAATAAGGATGCATAAGCTATCTTATGTGTGACTGCTACTTTGTCAGGAGACGAATGGGTGCTAGATTCGGGGTGTTCTTATCACATGACGTCTCATAAGAACTGGTTTACTACTTACCAAGCTGCAGATGGTGGTAGGGTTCTTTTGGGGAATAATGTAGTCTGTAAGGCTGTGGGGATAGGGACAATCCGGATCCGAATGCATGATGGGGTGGTTCGCACATTGACAAATGTGAGGCATGTACCGGAGCTCAAGAAGAACCTTATTTCTCTGGGGACACTCGATGACATCGGGTGTAGGTACACCGCTGAAGGTGGAGTACTGAAGGTCTCTCGAGGTGCTATGACAGTGATGAAAGGGAAGAAAGTGAATACTCTCTATCATCTACTGGGAGAGACCGTGACTGGAAGTGCTGCTGTTTCATCAGGTGAGTCAGACTCTAACTTGACTCAGTTATGGCATATGCGTTTAGGGCACATGAGTGAGGCATGTATGACGATACTGAGTGAAAGGGGGTTGTTGAGTGGTCAGAAAACATGAAAGCTGGACTTATGTGAGCACTGCATCTATGGGAAGCAACACGGAGTTAAGTTTACTACAGCTATTCATTCGACCAAACGACCAGTTGAATACATTCATTCAGACGTTTGGGGCCCGTCTTCAGTTCCTTCAAAAGGAGGTGCTCGATATATGCTGACTTTTATCGACGATTATTTGAGGAAGGTATGGGTATACTTTCTAAAACACAAATTTGAAGTGTTTGATCGGTTCAAGAAATTTAAGGCATTGATTGAGAAGCAGTCAGATAAGCAAATCAAGTGCTTGAGAACCGATAATGGCATGGAGTTCTGTGGTAAAGATTTTACCGAGTTCTACGACAAAGAAGGTATTGTAAGACACCGGACAGTACCTAGGACACTACAGCAGAATGGCGTGGCAGAACGGAAGAACAGAATCTTGCTTGAGCGAGCTCGATGCATGCTTTCGCATGCAGGACTTGGCAAGGAATTTTAGGTTGAAGCAGTGAACATGTCATGTTACCTCGTAAATCGATCTCCATCGTCTGCTATCGAGTGGAAGACTCCTGAGGAAGTATGGTTGGGGAAACCTGTTGATTATTCCAGATTACGAATATTCGGATGTCTTGCGTATGCTCATGCGAGTGATGGTAAGCTTGAGCCGATGGCAAAGAAGTGTATATTTCTGGGTTATGCACAAGGGGTGAACGGCTACCGGTTGTGATGCACCGATCCCAGATCACCCGGTTTTCTAATCAGCAGAGATGTGATCTTCGATAAGACTGCAATGCTTCAACAGAGGAGTTCTGAGACACAACAAGCAGAGAATACAGATCATAGTGTCATAAGTGAGGTGGAGCCTCAGGTGGAGACTCTGGAGACCTCGAAGGTAACAGAGGTTGAGATTGCAGATGAAGCCGCAATTCCTGAAGTCGATGATAGTGAACAATTAGCAAAGCCGCAGCAGACTATAGCCGCAGATAGAGAGAGAAGGCAAATTAAACCACCGGTACGTTATGGTTATATAGATATTGCTTATGCATTAACTGTAGGTGATGAGGTGGAGATAGATTAGCCTTCGTCTTACTCTGAGGCGATGGCTAGTTCAGAGTCGTCGCAGTGGCTAGGAGCTATGAGTGAAGAGATGGAATCTCTCCATCGAAATCAGACATGGGAGCTGGTCAAAGTACCCAAGAGCCAAAAGAATGTTGGAAGTAAATGGGTCTTCAAATGGAAAGAAGGCATTCCTGGTGTTGAGGCAGCGAGGTATAAGGCGAAACTTGTGGCCATTTTAACATGCAGTCGGCAAAATCTGTAAGTACATCTTTAGCGAAGCACTTTAAACATTCAGAAAAATTATCACCGCAGACTGAGGAGGAGGAGGAGCATATGTCCCGTGTTTCTTATTCTAGTGCCGTCGGTAGTATTATGTATGTTATGGTGTGCACTAGGCCTAATATTTCACAAGCTGTGAGCGTGGTTAGTCGCTCTATGAAGCGTCCTGGTAAAGTTCACTGGGAAGCTGTGAAATGGATCCTCAGATATTTGAAGGGGACAACGGACGTGGGTATAGTATACCGGAGGGACAGCAATGGCAGTGAAACCACTGGTTATGTGGATTCGGATCATGTCGGTGACTTGGATGATTGCAGATCTTTAGCAGGGTACGTGTTTACGCTAGTGGGTGGTGCAGTTAGTTGGAAAGCGTCATTACAGGATCACATTGCCTTGTCTTCGACTGAGGCAGAGTACATGGCACTAACCTTTGTAGCGAAGGAGGCGATATGGTTACAAAGTTTACTTTTGGACTTTGGGTTAGAACATAAAAGTGTGGATATACACTGTGATAACCAAGGTGCGATATATTTGGCGTATAATCCAGTTTATCACGAGCGAACGAAACATATCAACATCAGGTACCACTTCATCTGAGATGTCTTAGCTAAGGGTATTATTATTGTTAAAAAGATTGCTACAGCAGATAACTCGGCAGACATGATGACTAAGTCTGTTCCTGTGACAAAGCTCAGGCTTTGCTTGAGCTTTATTGGTGTCTGTGGAGAGTGAGCGCCCGTCGGGGCATTGGGAGAGCAGCATGGATGATGAGCACTATAACTTGGTGTCAAACATCGAGCCAAGGTGGAGAATTGTTAAATAATGTCTCGAATTTGAAGATTAGATGAAAAATAAATAAATTAAAAGGCTTCGCTGGAGATGAATTTTTGGTCTTTGAAGTGAAGCTGCCGAAGACGTCTTCCCTGCACGGAAAAAGAATTGTCTTTGTGGGGGCCCAAGTCAAGACTTTGACTTGTTGGGCCCACACACACACATGCACCCACACTCCACGCCGAAGGAAGAGGCCCTTGCACGTAGAAAAGTGAAGCAAGCGCTGGTGGGCCAGGTTCGGCGTGCATGAAGTCGGTTTTTAAGAAATAAAAACCCTACGAGAACAAGAAGGAAGCCGCCGAGGTGAGAAGCACGCCAAAAGACCTACGAAGCAAGGAGCCGCACGTCCGCGCTGTTTGTTGAAGCCCTACGAAGAGGATACGTACGTGAAGACGCTGTTCTTGTTTGACGTACGTAGAGCGTTTCGTTCGAGCTTTGAATGTGCGGTAATTTTGTGCCGTGAGTTTATTCCCAATTGAATTGTTATTTATACACTTAGGGTTTGGGGTTAAATCTAGGTGCGGGAAACACTTGAGCGATTGAGCGATTGTAAACTCCGATTCTTCGATTTTAGTGGATTATTTACTGCTGGCTCTCCCCGTGAACGTAGCTACCGATACTCGGACTGAACCACGTAAATTTCTGGTGTCATGATTTTCTCGTTTAATTTTCTGGCGATTTCGCGTTGACGTAATTTGCAAGATCATGTCGTTTCCGCGTATTATATCCCAACAGTAATTGTAAAAAGTAAAATAGTGATATAATATAACTGATAAATTCGAAGTTTTTTAACTAATCATTACACCCACCTTTATCTGCACTTTCGTGTTCGTTACAATTTTTATTTTATTTTATGGCGTTGTTCTGCACAATCAATTTGTTGTACCTATTGGTATTTTGTCATTCATTGATTATCATTAAAAGTTTTTCCTCCGATGATCTCAGGTGTAAACCATCACGGAATTGAAGAAAAAACCCTTAAACACAGAGATTGATAACCTCGGTCCATTTAATTCCATTTCCCATCCCAATTCCATCTAATTTATTTCTACCAAATGCAGCACAAGCTCTTCAACCACAAGAGTCTAGACAGTGAGATCAAGGCAACAGTTCGTGGCTCAGAGAATAGTCCCTGTTGCCATAAACAAATTGAATTGATTTATATACTCTGTGCAGAACCACAAAAGTCTAGAGGAGGCAACTAGTTGTTTTATATACTCTATGTTGATATCCAGGGGAAAAAAAAATTAATTATGGGCGATTCACCCCTGCCATTCCATAAAATAAAAAAATTGATAATCTCTATAAGACACATAGTAATATCATCTTTAGTTTCGAGCCCCAGCTCTTTTTTCTTCCCAAGAAAAATTAAAATTGTAATAGTACGTTGTATTCACTAGCAAAGATGTTGATTAATAATATAAGAACAAAATATCTCAAATTAAATGAAAGATGTTGTTTCATCCATATAGGCAAAATCAAAATCTCTAGATTTTCTTCCTCGAAATATATGCAATTTTTTCTTTGTTTCTTTTGTTGCACATAAAAAGTATCTGTTTGCGGGTGATTTTTCTTTTTTCTAGTTTCAATGGTATTAAAATAGAAATGGCCAGGACAATTTTTTTTTTTCATGTCAAGTCTAAATAGGAATTTATAAGTAACGAAAAAATATTTGTATTTTATGTAAAAGGTGCAGAGCAAATAATGAATTCAAGTTGCATTTGTCGTGTCTTAGTAAGCTGGTCCTTTAATAGTATATTCTCTTGGATCTTATCTAATTATACATCTTTATACGTATGGCCATCTGTCTTGTTCAGGTAAAATGTAAGAGCGGGATGCAAGAAGAGTACCGAATTTTCGTTTCCTTCGCCATCGTACTCCTGAAAATAGGGAATTACATATCCTGCTGGATAAGATTGTCAATGCAGGATGTCTACTTAAAGAGAGGGAAAGCAGGCCTTGTTCAGTTCTCTGGACTTGGTCGAAATCTGATTTTTGTGCATCCTTGGATGTATCCTTATGGATGAAGCCATGTTCATTGAACAGGTTGGTGAAAACTTAGAGTAATGCATAATTGTATAATTATAATCCACAGTCATCAAAAAAAGAAAAATTTATTGTCCAAATAGAGATTTTTCATTTCTTTATGTATAGGGAAAGAAATATCGAGAATTTAGACTAAGGTTATTTTACAATCTAGTTCATACATAAATTTCTTTCACAGCTCACCTCACCTAACCTCTCTGCTTTTTGTCAATTTCATTTTGGTAATAATCTGTCACTTTTCACTCTTTATTATTTTTGTTTTGTCCATGCGAGGCCAGCAGAATGATTTTTCAAGTTCCTCTTGCTGATAGGATCATATTTTTCTTCACAAATTGCAAGATTGGAGGGGAAATTAAAAAAAGAAAGAGAAGGAAAGGAGTCCGGATCTCTGAGATTAGATGCAATCATGCAAAATGAAAGTGGCATATGCTCTATTACATTTAATATATTATTTCTACAATTAGGATATATCTGCTCCCTTAGGCAATCCAGACCTTCTCTATCAATCAAATTCACTCCATTCCAACAAGTGGATTGACCTCATCAGAAGAGGGACCCACAAATGACTTATTTTAGTCCATGCCTTGGGGGTTATATATATAAATGGGGTGAGGCAAGTTGTATTGCGTCCACCTATTTTCCCTCTAAATTAGGGAAGGCTGCTTTGTCTTTGCACTGGGTGTTTTAATCACACTTGCCCAGCTACCCTTCTTCAAGGTGATGACAAGCGTTCCTAAAACTTCTTATATTAAAAGGGTTATGATAAATAATGTTGCTGATTTTTATTGGATGCTTAAACGGAGCCACTAGCTTAAAACAATTGCTTGTTGTTCGTAACTTTGTTTAGTAGGGGTTAAGCAAAAATGATTGGGAAACTCTAAAACTTGAATCAGCCTGATTGATCTCTACTTAATTAGACGCTTGCAATAACATAACATTAGCTAAAGTAACTTTTTTTGTGTGCTTTTTATTATATTTTATGGGATTTTGTGTCATGAATGGAAGAAGGATATTAAGATATTGAGACAAGGACACCACAAGTGTCATAATTTTCATGCGACGCCTAAGTGCTATAACATTGTTTTTCGATTACTCGAGTGTCATGGCTTTTTTTTTAATTTTTTTTTTTTACTTGAATGCTATAAATTTTAATTGCTAATTTGAGTGCTGTAACTTTTAAAGAATGTTCACCATAAATGCCATGTCATGTCGGATTTCCTTATTAATAAAAAATTATAGCGCTTAAGTGATCGATGATGACATTTAAGTGATTGAATAAAAAGTTATGGTATTTAAGTGGTTGTTGTACAAAAGTTATGACATTTGTAGTGTCTTTTTTCTTCTAATACATTTGAAATTCAAATCTCACTATGTGCTTATAAGATTAACATAAACGTTTTGTCTAAGTTTTTTGAGAAAAATATAACAAAATACACCTTATTTCTCACACCATGACCACTTACCTCTTCTTTTGAAAATAACAAATATCTACACGAATTCTACTATTCAAAAATCACTTTTTCAGTCTACTCAAGCCGTAAGGAAATGTTAAAATGAGTTTACATGGAGGGGCAAATTAATGTTCTCAATGTGGGGTTTTTCTTGGAAGTATGTGAATGATATTTATCAAAATGAAAATATGTGAGTGGCTATTAGATCAAGAGTAAGATATATTTTTGATATTTTCAATTTCTCGAGCAGGCCGCAGCTATATATTCTTGCTGGATTTTGTTGCCCTATTCTGAATCGTGAAGTGAAAGAAGACGGAGATGCAGCAAATGCGGACCGATAAAGTAGTTGGAGAATGGTGGTTGGATATTTTTGGCCAATGTGCTCTGCAACTTTATGGTCCATTCCGTTGTGCTTGGTGACCTCTTTCCCGTCGGCTGGCTTCATGTTGGGTGAATTCTTTAGATTCTTGGGCCTCGGCAGTACATGACGTCCTTGGTAGAAAGTAATTCTGTCCACCTCTAGCCGCTATAAATTGCCATTTTCCGCAAAATTGGCCACTATGGAAAGATGAAAAACATCCCTTTTTGAAACTCCAGCGATCTAGTCCTACCATTTGAGCAGACGTCAAAAGCGTCACTGACCACAAAGGAGGCTATATGCATGCTTTTTGTTCGCATGCAGTAGTTTTCTTAAAGGTAAAAAAGGAAGATAATATGTCCCCAGAATTAGATCCGGCCGAAATTCTATCGCGCTCATCGTCTAGTGGGAAAAAAGAGAGGGTTTTGGTCAAGAAAATTCCCAAAAGAAAAGTAACGTTCTAGCAGAGCAGTTCTTTTTCTTGATAGTTTCTTATTGCACCAAAGTAATAAGAAACTATTAACGTTGAAGATAACAATGCCTCGTATCTTTCTGACACGATAAACGTAGGTTAACGTTGAAGATAACAATGCCTCCATGGAAATATGGACAGAACATAATTACTTTTCAGGCTAGAAAAACACTCTCCAGTTTTCCTAGCCGGTGGTTGGCTGAAAAAGATAGAACTTTGTCTGTGGTTTACCGTTTGTCTTTATCCATAGCCGTGTCACTAAGAAAGTCCAGTTCCATGTTTTCAATTACTACCTGCACATAAAGAGCGACGCAGCCCTTCTCATCTGTAATGCTGCTGTATTCGGAAACTCCGTTCCATTAGTGATTCCAATACCATTAACGGGAGCGAGTCAGAAAAGCAAAGAATTGCTTGCCAGTTTGCAAGACTGAGGTCCACGACGAATTCCTAAAAACCGCGAGTATAAACTCGGAGAAGGGGTTTCCGTATTAGCACCTGGGGTTTCTCATTTCGAGTCATCCATATAGAGAAAGGAGAATAGCCACGTTGGAACGAGAACTTATCTTTTTAGAGCTTATAGATTTGTAGTTCCTTGTAAGTAGTCAGATAGAGAACGGACCAGCAATTTTGCAGAGCGAGCGAGCAAGCATGGCGATCAACGAGGACATTGAAAATCGAGAAACTAGGGAGAGAGGAGTACGAGGGCAGTTCCTTGTGCCGCAAGAGAAGGACCAAGCTGGCCAAGATGAAGGAACCGATAGGGGTCATCCGTGGATGGTCTATTTCAGCACATTCGTTGCGGTTTGCGGTTCATATGAATTCGGGACCTGTGTAAGTAGGAAACGCAATTTTTTTTTGAAAAGTCCTGGTCGAATGGTAATGGTTAAAATGAAAAGGATGTGATTAGTTGAATCTAATGAAAAATTGTTTCATTGGATTTTCAGGCAGGTTATTCATCACCAAGTCAGGATGCTATAGTGGAGGAACTTAGTCTATCCACAGCTGAGGTATGTCGAATTTACCTGCTGAAGGCTTTATTAGTATTGGGCTTAAGGCCCGTCCGCCCATGCTGGGCCCAAAAGGCCCGGCCCACGGGAATAGGGCCCGTGGATGGGGGAAGGTATAAAAGGGAGGAGAGAGAGAGAGAAGACAATGTTTTGCAATTCAATGTACGTCTTTTCCTCTCCCGCGCGCTCTCTCTCTCCAAAGAAAAACAGTAAAGCATACGGCGCGTTTTTCTTCCCTTCAAAGGCGATTTTACTTAATCGGATCGAACAGGGCCAAGTTTCTCTTCCTCTATCGGCGTCGGTGTTTAATCTGTGGCTAACAAGGTACGCTTGAATCCGTGGTGTGCTTTACGATTGGTGATACGTGTTATTCTCGGGCTTCGTCTTTCGCATTGATTTAGGGGTTCGATTTAGTGTTGAATCCGGTTTTTCAGGGATCAGTTATTCCCAACATTGATATCAGAGCCCTAGTTCACGTTTTCCTGACTTGTTTGACGATTTTTTGCAAAAGCAATTCGGCCGTATGGATCGGAGCGAGAAATCTCGACACCCGAGCGTTGTTTGGCCATTTTTCTGAGTTTTCGTAAGTCGAAATCAAATTGTGATGGCATAGGAAGAAGGGCGATGTCGAGACGAGTTTAGCGATACGTCGAGTGCTGCCGGGCGACGCTGCACGCGCCCACACGCACGGCCGGAAGGCGCTGCGCGTGGGCGCGACGCGCTCGGAAGAGCTGGATCGCCCAGCGCGTGCGGCACACGCGCTGGTTGACGAACGGGCGTGTGCACGCTGCCGGCGGGTGAACCGGCACGCGCCGGTCCGTGGACCGACGCGTGCTGACGTCACGCGATGACGTCATCACCGACGACGTTTCGCCGGGCGATCACCGGCCGGCGACCCGACCAGCGATCCGACTTGACTCGAACCGCGACGCTCGGCATGCGCGCGGCCCGTGCCGGATGACGTCTGCGTGACGTCATCCTGCACACGCGCGCAGCACGTGCATCGGTTCGCCCGAGCCGGCCCGACCGGTCCGACGTTCGACGACCGTTGACCGACGACCGTTGACCGTTGACCGACGATTGTTGACCGTTGACCCGAAGAAAAAAAAAAGGGAAAAGAATGTGTTTCTTTTTCAATTAAGTCTATGTGGATTATAATGTGATCCCTTATTTGTTCTGCATTTGTTGCAGGAACAATGCCTCCCCTGAGGTTGCGCACACCTATTCGCGTAGTTACCGATGAACAAAATGATAGGCTGTCTAAGTTGATAGCTGAATTGACTGATCATAGATGGGAGAGATGTGACTTAATTGATCATGTCCTTTAAGTCAACGGGAAAATTCAACAGGTCATATGGAATGGTCGTCCTATGTCACAGTCAGAGATGGTGCGATTTTTCATAAACACTCTTCCACCTGAATGGCAAGATGTGTTGAATCGCATATGGGATGTCAATGGAGCTGCTTCCTATAAGAAAATTGTGATGGATTTTGTAAATGAATATTACTGTATTGTTTCAAAGGAAAATATCAAGAAATTGAACAAAAGATGATCTTTCCCAATTCGTGTGCTGACTTGGTGTTAGTTCTATTGGCTGATATATGTTAAGTGTGATTTGTGGACATATTATGTAATGATTACTACCTAATTGTGTTAATTGAAAGCATTATTGTTTTATTGGATGTCTATTCTATGTTGCTTTCTGTTATTGCTGGTTGCTGTGGGTAATTAGCTGTGGGTAGTTTTAGAAGTTTTTGTAGCTTCATAGAATTGATTTTGCATATGACAATCATATTAATGATAGTTTTAAGTTAGGATTTTGGAGGATGATTGGAAACATAATGACCTTTTGATTCTGAAGCCTTACTTGAAATTATTCATTGATATGATGGTCTATGTAAATAGGGATGCATAAATGATAGGCATTTAATAATTCGTGCATATTTGTCTGATTTGTTCATATCAATGGCTTCAGCCACAAAGAGCATAGTTGCCGAGCTGAACAAAGGTGAAAAGCTCAATGGAGATAACTATGAAATTTGGCAAATGAAAATGCAGTATGTGCTGGAAGAGCAAGAAGCACTTGAGGCTCTTATCCTGACCATGGTAGAACCTGAAGAGGGAACCACTGCATAGCACAAAAGAGACAAAGAAGCTTTTTCTGCATGGAAAAGAAAGAACTCTCTAGCTCGCATCACGTTGCTGAGCAGCATGGAAAATGACGTCATGCGAGAGTTTCGGCGTTTTGACAATGCCAAGGAAATGTGGGAGGCATTGGTAGCTAGATTTGGTCATACTTCGGTGACTAGATTGAGGCAGCTCACTATCAGGTTTGACTCTTATAAGAAGCCTCATGGTCAGACCATGAAGCAACGTCTTAGAAATATGTCAAACATGATAACTGAGCTGAAAGATGCTGGCCATGTCCTCACAGATGAACAGCAAGTGCAAGCAGTGATTCGTTCCTTGCCTCAGAGTTGGGAGTATATGAAGGTGCACCTGACTCATAATGAAAATATCAAAATCTTTGAGGATGCAATGCGTCATCTTGAGCTGGAAAAGGACCGCCTGTTGGCGGCTAAGCCGAATGCTGAACTCTATCATGCTAGTTCTAGCTCAAATGGAGCTTCGAGTTCCAAGCGCAAGCGCCCTAACTGGTTTGATAAGGGGAAAGGCAAGGAAGAAGCAGGTTCTTCAGGGAAGAAACCCAAATTTAACCAACATGGAAGAGGGAAGCGTCCTCGCATGAAAAAGCTTGCAAGGGTAAAATGCTACAACTGTGACAAGAAGGGTCACTATGCTCACGACTATCGTGAGCCAAAGAAGGTATGCACCCCTTGTACTTTTCATAACTTTGCTTATGTGTCGAGTTCTGTGTTCTTAACTGAGTCTAATCCTTTGTGGACTGTGGATTCAGGAGCGACGGACCATGTAGCGAAGGATAGAGGATCCTTCGTGGAATTCCGACGAGTACCAATTGGAACTAAGTGGATCTATGTGGGAAACAACTCCAGAGCTGAAGTGAAAGGAATTGGCACATGCCAACTGAATATGCGTGGTGGACGCATTTTGTTCCTTCATGATGTGTTGTATGCTTCGGAGATTCGTCGAAATTTAGTGTCTGTATTAGTGTTGGTTAAATTAGGTTTTAATATGAACTTCTATAGTAGATGTGTTAATTTGTTTTTGGATACAAATTACTATGGTTGTGGTTATTTTCTAGATAGTTTTATTGTATTAGATATTGATTATATTAATGCTAATGTTTGTTATTCCATTCTCACGTCTCCTAATAAATATGATAATGATGTGAATGTGTGGCATGCTAGACTTGGTCACATTGGCCAACTTGCGTATGAATAGACTAGCCAAAGAGGGCTTGTTGGGCAATATTGAAAAAGTCGATTTGTCTATATGTAAGCATTACTTAGAAGGGAAAACGACAAGGAATCCATTTGGAAAAAGGAAAAAGAGCTGAATTTCCTCTGCATTTAATCCATTCTGATGTCTGTGGTCCAATGAATGTGAAAAGAAGGCATTGGGCTGTTTATTTCATCACATTTATATATGATTATACTCGATTCGGATATGTCTATTTGATTTCTCATAAATCTGAAGTAATAAGTTGTTTCAAAAGGTTTATGAACCTAGTAGAGAATCAATTAGACAAGAAAATAAAAGCATTGAGATCCGATCCAGGTCGAGAATATTTATCTGATGAGTTCAGAAAATTATGTGATGAAAAAGGAATAGAAAGACGGTTGTCTATTCCGTATACTCCTCAACAAAATGGTGTTGCGGAAAGAAGAAATAGAACCCTACTGGAAATGGTTAGGTCCATGATGGCGCATGCTAACTTACCAATTACTTTTTGGAGTGATGCATTGTTAACTGCTGCCTATATACTTAACTGGGTGCCTTCCAAATCAGTTACTTCCACTCCATATGAGTTATGGACAGGTAGAAAACCGGACTTGAGTTTTCTTAAGCCATGGGGTTGTGCTGCCTATACACATGAGTCCTCTCACAAGTTTGGGAAATTGGGTCCTAGAGGAAAGAAGAGTATTTTCATTAGATACTCGGAATACTCGAAAGGGTATGTGTTCATTGGTGAGCAGGAAAATGGGAGTATAATTGAATTTGAATCACGAGATGTCACATTCTTAGAGGATGAGTTTCCTAAGAAGGGCGAAATAGGGGAAGATCACTCCCTATTTGAGACCTTAGATCAAGATAATGATATTAGTGGAGTTCATCCAAGTGGGAGCATAATAGGGAATGATGTGCAAAGTGTACAATCTCCCATACGACGAACAAGTCGCCAAAGTATTCCCCGTCGACATTTTGACATTGAAGGAGAAACTTTTATGGTTGCTCCACAAGATGAGGATGAGCCAAGAAATATCAATGAGGCTCTGAATTGCCCTAGTAAGGAAAAATGGATTCATGCAATGGAAGAGGAAATGGAGTCAATGAAATCAAACCAAGTCTGGGAACTGGTTGATCTTCCAAAAGGACGCAGAGCTATTGGGAACAAGTGAGTTCTCAAAATAAAGCGAAAGGCTGATGGCTCGATAAAAAGGCATAAGGCTCACATTGTGGCAAATGGGTATAATCAACATGAAGGAATTGATTATGAAGATACGTTTTATCCTGTAGTAAGATTTACCTCGATTCGCATTATTCTGGCGATAGTGGCTAGTCTGGATCTTGAGTTACATCAAATGGATGTAAAGACTGCTTTTCTCAATGGAGAATTAGAGGAAGAAATATATATGGAACAACCTGCTGGTTTCATAGTGAAAGGCCAAGAAGAAAAAGTATGTCGACTTTTGAGTTCGATATATGGTCTTAAGCAGTCATCAAGACAATGGTATATACGTTTTCATAATGCCATAATGGCATATGATTTTAAAATGATTGATGATGATCATTGTGTATATATCAAAAGATCCAATGATCAATTTGTGATCATATCATTGTATGTTGATGATATACTGATTGCCGGAAGTAATATGGAGTTGGTTAATACTATCAAGAGATGATTGTCTTCTAACTTTGAGATGAAGGATATGGGTGAGGCTGCATACATTCTTGGAATTAAGATTTCGAGAGATCGTTCGAAGAGATCGTTGTCTCTTTCGCAAGAAACCTATATAAATATGGTTCTTGAATGATTTTGTATGCAAGACTGTAAACCCATAGACACTCCTATTGCAAAAGGTGAAGGATTGAGCCACAGATTGTGTCCAGGGACTCCACAAGAGAAGGAACAAATGAAACATGTTCCTTATGCTAGTGCTGTTGGGAGCGTGATGTATGCTATGATGTGTACAAGACCCGACATATGTTTTGCAGTTGGAATGGTGAGTAGATACCAATCCAATCCAGTTCCAGCACATTGGAAAGCCGTCAAGAGAATACTGAGGTATCTGAAGGGAACTGCTGATTACAAGTTGAATTACCAAGGAAAGGATCTGCGACTTGAAGGCTATTCAGATGCTGATTGGGGAGGAGATTTAGATGAAAGGAAATCTACCTCTGGATTTGCTTTCTTACTGAACAATGGCACCATATCATGGAGCAGTAAGAAGCAAACATGTATAGCTTTGTCCACGATGGAAGCTGAGTTCGTGGCATTATCAGCAGCGGTACAAGAAGGAGTTTGACTTAAGAGATTTTTGGATCATTTAGGTGTTGATGAGAAAGCTGCAAATCCATTGTTGGTTAACTGTGATAGCCAAGCAGCTATATCATACACCCAAGATCCAAAGTATCATGGCAAGACCAAATATATAGATACCAAGTATAACTTTGTAAAAGATATGGTTGCACGAAAGGATGTGAACTTACAGTACATATCTATGCATAGAATGGTAGCAGATCCTATGACAAAGCCATTACCTAGAGATGTGTTTTATGGTCATGTAAAATCTCTAGGATTGCGTAGAGTCTGATGTACTGAATTGTAATTTCCCTGAGTTGTTCACATTTATGAAATTTTGTTTTTCATTGATTAATGCCTATGAATCTTTGTATGATCTTTATGCATCTTAATGCTCAGTGCATTATTTTAAGTTGAGAAATATGTCGGACAGATAAAAGATTAGCCCACTCACACGGGTAATCGCCTGCATTTCTTGTGTGATAAATAGAGATGAGACTGATTTTAAGCTTATTATCTAGGTAATAATCGAGAGCTCAAGCTTAAAATACATATGTCGCCTTAACTGAGTGTTAAAATGATGACATAATACTAAAGATGTCCGAAAGTAAAATAACCAACATATTTTACTTTATCTGTCTATGATGCCAGATGTGAGTTCTGATGAATTTTGTGATTGAGTAGATACGTGAACTCAAGTTAGACATTGGGTATGTCTGAACTATCATCTGTACGGTATTGAAAGGTATAGATATACGCTCCATGGGAAATGAGTTAATACCGTAATACGTATTTCATACTACATATGCATGAAACAACCAATAAGAGTGGCAAAAAGTTTGATCTCAACTTTTATGACGTGTGAGACTCTTGAGGAAAAGAGTTCCTCAATTTTTAGTCCCCTCAGGACTCTTACTTATTCTCAAGATTTCTATTTAGTGTTTGCTATCTTAGGGTGTTGCCAATGGTCATGAGATGATTCGATCTAATGGGGCATTTCTAGAAAAGCAAGCTGGACTGAAATTGAGAGTTTGAAGGAAATAGGAAGATCGATTTTGGAGAATCACATTATGGTTTTGTATTCACTGGTCGACCAATTATGATTGTCTTTGTGATAATTATAATTGTGAATACAATATATATATCATGTTTAAAAGAGATCAAGAGAGATATAAAATGTGATCGATCGATCTAGGGTACTGCATACTAAATCTACTCGGAGTGACGCCTATTATGAGCTGCTATATATTCCTAACAGATGTATAGCAATGAGCTCTCAAAGTATGCTGGTCGCACGGATTATTCACCGGTATGAATGTTGAAGAGAGGTAAAGAGAATCCTGTTCGGCCCACCATGTGCGAGTGGGAGATGAAGGCTTTATTAGTATTGGGCTTAAGGCCCGTCCGCCCATGCTGAGCCCAAAAGGCCCGGCCCACGGGAATAGGGCCCGTGGATGGGGGAAGGTATAAAAGGGAGGAGAGAGAGAGAGAGAGAAGACAATGTTTTGCAATTCAACGTACGTCTTTTCCTCTCCCGCGCGCTCTCTCTCTCCAAAGAAAAACAGTAAAGCATACGGTGCGTTTTTCTTCCCTTCGAAGGCGATTTTACTTAATCGGATCGAACAGGGCCAAGTTTCTCTTCCTCTATCGGCGTCGGTGTTTAATCTGTGGCTAACAAGGTACGCTTGAATCCGTGGTGTGCTTTACGATCGGTGATATGTGTTATTCTCGGGCTTCGTCTTCCGCATTGATTTAGGGGTTCGATTTAGTGTCGAATCCGGTTTTTCGGGGATATGTTATTCCCAACACCTGCGAGTGTTGAGAAATACATGTCAAAATTATCCCTGTCCGTTGCTTCGCTTCAATATTGGACTCGTCACTGAGCGCGCCCATATACAAGAAAGTCAAAGCAACTATCTGCTCTTAATCCGGGTCCATAATATGCATGAGTTATATGATAAAAAACTTTATACGCAAGATTCTATAGAAAATATTGAGGCTGGCTTTGAGGTAGAGATACCTTTTTCTCTAGACATCTTATTCTTTCTGCGTCGTGATAGAGTGAAATGTATACCAATTTTTGCATGAGTTCCATTGTTGGACGCCTCAGTACAAGAACACCAAAAAATGGGTGGATGTATATCGTATCTCTTCAGCTGAATATCGCCACTGCATATCATTCGGATTACTGATTGAAGCGATAGGTTTCTTCAGAAAGCTTTCCACTGAGATTCTCAGACATTCGGTGACTTATAGCATTGTTAGCTAGATGGTAACTGAAGTTCCTGCTCTCATTGAACTCGAGCTGATTTGCAGTTACTCTGCATGTGTCTTTCAACAGTATTCAGTCTTCGGATCCATACTGACATTCGGTGCAATGATTGGTGCAATTACTGGAGGACCAATTGCTGATTTTGTCGGCCGTAAATGGGTAAGCAGCACATGAGTGAGTCTTCTACAATGTAAAACGGAACGGTGTTGTTCAGGACTCTTGCGAGTTTTAGCTTCGGGATTTAGTCATCATGCACGGAGGACGTGACAGCATAACCATTGAACTCAAAATGCAGACAATGAGAATGGCGAGCGCTTTTTGTGTAGCAGGATGGCTTGCTATTTACTTTGCTGAGGTGTGTCCATACCCTATTTTCAAACGTTTTTTAAGATGAAGACCGATTAGTTGCATAAGAACTTCAAGTCTCATTAACTCTCCGTTCTGTTTAATTTCGAGTAAATTAGGGAGCACTTGCTCTGTATATTGGAAGGTTGGCCACGGGATATGGAATGGGAGTCTTTTCCTATGTGGTAAATCCTCACTTCTTACCACACGAATTCAATGTAGCGAGTTGTTGTACGACAACATGTTGGACTTGATTCACAGTTGTTAATCTTTTTCTAATTTATGTCCAGGTACCGATATTTATAGCTGAAATTACACCCAAAAATCTCTGTGGAGCTTTGACCGCTGTTAATCAGGCAAAGTTTTTGTCTGAACATTCTTGATTGAAATAGCAAGCATAGCGCTATTGGCAAAAGGCCTTAGCTTGTAGATGCCCTTTTGCAAGTGTAAGATGGTATACATATGTACATCCTGCAGAACCCACTGGGCCTAACATGTTCTCTTCTCTCCACAGCTTATGATCTGTGCTGGAGGGTCCGTCTCTTTCATAATCGGGATAATATTAGCTTGGAGGGTTTTGGCATTAATAGGTAAAACCGAAAAGGTAGCATAATTCGAGTTTAGTGCCAATGTTGCATAGAAAAGTCCAAGTCTGAAACCACTTTGAACATCTGCGGTTTTATGCAGGTCTAATCCCATGTGCAGTCTTACTGTTCGGCCTGTTTTTCATTCCAGAGTCTCCTAGATGGCTGGTAACAAATCAAGATGAACACTAGACTCTTCTTCTCTGAATTTTTGGAAGAGAGGGATCCGTAGTGTTGGAATGAATATTAGGATTCTGCCAAATGCAGGCAAAAATGGGCTGCGAAAAGGAGTTTGAAGCCGCGCTGCAGAAACTCCTTGGAAAGGATGCAGATATTTCCGAAGAGGCTGCTGAAATACAAGTAAAAGGCTTTAAGTCTATACCTGTTTCATCTTAAAGCCTCAACTTTATAAGTACGAATAGCTGATGGAATGATTGAATTTGTTTTTCTTGACAGGAGTATATCGAAACTCTCCAACGGCTCCCAAAAGCCAGCGTGCTTGATTTATTTCAGAGAAGATATCTGAGCTCCGTCATCGTAATCTTCTTTCTGTATTTATTGCTATGTATCCAATAAGTTCCCTCCTTCCTTGCTTTCTTGGAATGCACTGTGGATCGGGAATATGCAGTAGTTGTACTTTTGGCGATATTTCCCATTGTTGTTTTTTTTGCTGACAAATTTGTTAAATTTTGGCCAGATTGGTGTTGGATTGATGGTCCTCCAGCAGTTCGGAGGGATAAAATGGCGTCTGTTTCTATTTAAGCAATATTTTCGAGGAAGCAGGTATGAAGGTCATATCAAGAAGCTCTTGGGCACCACAAAAATGAAACTCTGCATTGCATTTTATAATTCCAGAATGGATAACTAAATGAAAAGCAAAGCAGGGGTTCCGGTTTATATAATCCAGTTAATAGTCAAATACGTTAGTAAAATTCGCAATGTCGGATGCTTTTGATTTACTTAATTATCACTGAATGAACTGTTCACATAATTTAGTGTTGAATCTCAAAAGCAATTTATTATTCTCACCTTTTCAATCGCTGTTGTACAATCTCCTCAGGTTTCACCTCCCGCGTTGGAACCATAACTTACGCAATCCTCCAGGTCTGTAATTCTCGCCCTTTCCTCTTTGCTGGGAATCTATTTTTATACTCAACACGCTAAAGAGTAAATTTTTGCAGGTCATTGTCACGGCTATTGGTGCAGCGCTGGTCGATAGAGCTGGAAGAAAGCCGCTTCTCTTGGTAAAATCGATGAAAGTCGCTGAGGAATCATGTCTATAGTAACAAAGCTTTTCTGTTTCTGCCCCTTTCGCGAGTTCTGCAACTTGAACCATAACCGTCTCTCTCTCTCTCTCTCAATCGCAGATCTCGGGGACAGGATTGGTCCTGGGATGCATTGTAACTGCCCTTTCATTCTTTCTAAAGGTAAATACTATCAGTCCTGGTGTCTTTCTTCTGCTTTGCAATGCTTGTCAACCAGTAATTTTTGGAGAATCTTCAGGTTCATGATCTGGCGGCTGATGCTGTCCCGATACTTGCCGTCTCCGGCATTCTGGTAATAATCTCACCTGGCTTGATCTCTTTCTGGCTCTATCCGGTTGGCCACCACAACAACTCCCACTATAAATTTTTCTGTTCTGTTTTTTCCAATGCTCAGCTATACATAGCAGCATTTTCCGCTGGAATGGGCGAGGTTCCTTGGGTCGTGATGTCCGAGGTAATCCTAAACATCCCCCGAAGTTTCATGCTTATCAAATTAAAGGGTCGTTTCCATAACTGGTGTTGTTAGGAGTGTTTCAAAATTTTTTGCCAATCTTGTAATGTGTTGCTGGTGTTCAGATTTTCCCCATTAATGTTAAAGGAGTAGCTGGAGGGTTTGCAACACTAGTAAACTGGTTCGGCGCTTGGGCAGTTTCCTACACTTTCAACTACTTAATGAGCTGGAGCTCCTATGGTACGACTCTGCTGAAACCGCTCTTTGAACTGTTGCTCTGGCAGGGGCTCGATAAACATTTGTCACATTGGAACATGAGTTGTTGCGCAAATTCATCAAACTATAGACTTGAGACTTAGCTTATCCTGAAAACTTCAATCCTATTTGGAGCTGGAGGTGTCTGTCACTCTGTTCTTCACGGTCTCGAATGCATATTCAGTCCATTTATTTCAATCAATGTGTTTACGGCAACTTCTACCTAGATTCGAATATCATGAAAATTGAGTCGATGTGTCATTTAGAAAAGAAAATAAGTGAATTGGGTCTTTCTGCAAAATGATTAATAGACAGGTAATATATATCAAAGCATTCTTCCCATGAGAAAAATGTCAGAATATGCTTTCGCAAAACCTGTTGAAAGCAAATAACTCAGCCGGCTTGCTTCATAGGTACCTTCCTTCTTTATGCGGTGATTAACGCCGCAGGGATGGTGTTCGTGATCACGGTGGTCCCTGAAACGAAAGGGAGGAGTCTTGAGCACATTCAAGTAGCTATCAACAAAGAATGAAAAATGCCTGCACTCTTCCATTTAGTCCCATTTGAGCTTACATGACGCTCGCAATACCACACATTCGAAGATGGAAAATGATTATGAAGCAGGCAACAACATCCTTCATAAAACGACGTTATTGTTGAGATCTATTCATTCATAGAGTGGTTTTATTGCAGGAAAGAGATAGGATTATTTTATAGGAGAGTGATTGATTGATCTTCAAGAATAATATTTCAATTGCTAGTGAAAAAGCATGTATTGCTTTATTTTTGTGAATGCGAACATTACACCTATAGTCTTCGTGCGTGTCGGGCAATGACGAAGCAAGTGACTTTCAAATGAAGGATTGTGTCCATCTATTTTTTATTTTACTTTTTTATGGCCTTTATTCTTTCTCGTAATGTGCAACGATAGTCTTCAGTGCTGTTATTAATCTTTTCAGTTACAAACTTTATTTTTGTCAACAATGAAAAATCTTAACTGTGAAATACATTAGCATTTTTTTTTATAGTAAAATATGGCGCTGAACGAATCGATAGTCGATGCATCAATTTTCATAATGTATGTCCAAATCTTTTGTTGTACGTGCAAGAGATGATATAGAATACTTTGACCAAGAGATTTTCTGCTTGAAAATTTGACTAGTCATTGCTGAATAATTAATGACGATATAGAAAGCAACTAAGGTATCGTCGCGTGTGGAGATGCTCGCAAAACAAACCAATTTCCAGAAAGGGGAATATGTAACTATAAGAAAAAGAAAAACATAATCAGTAATAATATTACTACAAAAAATTGAACATGTGCAGTCAAAACGTCATTGGATGCGTCAGTTAAAATAAACTTTGTTGAATAATATGGAAAATCCATTTCAGTCTCTTCAATTATACTTAAGGGTACCCATTAGCTTGAGAAAATATATGGTAAGTGCTAATTACAACTATTTGAAGGTGTGTCTATTTTGCTGGAAATTTTTTTTATGCGAAACTCTCCATTGACTAATAGTCTCATTTGAGTTTACATGACACATTCAATTCCACACATTCAGATATGGAAGATGATTATGAAGCAGGCAACAACATTTGTTTCATTTGATAAAACGACAGTATTGTTGTAATTGATCACTTCATTCATTAAGTGGTTATATTATGGGAAAGAGATGATAGTATTGTTCATAGATCTAGCACAATTGTGAGAGAGTAATTTAAATATTGAAGTTGATAGTAAATAAGTAAACACCGCTTTATTTTTCTGAAGTCAAATATTGCATCTATAGTCTTTGCGTGATGAAGAAGTTAGTGAGGTTCTAGTCAAGACGCATCGGTCCATCGATAGAATTATCATATTGCTTTCTTTCTTTTATAACGCGTTGTGCCATCCAAGAAACACTTATTCCTTATTTTCCTTTTACTTTTGCCAAAAGTGACATTATACAAGTTTACTCCCGTCAATAGTCTATTTTTGGTACCAATTTTTTTTGTTAAAAATGAAAAAGCTTAGACGATGAAATACGACATCATTTTTCTTTTCATTTTCACAATTTAACAAAGCGACACTTATGTAATATTAACCTTGAAAAGAAAATAGATAGCCATTGCCTCGCTCGAAAGGATTTTGTTTCATTCTAGGGGACAACATACGAATCGATTTTTTTTTTTGGTTTAAAATCGATTCTTTTAAAAATGAAAAAGCTTAGACGATGAAGTACGACATCATTTTTCTTTTCATTTTCACAATTTAATGAAGCGACGACACTTATGTAATATTAACCTTGAAAAGAAAATAGATAGCCACTGCCTCGCTCGAAAGGATTTTGTTTCATTCTAGAGGACAACATACAAATCGATTTTTTTTTTTTTTTTTTTTTGGGTTTAAAATCAATTCTTTTTTTATGGTACTAAGAAAAGTCAATCTGGAAACTGCAGAGAAGTTTCTTTTTTAATCAATGGGAAAGTTCCAATAATAAAAAAAAATCAACGTGAAAGCTTGCATAAATAATTCCAACACCGTGTCTTGTCACCTTGACTGCAAGGGCTGCCATTTCCACATGAGACCCACTACTTTGTGTTGATGGTTGACTTGACTTGGAAATCTGCATCTATACTCTTTGCGTGACGACGAAGTTTCTGAGGTTCTGGTCGAGGTAGACTGAACCCCATGGAATCTTGCGACCATAACTCGTTCGTCCTTCGCAGGTGGATTGACCACTTAAGAGCTCTCCCAAGGCTTTGCTTCTCTCATGTGCTTCTGAAGTGTCGTTACGGATGCGCCTTGTGCTTTTGAGAATCTGTAAACATTCTATTTACTGTGTATGTTAACTACCTCTAGGTCCTGCAAAACCATTCAAAAGTAGTTACGTGATGCTGCCAATGAATTGGAACTTTCAGATGGCAGGAGTGTCATGGTGCCTAGGTCGAAATTTTCTGTTGCTATCTGTGGGACACTGATGGCTATATCGTACTTAAGGCATCGAGTTTCATATATGGTCCATGAACAAAGCAGAGTAATAAAATGTCATGCTTGAGGTATTCAGGAATCAGGTTGACGCAGACAATGACATAGTTTTATAGCAAATTGAGCGCCTTCCCTCTATGGTCACTTGCTCTGAGAGCTGGTGTTCTGCACCTGGTTCATTGTTTCCATCATTGTCTAGAATATGCTTAAATCAATGGTCCTATGCAAATACATCTCGAGTTCTTTTTCCTTTTTTTATTTTTTATTTTTTATTTTTTTATGGGAGGGGATGCGGGGAGGGTTACTAGAGACATTATGCAAGCCTTGCCTCATTGTAACTTGGGTAACTTGTCTTTCGGAAATTGAACTCGGTAGATGGTGGGTGTCGGTGTTGATTGTTTATAGTTAACTGAGGTACCTGGATGTCGTTACCCCATGGGCTTTTTACATGTTGAAAGCCCATTATAACATCTCAAGATGGAGAAGGGACATACCCTTTTGTTCTCTCGTTCACTGCCTTTGCAGGCTAAGAAAGTTTGTCTTTTTCTGGTGCTTTGTCTTACTGGTGCAAGGCCTTCTTGTACTGAACCTTGCGTGGATGATGTTGGGCCAGGAAAGAATGCATTTATGTACCATATAATAGAGACTGGGTCGTTCTGTTTTTTCCTGCATTTTATGCATGATTATCATATAAAATGACACTCATAGGAAAAATCCACTTAAAAGAACACTTGCAAATTCTAGTTTCTCTGTATTTTATTGGGCTGTGGCATTTCTATAGCCCGTCTTTTTTGCCGAATCGATAGGTTGGACTGCTCAATTGAATTTACTCGTAATGTTTTTTCATATGAAACTCTTACTCATAATAAAGCGCACGTGGTTGGCCATTCTGAAGAAGTTTTGAGCTAATATATAACTACGTGGATCATATCTTAAATGTCGACACGTTAACAACATATAACTAAATATGGAACCAAAAAATCTCCTGTGTTCAGTGTTAATAATATGTTACTTATGTAGGACTTTGAAATTGATTGAAGCCATAACTTTTTATTATTTGAGGTGGCGAATTGCAAAAAGTTGATTAGGAGAAATTTGTGAAATCATAATCATCATCATCATCATCATTATCATCATCATCATCATTGTATGTTAAATTATATGTTAATTTAACTCATTATATTTGTGTTTGACTTAAGTTCCGTTTGCTTCGCAAAAAGAGTGATTTGGAAAATTTTTCTTTGAAAAAAATGATCGCTTATATCATTTAAAAAATTAATGAACAGAAAATACTTGCACTATCTATGCAAATATCTAGACACAAATTGTTGTTGGTAGTTGATAATGAAAGCAACTTTCATTGACTAGCAATCATTTTTACTAAAATATTTTTTAATTCATTTATTTTCGGCAAAATAATTGGAGCTTAAGAACTGACCAAAAAAAAAAAAAAATGGAGCTTAAGAGATAAAATAGTGATAACTTTTCCTCGATCTAAACAAGTCCAAAGATATTATTTGATTCTTTTTTCTCTTTTGATCGTAATTCAATCGAAACTCCTCAAATTTCATACTTTACTAAAGACATTTGAAAGCTAGTGTTACTTTTATCTCGTGCACAGAACATGGGGCCTTTTTATATGATCAAGGCATGAATGACCTTAATTGCACGGACACGATCCGATGATGAACAGTGGTGTGCGACCAACCGGTCCAATGTCCTTGTAAATCAACTAATGTGGTCGCTAATGTTCTAAACCAGATCTCAGTGTCGTGAGGTAGTGGCGTCGCGCGTGCGTTTTTGAGTGCTTTCGCACCTCATCACATATTTTAAGTGGCGCTTTGTTTTCTTCTTGTTGGTTCGTTGCTGAAGGAGATCCGGTTGAGCTGGTCGGGACGTGATGTTCATCTGCACTTTCGCTTTCAAAGTCTGCTTTCGTGATTGTCATTGGCTGTCATTATAACGACTAATTATTACACCCACCTTTATCTATTTTTTAATGATAATTACCGTAATTGAAAAAGTAAAGTAGTGATATAATATAACTGATAAATTCCAAGTTTTTTAACCATTGTTGATTGATTAATCATGACTTTTTTTACATAAATATGAAGTAAATTTTATTATAATTTGAGTACAGCTATATCGTGCTATAATATAAATATATTCTTTTCATTCAATCATATGACATAAAACAAAATGGTTTCTTTCTTTTATAGCGTTGTTTTGCACAACCAATTTGTTGTATTTATTGGTATTTTGTCATTCATTGATTATCATTAAAAGTTTTTCCTCCGATGATCTCAGGTGCAAAACATCACGGAATTGAAGAAAAAGCCCTTAAACACAGAGATTGATATCCTCGGTCCATTTGATTCCATTTCCCATCCCAATTCCATCTAATTTCTTTCTACCAAATGCAGCACAAGCTTCTTTCATGCAACGAGCCAAAAGGTACAGAGGTAAAAAAATAGAAAAATTCTTCAACCACAAGAGTCTAGACAGTGAGATCAAGGCAATAGTTCGTGGCTCAGAGAATATTCCCTGTTGCCATAAACAAATTGATTTGATTTATATACTTGGGGGCAAGTAGTTGTTTCATATACTCTATGTTGGTATCTAGTGGAAAAAAAATTAATTATAGGTGATTCACCCCTGCCATTCCATAAAATAAAAAAAATTGATAATCTCTATAAGACATATAGTAATATCATCTTTAGTTTCGAGCCCCAGCTCTTTTTTCTTTCTAAGAAAAATTAAAATTGTAATAGTACGTTGTATTCACTAACAAAGATGTTGATTAATAATATAAGAACAAAATCTCTCAAATTAAATGAAAGATGTTGTTTCATCCATATAGGCAAAATCGAAATCTCTAGATTTTCTTCCTCGAAATATATGCAATTTTTTCTTTGTTTCTTTTGTTGCACATAAAAAGTATCTGTTTGCGGTGCTTTTTCTTTTTTCTAGTTTCAATGGTATTAAAATAGTAATGGCCAGGACAATTTTTTTTTTGCTTTCATATCAAGCCTACATAGGAATTTATAAGTAATGAAAAAATATTTGTATTTTATGTAAAAGGTGCAGAGCAAATAATGAACTCAAGTTGCATTTGTCGTGTCTTAGTAAGCTGGTCCTTTAATAGTATATTCTCTTGGATCTTATCTAATTATACATCTTTATGCGTATGGCAATCTGTCTTGTTCAGGTAAAATGTAAGAGCGGGATGAAAGAAGAGTACCGAATTCTCGTTTCCTTCGCCATCCTACTCCTGAAAAGAGGGAATTACATATCCTGCTGGATAAGATTGTCAACGCAATCAAGATGTCTACTTAAAGAGAGGAAAAGCAGGCCTTGTTCAGTTCTCTGGACTTGGTCGAAATCTGATTCTTGTGCATCCTTGGATGTATCCTTATGGATGAAGCCATGTTCATTGAACAGGTTGGTGAAAACTTAGAGTAATGCATAATAGTATAATTATAATCCACAGCCATCAAAAAAAGAAAAATTTCTCGTCCAAATAGAGATTTTTCATTTCTTTACGTATAGCAAAAGAAATATCGAGAATTTAGACTAAGGTTATTTTACAATCTAGTTCATACATAAATTTCTTTCACAGCTCACCTCACCTAACCTCTCAGCTTTTTGTCAATTTCATTTTGGTAATAATCTGTCACTTTTCATTATTTATTATTTTTGTTTCGTTAGTGCGAGGTTGGCAGAACGATTTTTCAAGTTCCTCTCGCTGATAGGATCATATTTTTCTACACAAATTGAAAGATTGGAGGGGAAATAAAAAGAAAAAGAAAAAGAAAGAAAGGAGTCCGGATCTCTGAGATTAGATGCAATCATGCAAAATGAAAGTGGCATATGCTCTATTACATTTAATATATTATTTCTGCAATTAGGATATATCTGCTCCTTCAGGCAATCCAGACATTCTCTATCAATCAAATTCATTCCATTCCAACAAGTGGACTGACCTTATCAGAAGAGGGACCCGCAAATGACTTATTTTAGTCCATATATATGACGTGAGGTAAGTTGTATCGCGTCCACATATTTTCCCTCTAAATTAGGGAAGGCTGCTTTGTCTTTGTCCTAGGTGTTCAGCTACCCTTCTTCAAGGTGATGATAAGAGTTCCTAAAACTTCTTATATTAAAAGGGTTGTGCTAAATAATGTTGCTGATTTTTTTTGGATGCTTAAACAGAGCTACTAGCTTAAAACAATCGCTTATTGTTCGTAACTTTGTTTAGTAGGGGTTAAGCAAAAATGACTGAGAGCCTCTAAAACAGCTTGATTGATCTCTACTTAATCAGATGCTTACAATTACATAACATTAGCTAAAGTAATTTTTTTTCCATGTGCTTTTTATTATATTTTGTGGGATTTTGTGTCATGAATGGAAGAAGGATAATTAAGATATTGAGATAAGGATAAGCACAAGTGTCATAATTTTCATACGATGTTCTCCTAAGTGTCATAACATTGTTTTTCGATTACTTGAGTGTCATGGCTTTTTTTTTTTAAAATTTTTTTTACTTGAATGCTATAACTTTTAATTGATAATTTGAGTGCTGTAACTTTTAAAGAATGTTCACCATAAATGCCATGTCATGTCGGATTTCCTTATTAATAAAAAATTATAGCGCTTAAGTGATCGATTATGACATTTAAGTGATTGAATAAAGAGTTATGGTATTTAAGTGATCGTTGTATAAAAGTTATAACATTTGTAGTGTCTTTTTTCTTCTAATACATTTGAAATTCAAATCTCACTATGTGCTTATAAGATTAGCATATTTGTTTTGTCTAAGTTTTTTTAGAAAAATATAACAAAATACACCTTATTTCTCACCCCATGACCACTTACCTCTTCTTTTGAAAATAACAAATATCTACACGAATTCTACCATTCAAAAATCACTTTTTCAGTCTATTCAAACCGTAAGGAAGATGTTAAAATGAGTTTACATGGGGGGGGGGTAAATTAATGTTCTCGATGTGGGGTTTTTCTTGGAAGTATGTGAATGATATTTATCAAAATGAAAATATGTGAGTGGCTCTTAGATCAAGAGTAAGTTATATTTTTGATATTTTCCCTTTCTCGAGCAGGCCGCAGCTATATATTCTTGTTGGATTTTGTTGCCCTATTCTGAATCGTAAAGTGAAAGAAGACGGAGATGCAGCAAATGCGGACCAATAAAGTAGTTGGAGAATGGTGGTTGGACATTTTTGGCCAATGTGCTCTGCAACTTTATGGTCCATTCCGTTGTGCCTGGCGATCTCTTTCCCGTCGGCTGGCTTCATGTTGGGTGAATTCTTTAGATTCTTGGGCCTGGGCAGTACATGACGTCCTTGGTAGAAAGTAATTCTGTCCACCTCTTGCCGCTATAAATTGCCATTTTCCGCAAAATTGGCCACTATGGAAAGATGAAAAACATCCCTTTTTGAAACTCCAGCGATCTAGTCCTACCATTTGAGCAGACGTCAAAAGCGTCACTGACCACAAAGGAGGCTATATGCATGCTTTTTGTTCGCATGCAGTAGTTTTCTTAAAGGTAAAGAAGGAAGATAATATGTCCCCAGAATTAGATCCGGCCGAAATTCTCTTGCGCTCATCGTCTAGTGGGAAATAAAAAGAGGGTTTCGGTCAAGAAAGTTCCCAAAAGAAAAGTAATGTTCTAGCAGAGCAGTTCTTTTTCTTGATAGCTTCTTATTGCACCAAAGAGATAAGAAACTATTAATTGAGATCGTATCTTTCTGACACGGTAAACGTGGGTTAACGTTGAAGATAACAATGCCTCCATGGAAATATGGACAGAACATAATTACTTTTCAGGCTAGAAAAACACTCTCCAGTTTTCCTAGCCGGTGGTTGGCTGAAAAAGATAGAACTTTGTCTGTGGTTTACCGTTTGTCTTTATCCATAGCCTTGTCACTAAGAAAGTCCAGTTCCGTGTTTTCAATTACTCCCTGCACATAAAGAGCGACGCAGCCCTTCACATCTGTAATGCTGCTGTATTCGGAAACTCCGTTCCATTAGTGATTCCAATACCATTAACGGGGGCGAGTCAGAAAAGCAAAGAATTGCTTGCCAGTTTGCAAGACTGAGGTCCACGACGAATTCCTAGAAACCGCGAGTATAAACCGATCGGAGAAGGGGTTTCCGTATTAGAACCTGGGGTTTCTCATTTCGAGTCATCCATATAGAGAAAGGAGAATAGCCACGTTGGAACGAGAACTTATCTTTTTGGAGCTTATAAATTTACTAGTTCCTTGTAAGTAGTCAGATAGAGAACGGACGAGCAATTTTGCAGAGAGAGCGAGCGAGCAAGCATGGCGATCAACGAGGACATCGAAAATCGAGACACTAGGGAGAGAGGAGTACGAGAGCAGCTCCTTGTGCCGCAAGAGAAGGACCAAGCTGGCCAAGATGAAGGAACCGATAAGGGTCATCCGTGGATGGTCTATTTCAGCACATTCATTGCGGTTTGCGGTTCATATGAATTCGGGACCTGTGTAAGTAGGAAACGCAATTTCTTTTTGAAAAGTCCGGGTCGAATGGTAATGGTTAAAGTGAAAAGGATGTGATTAGTTGAATCTAATGAAAAATTGTTTCACTGGATTTTCAGGCAGGTTATTCATCACCAACTCAGGATGCTATAGTGGAGGAACTTAGTCTATCCACAGCTGAGGTATGTCGAGTGTTGAGAAATACATGTCAAAATTATACCTGTCCGTTGCTTCGCTTCAATATTGGACTAGTCACTGAGCGCGCCCATATACAAGAAAAAGTCCAAGCAACGATCTGCTCTTATTCCGGGTCCATAATATGCATGAGTTATATGATCAAAAACTTTATAAGCAAGATTCTATAAAATATATTGAGGTCGGCTTTGAGGTAGAGATACCTTTTTCTCTAGACATCTTATTCTTTCTGCATCGTGATAAGTGAAATGTATACCAAATTTTTGCATGAGTTCCATTGTTGGACGCCTCAGTACAAGAACACCAAAAAATGGGTGGATGTAAATCGTATTTCTTCAGCTGAATATCGCCACTGCATATCATTCGGATTACTGATTGAAGCGATTGGTTTCTTCAGAAAGCTTTCCACTGAGATTCTCAGACATTCGGTGACTTATAGCATTGTTAGCTAGATGGTAACTGAAGTTCCTGCTCTCATTGAACTCAAGCTGATTTGCAGTTACTCTTCATGTGTCTTTCAACAGTATTCAGTCTTCGGATCCATACTGACATTCGGTGCAATGATTGGTGCAATTACTGGAGGACCAATTGCTGATTTTGTCGGCCGTAAATGGGTAAGCAGCACATGAGTGAGTCTTCTACAATGTAAAACGGAACGGTGTTGTTCAGGACTCTTGCGAGTTTTAGCTTCGGGATTTAGTCATCATGCACGGAGGACGTGACAGCATAACCATTGAACTCAAAATGCAGACAATGAGAATGGCGAGCGCTTTTTGTGTAGCAGGATGGCTTGCTATTTACTTTGCTGAGGTGTGTCCATACCCTATTTTCAAGCCTTTTTTAAGATGAAGACCGATTAGTTACATAAGAACTTCAAGTCTCATTAACTCTCTGTTCTGTTTAATTTCGAGTAAATTAGGGAGCACTTGCTCTGGATATCGGAAGGTTGGCCACGGGATATGGAATGGGAGTCTTTTCCTATGTGGTAAATCCTCACTTCTTACCACACAAATTCAATGTAGCGGGTTGTCGTACGACAACATGTTGGACTTGATTCGCAGAGAAAACATGAGACTCTCTGTTTGGTTCAAAACTGTTGATCTTTTTCTAATTTATGTCCAGGTACCGATATTTATAGCTGAAATTACACCCAAAAATCTCCGTGGAGCTTTGACCGCTGTTAATCAGGCAAAGTTTTTGTATGAACATTCTTGATTGAAATAGCAAGCATAGAGCTATTGGCAAAAGGCCTTAGCTTGTAGATTCCCTTTTGCAAGTGCAAGATGGTATACATATGTACATCCTGCAGAACCCACTGGGCCTAACATGTTCTCTTCTCTCCACAGCTTATGATCTGTGCCGCAGTGTCCGTTTCGTTCATAATTGGGATAATATTATCTTGGAGGGTTTTGGCATTAATTGGTAAAACCGAAAAAGTAGCATAATTCGAGTTTAGTGCCAATGTTGTATAGAAAAGTCCATGTCTGAAACCACCTTGAACATCTGCGGTTTTATGCAGGTCTAATCCCATGTGCAGTCTTACTGTTCGGCCTGTTTTTCATTCCAGAGTCTCCTAGATGGCTGGTAACAAATCAAGAGGAACACTAGACTCTTCTTCTCTGAATTTTTGGAGAGAGGGATCCGTAGTGTTGGAATGAATTTTAGGATTCTGCCAAATGCAGGCAAAAAGGGGCCGCGAAAAGGAGTTTGAAACCGCGCTGCAGAAACTCCGTGGAAAGGATGCAGATATTTCTGAAGAGGCTGCTGAAATACAAGTAAAAGGCTTTAAGTCTATACCTGTTCCATCTTAAAGTCTCAACTTTCTAAGTACTAATAGCTGACAGAATGATTGAATTTGTTTTTCTTGACAGGAGTATATCGAAACTCTCCGACGGCTCCCAAAAGCCAGCGTGCTTGATTTATTTCAGAGAAGATATCTGAGCTCCGTCATCGTAATCTTCTTTCTGTATTTATTGCTATGTATCCGATAAATTCCCTCCTTCCTTGCTTTCTTGGGATGCCCTGTGGATCAGGAATATGCAGTAGTTGTACTTTTGGCGATATTTCCCATTGTTGTTTTTTCTCGCTGAAAAATTTGGTAAATTTTGGCCAGATTGGTGTTGGATTGATGGTCGTCCAGCAGTTCGGAGGGATAAATGGCGTCTGTTTCTATACAAGCAATATTTTCGAAGAAGCAGGTATGAAGAAGGTCATGTCAAGAAGCTCTTGGGCACCACAAAAATGAAACTCTGCATTGCATTTATGATTCCAGAATAAAAAACTAAATGAAAAGCAAGGCAGGGGTTCCGATTTATATAATCCAGTTAATAGTCAAATGGGTTAGTAAAATTCGCAATGTCGAATGCTTTTGACTTAATTATCACTGAATGAGCTGTTCACATAATTTAGGTGTTGAATCTCAAAAGCAATTTATAATTCTCACCTTTTCAATCGCTTTTGTACAATCTCCTCAGGTTTCTCCTCCAGTGTTGGAACCATAACTTACGCAATCCTCCAGGTCTGTAATTCTCGCCCTTTCCTCTTTGCTGGGGATCTATTTTTATACTCATCACGCTTAAGAGTAAATTTTTGCAGGTCATTGTCACAGCTATCGGCGCTGCGCTGGTCGATCGAGCTGGAAGAAAGCCCCTTCTCTTGGTAAAATAGATGAAAGTCGCTAAGAAATCATGTCTATAGTAACAAAGCTTTTCTGGTTCTGCCCCTTTCGCGAGTTCTGCAACTTGAACCATAACCTTCTCTCTCTCTCTCGCTCTCTCTCTCTCTCTCTCTCTCTCTCTCTCAATCACAGATCTCGGGGGCAGGATTGGTCCTAGGATGCATAGTAACTGGCCTTTCATTCTTTCTAAAGGTAAATACTATCAGTCCTAGTATCTTCCTTCTACTTTGCAATGCTTGTCAACCAGTAACTTTTTGAGAATCTTCTGAGCCAGGTTCATGATCTGGCAGCTGATGCTGTCCCGATACTTGCCGTCACCGGCATTCTGGTAATAATCTCACCTTCCTTGATCTCTTTCTGGCTCTATCTGGTTGGCCGCCACAACAACTCTCCACTATTAATTTTTCTGTTCTGTTTTTTCCAATGCTCAGCTATACATAGCAGCATTTTCCGCTGGAATGGGCGCAGTTCCTTGGGTCGTGATGTCCGAGGTAATCCTAAACATCCCCCGAAGTTTCATGCTTATCAAATTAAAGGGCCGTTTCCGTAACTGGTGTTGTTACGAGTGTTTCAAAATTTTTTGCCAATCATGTAATGTGTTGATGGTGTTCAGATTTTCCCCATCAATATCAAAGGAGTAGCTGGAGGGTTTGCAACACTAGTAAACTGGTTCGGCGCTTGGGCAGTTTCCTACACTTTCAACTACTTAATGAGCTGGAGCTCCTATGGTACGACTCTGCTGAAAACGCTCTTTGAACTGTTGCTCTGGCAGGAGCACGATAAACATTTGTCACATTGGAACATGAGTTGTTGCGCGAATTCAATCAAACTATAGACTTGAGACTTAGCTTTTCCTGAAAACTTCAATCCTATTTGGAGCTGGAGGTGTCTGTCACTCTGTTCTGCACGGTCTCGAATGCATATTCAGTCCATTTACTTCAATCAATGTGTTTACGGCAACTTCTACCTAGATTCGAATATCACAAAAATTGAGTTGACGTGTCATTTAGAAAAGAAAATAAGTGAATTGGGTCTTTCTGCAGAATGATTAATAGACAGTTAGCATATATCAAAGCATTCTTCCCGTGAGAAAAATGTCAGAATATGCTTCTGCAAAACTTGTCGAAAGCAAATAACTCTGCCGGCTTGCTTCACAGGTACCTTCCTTCTTTATGCGGGGATTAACGCCGCAGGGATGGTGTTCGTGATCACGGTGGTCCCTGAAACGAAAGGGAGGAGTCTTGAGCAGATTCAAGCAGCTATCAACAGAGAATGAAAAATGCCTGCACTCTTCCATGTAGTCCCATTTGAGCTCACATGGCACTCGCAATACCACACATTCGAAGATGGAAAATGATTATGAAGCAGGCAACAACATCCTTCATAAAAAGACGTTATTGTTGAGATCTATCAGTTCATTCGTAGAGTGGTTTTATTGCAGGAAAGAGATAGGGTTATTTTATAGGAGAGTGATTGATTGATCTACGAGAATAATATTTCAATTGCTAGTGAAAAAGCGTGTATTTTTGTGAATGCGAACATTACACCTATAGTCTTCGTGCGCGTCGGGCAATGACGAAGCAAATGACTTTCAAATCGAGGCTCGCGTCCATCTATTGTTGGTTGAGAAATTATTGTATGGCCTTTATTCTTTTCTTGTAATGTGCAACGATAGTCTTTGGTCCTGTTATTAATCTTTTCAGTTACAAACTTCATTTTTGTCAAAAATCAAAAATCTTAACTGCGAAATACATTATCATTTTTTATAGTAAATTATGGTGCTGAATGAATCGATTCTTTTTTTATGGTACTAAGAAAAGTCAATGTGGAAACTGCAGAGAAGTTTCTTTTTTAATCAACGTGAAAGTTCCAATAAAAAAAAAAAAATCAACGTGAAAGCTATGCATAAATAATTCCAACACCGTGTCTTGTCACCTTGACTGCAAGGGCTGCAATTTCCACATGAGACCCACTTTTTCTTCGCTAGACTTTGTGTTGATGGTTGACTTGGAAATCCGCATCTATACTCTTTGCGTGACGACGAAGCTAGTGATGTTCTTGTCAAGGTGTGTCGGTACGCCACTAGAAATTATCATATTGCTTTCTTTCTTTCATAACGTGTTACACCATCCAAGAAGCACTTATTTCTTATTTTCCTTTTACTTTTTCCAAAAGCGACATTATACAAGTTAATATTCTTGTTCATAGTCTATTTTTGTTACCAATTTCTGTTTTTTTTTTGTCAAAAATAAAAAGCTTAGATGATGAAATACGACATCTTTTTCCTTTTCATCTTCACAATTTAACGAATGGACACTTGTTGACACCTAAATTTTGACGATTCAATCATTTATTTATTGCATAAAAATTAGGGATTAATTTTTTCCCAAAAAAATATTAGAATTAAATTGTGTAGTATATAGTTTTAGGAGCATTTTTTTTAATCAATGTGAAAACTATGCATAACTAATTCCAACTTTGTGTTTTGTCACCATAAATGCAAGGGCCGCAATCTTCGCTAGACTTTGTTTTATTGGTTGACTTGGAAATTTGCATCACCGACGACTCCTGACTCTTTTCATTCATATAACTGGGCCTCCTTCACATTGCCAATTAGCAAAAACTTCCATTGCATCAGATCAAACGATAGAGAGACCATTAAGTCTTTGAGCTCCACGAGCATGTTCCGTGTTATGCTTTTCATGTTGCATGTCCTGCTGTTACTGGGGATGAGTTGCGGTGCAAAGAAGAATCATTTGTGCCCTGCTTCATCTTGCGGTGAGATCCATGACATACACTATCCCTTTCGATTGAAAAGCGACCCAAAACACTGCGGCCGCTCTGAGAATGAGCTAGTTTGTGAAAATAATCGTACTTTTCTATATCTATATGCCGGTCGATATTATGTGAAGTCAATGTCAATTAACTATTCTAATTTAGCTGATTCATTTTTCGGTATAATCACGGTGGTTGACGATGGATTGCAAAAAGGTAATTGCTCATCCCTCCCTCGTCAATCATTGGCGAGGTCCAACTTTAGTGCTCATGATCCATACCGTGGTGGTCTTTTTCCCTCAGCTGATCCGGTGGTCTTCATGAAGTGCTCACAGCCCGTTGTTTCTGCTTTGTATATCAATACTGAACCATGTATTGAGCAAGCATCCCTTTCTGATACACCCCCTAATTTTTCCCAAATGAAGGGATACTCATACGCTTTGTATGGGTCTGATCTACTAATACGGGACATCAAGGATTCTTGCAACATAACCATGATCACTCTCTTATCGAGCCAGGAAGTGGATCGGTATAAACGTGTGAGCCCACTGTATACGGACCTCCACAACATGATGGCTGAAGGATTCGATCTCTTATATTCTGACCCTTATTCGTCGGAAATATTCCAGATTTGCGCGATAAGTTTTAGATACCGAATGGCGTGGTGCAACCCATATGACTCCTCTAAGCTGACTTTCCCTAAAGCTTTTCCTTCTTTACTCTCTTACTTTGTTTCTTCTTCTTCATCTTCATCCTTTTCTTAAATGTTAACTCTACTGAAGGATCTTTTCAAAATTTACTTGGTGATGTGGCATGTTTCAATTGGATATTGCAATACGTTTGGTTCAATTTATTGAGTCATCACTTTTCTTTAATACCCAATTTAAAAAAATTGCCACATTCGTTTAGTGAAAAATTTTAGAAATTTTTTTAGTAGATTGGGCGTGCATTGCTCCTTTATTTTACAACTATGGAGCTTTTTTGGAAGCGACACTATTTCTGTATTTTTTTTTTTGGGCCTTATTCACTAAAAAAAAACCCAACTTTAAATTTAGTCCCGATTATGTTTCGAACTTTTTTTATCAGAAAAACCTAAACTTAGGTCCAGTCCAAATTTGCCTCAATCTTTTCTTTGTCCGGAAAAAACCTCAATCTTGAGGCCTAATCCCAAATCTACCTCGAACTTTTTTTGTCTAAAAGAAAAAACACCAATTTTTACTCTAATCCCAATCTACCCATTAGCCCTCTGTTCAAAAATCGCCATTAGCCGTCCCTAATTTTCATATCTTAGAATAGCTTCATTTGAAAGTAATTTTCCATGTCACCTTACTGAAGTGGATTTGTTATTGATGTGGAAATGCCACATCAAGTTGGGACTCGACCGTGGGGGTAGGTTTGGGAATATATTAAAAGTTGGTGATTTTTTAAAACAAAACAAAATTTGAGGTAAATTTGGGATTGTACCTAAAGTTTAGGGTTTTTTTTTAGACAAAAAAGTTCAGGCTGAAATTGGACTAGTTATAAAGGGTTTTTCAAGGAATTAGGTCTTTTTTTGGGAAAAATTGTTCGATTTAATAATATCTCATGTCCCTTCAATCGCTGTTAATGTTACGGGGAACTTGTGAACATTTGGTACATTTAGGAGAACAAAAGCAAAAATGTGTTTCTTCAAAAGAAAAGATCATGCAACATTAACATGGATTTCATGAGTGAATAGGATAATGTCAGATCTGGGCGCTATCTAGAAAAGTGAAACTCGTTCACTCTTTTTTTTATTCTAGACTTCTCCACTTGCAAATTTCAATGAACAAAAGTGTGGCTTTGCACTTTGCAGTGATTGCATGAATTTATCCTTCACTAGGGGTATATCTTAGCGTGAATTGCTTCTTCACTGATTGGTCTTTAATTCTAATTAACCATTTTTAGTAATTTCTCACGAATTCTCTTACTATCTACAGCTGATGACATGCGCCTTTTTGCGCTCCGTCTTGTGCCTGTCGCAGTATTGAATCTCTTCTTTTTCTTGGGTATGATAAGTCCTTTTTCTCTTCACACCTATGAAGCTCTCATTTAGCACTTTGACAAACAAAAATTGTATGTGTAAATTTTTTTTTGACACTATGCTAATCAATGGTCAAATTTCTCTGTAGTCCACTTCCTAGCAGCAAAATTCATACTTGGAGCTCCGTGTGTGTTGATACTTCTAATCTTGAAGTGGATGAGAAGGCATCAGGCGGCCGATGCAAATATCGAAGAATTCCTACTAGCTCACAATAACTTTTTGCCAATAAGGTACTCTTACTCGGATATAAAGAAGATCACAAAAAATTTCAAATGCAAGTTAGGTGAAGGGGGATATGGTTCTGTATATAGAGGAATACTTAGAAGTGGCAATGAAGTCGCAGTTAAGATTTTGAACAAATCAAAATCTAATGGCCAGGATTTTATAAGCGAAGTGGCCACAATTGGAAGGATCCACCACATTAATGTGGTGCAACTTGTTGGTTTTTGCTTCGATTACTCCAAACAAGCTCTTGTCTATGATTTCATGCCGAATGGATCTTTGGATAAACACATTTCCTATAAGGATGGTGATGATCCTCTTAATTCTAAGAAAATGTATGAGATCTCTCTTGGCATAGCTAGAGGGATAGAGTATCTACATCGGGGATGTGATATGCAAATTCTACATTTTGACATCAAGCCTCACAACATTCTCCTAGACCAAAGTTTTACTCCGAAAGTTTCTGACTTTGGACTTGCAAGACTTTATCCCACCGATCGCAATATAGTATCGCTGACTGTAGCAAGAGGAACCTTGGGTTATATGGCTCTGAGCTATTCTATAAAGACATTGGTGGCATTTCTTACAAAGCCGATGTTTATAGTTTTGGGATGTTATTAATGGAAATGGCTGGTAGAAGGAGAAATCTAAATGCACATGCAGAGCGTTCGAGTCAAATTTACTTTCCTTTGTGGGTTTATGATCAACTTGGTAAAGAAAAGGAACTTGAAAGGGTAGATGTCATAGAAGAGGAAAGAGAAACAATGAGGAAGATGATAATCGTTGCATTGTGGTGTATACAATTGAGCCCTAATGATCGGCCGTCGATGAGGAAAGTCCTAGATATGCTTGAAGGAGATATGGATAGATTGCAATTGCCTCCAAAACCACTTTTGTATCCAATGGAGGCACCGGTTGATGATGCTGACGCTGAGATAGAACTTGAAACAATCTCATCTTCGTCAAGTACTCCGATAGTTTCTAGTGGTTATCAATTTTAGCATGACCATGAGTTTACGAAATCATGTTTTTGTGATTGTTCCCTTATAATGAGATGCAAAAATTATAAATAGTACTATCAACATGTATCATCATTTAAAATGTAATTTGTAAAAATTTTACATATTTTTCTTATGGCACTAGTTTTTTTATCAATCGAGTTATGTCCATATTTTATAAATGACGATGAATGTTGTATGGCATTCATTCAATTTTTGTTTCATGTGAATCCTCTTGGTATAATAAGGTAATTTTTTTTATTTGTGTCAATGTTTGCATTTTGAGCAACAAATCTCTCATTTCCATCAAAACCTCTCATCCCCACCCTTTGACCTAGGGGTGAGCGTGGTTCCCAGGTAGAACCGAGAACCGGAGAATAGAACCGGAGGTTCCGGTTCGGTTCCCTGGTTCTAAGGGGACCGGTTCCGGTTCTCATAGGAACCGGAACCGGCCAAGTTAAAAAAAAAAAAAAAACCCTAATCCCTTCCACGCGATTTTCCCCCTTATGTTCAATTTTCCCCCCTTTCCCTTTCCTTCTCTCTCTCTCTCTCTCTCTCTTCTCCCCTTTTTCCTCCTCACGTCACTTCCTGCCCCCCACTTTTTTCTTTTCCTCTCTCTCTCTCTCTCTTTCTCTTTCCCCCTCTCTCGGCCGAACCCCCCCTCTTCTTCTTCTTCTTCTTCCTTCCTCTCGCCGGCTGCTACTTCACCCACCACCACACCGCCACCCCACGCCCTACTCACCACCACCTCTTGGCCACCGAACCCCCACCACCCACTGCTCGTTCGACGAGCCGTCTCGCCGTTGAGCCCGACGAGTTGTCTCGCTGTCCGCGCCGACGTGAGGCACCGCCGCCGTCCCCAAGTCACCGTCACCACCTCTTGCTGCCGCTTGGTCGGCCGTCCGGGCCGTCGTTGCTCCAAATGGTCACCACCTCCACCCGAACTGAGCTCTTCCCCCCTTGGCCGTGGGCTGAGCTGCGACCGTCGCCGTCTTCGGTGCGCCGTTCATGCTGCCGTTGGTGCCATGAGACTCGTGCCTTCGTCGTCGTCGCACCACCGTCGCCGCGTGCTCGCCGTCACCAGATCAAGAAGAAGCTGGCGAAGAAGATGAGGCAGAACAGGCCCATCCCTCACTGGATTCGCATGCGGACTAACAACACCATCAGGTTCATATCCAATTCCTTCACGTTTTGTCCCAAAAAAGCTGTCTTTTTATTTATTATTATTTTTTTTTGTGGCCTAATTTTTGTCGCCGAAATCGTTCAGGTACAACACGAAGCGCAGGCACTAGCGCCGCACCAAGCTAGGGTTCTGAGGTGTTTTCATGGGAGGAGGTGCTTTTGCTTCGGGTTAGAGCTTTTTAGTTGTTGCGAAAGAGAGCTCACGATGCTTTTCTGATTATTGCTTTTAAGCGAATTGAAGACTTTTAAGGAAGCAAATAGTTGCTTAGATACAGTGCTGCTTTGTTACACTCGAGCACGAGCATTTTTTATATCTGATGATCTGCGAATTGTGGTAGTTTCTGTTGCTTCATGTGGTTTTGATAGTATCAAGGATGGGATTTTAGTGAATTTTAATGTTGCTTCAACTTTATGTCTTGTTAAGCTTGTCGCTGTTACAACACATTGTGTTCAACGTTCAGCGCCTTTGATCGGTTCTGCTAATGATTGGCCTTATCTTCTTATTTAGATGAGACTTATAGGCTTGTATTGGACCTGCTTTTCCTGTTCAGTGCTTGTTGAGGTCACAGTGCTTGTTCTCATAGTGTGGTAGTGATTATTAGTGGTCGTCCTTCCAGACATTGGGGAGCTTTTAGTTGTGTCAATTCTGAGGAATTTCAACTTATGTGGTATGTATGCAGTAGTGATGTAAGTGCCCAATTTCGCCTACCAACTGGTTTGCTATCTGCAATGTCTAAATGAGAGTAATCATCAGTTTATTGGGCATCTTCAGTAGCTTCAAGTCGGTTTAGCATGTGACGTGTGTTCTAGCATCAGGTTGCAGGATTCATGGCTATGTTGTTATTATTGTTGCATTCATTTCCAATTTTTTAAACTAAAAATGAAATAAAATAAAATAAAGAACCTGTTGGAACCTGGAATCAACCCCGGAACCTGTGACAGGGTAGGTTCTAGGTTCTTAGTTTTGATGGGTAGGTTCCAGGTTCCAAAAAATGAGGAACCTGTACCCGAGGGTAGGTTCTAGGTTCTAAGCGGAATCTGTAAGGAACCGGGAACCGCTCACCCCTACTTTGACCTCTATTTGATCACCTACGTTGAAGATAGCTACCTGCTCAAGCTATCTCCAACTTGGACCTCATGTCACGGGATGGGTCCAAGCCTAACCGATGAGCGATTAGCACTTGTCAAAGAGTAAAGACAAAGTAGGCTGACAATTTTGCCTTTACGTTGAATGGAAATTGAACACGTGATGTTATGTTAGAGCACATGATGTATTACAAAAGCTCAATCCCTAAATGCAGTAAGAACTTGTGCGTTCACTCGATGATATGACATGAGATGGTACCTTACATTATTTAGAGCAAGCATTACATTCCTCATTGTTGTTCCTTGCACAAGAGTTTTTCCACTAAGCAAACATCCCTCGAGACACCAATGTTGATAAGGAACGCGTGATCTCCACTTTGTTTAGAGATTGCAAACGGAGAAGTATAAATTTTAATTTTTATTATTATCAAAATAAAGCAAAAATAAAAAAAATGATTGTAAAAAAGTAGAAAATGCAAAACTAACAAACCTAATCTCTTTAGTGGTCATGAAATTCCACATGAGAATGGTCCTCCATTCTGTGTGAGTGTGCACAAGGAAAAGGAGTTTGGGAAAATGAATTCTTCTTTTTAATATGGAGTTTTTTTTTGGCAACCCAGGAACCGCCGTACAGTCGGCAGCCGGCGACGTAAACCCGGGGGAGCACTAAGACGGGGACCCACCACCCACGGCACCCCACTTAAGTTGCGCAACGTGACGAGTTGGGGAATCGAACCCTAGCCTTTCGTGTGGCCAGTGTGTGCCCTAACCAACTCACTCACCACGGGGTGGGTTATGGAGTTAATATCATGAAAAAACCCCAAACTTATACACCGTGACAAATTTATCCCTAACTAAATTTTGGGTCATATACACACGTGACACATTTACCCTCCATTAGCTTCCGTGAAATTTTATCATTAAATTATTGAGTTGAATGATATAGACAGTTAACGTGGCAAATTCACATGGAAATCCATAGGGTTAATACAATGAAAAATCACAAACTAGTACATATGTAACAAATTTACTAAAAATTATTTTTGAATCACCAAAAACGCAAATTGGTACACACATAACACATTTACCCTTCGTTAGTTTTCATCAAATTTTACCATGAAATTTATGAGTTAACCAAATTGAGCTCGATAAACATTTTGTCACATTGGAACGTGAGTTTTTGCACGGATTCAACCAAACTTCAGACTCGAGACTTAGCTTTTCCTGAACTCTTCAATCCTATTTGGAGGTATAGGTGTTTATCACTCCGTTTTTCACGCTCTCGAATGCATATTCGGTCCATTTATTGCAATCAACATGTTTACAGCAACTTCTACCTACATTCGAATATCACGAAATTTGTTCGAAGTGTCATTTAGAAAAGAAAAGTGCGTTTTTCTGCAAAATGATTAATAGCCGGGTAGTATATAATAGAGCATTCTTCCCATGAGAAAAACGTTGATATGCATCCGAAAATCTTGTCAAAAGACAATAACTCTGCTGGCTTTGCTTCACAGGTACCTTCCTTCTTTATGCAGCGATTAACGCCGTGGGGATGGTGTTCCTGAAACGAAATGGAGTAGTCTTGAGCACATTCAAGCAGCCATCAACAGAGAATGAAAATGGTGGCACTCCAAGTTATTTACTCATTGCTCTTTGTTGACACCTAAATTTTTGGGGTTAATTTTTGCTAAATAATATATATATATATATATATATATATAAATCAAATCACATGGCATATAGTTTAGGCAAGTTTTATATTCCGTAATATACACTCGGATGTGTTTTTGCGCAAAAAGGGGAATTTTTTGATTGAATATGCAAAAAATATTGCGCGGGGTGATATAATATATTCGATAAAATTTTATGCGAGCAAAATTGACAGTAAAATATACCACGAAGATACAATTTTTTGGGGTATAAAAGGAGTTGCGTACGGTCGAATTTGGGGGCTCTCTTTTGGCACAAAAAAAGAGCAAAAAGTGAAAAGTGAGTGAAGAAAGAGGAAAAGTAAAAAAAGAGAAAATAAAAGAGAAGGTAAAAAAAAAGTCCCCCCCCGCGACTATTCATCTTCCTCGTGGGGGAGGGGGTCTCTGCCGGCGCCGGCGCCGTCTGCCCGCGTCGTCGCTGCCTCGACGACCCGCGTGCTGCCCCGACGCACCACCGCGTCCCCCGTCACCTCTGCAGATCTGTCCCCGCCCATCTCGACGAAGACCCAGATCCGACGCCGCCTTTGCTCCACTCCTAATCACGCGCAGATCAGACCCTGACGCCCAAAGGTCGCGCCGAACCGACTCTCCGCCGCCGCCGCTCACTTTTTGCAGCCCCGATGCTTGAAGCTCGCGTCGCCCCGACGCCTGAAGCTCACGTCGCCCCGACGCCGCCTCTGCCGTCGCCGATTTGCAACGCCCCAGCTCCCCGATCTGCTGATCCCGAAGCCCCGGTGCCGCACCGTCGACGTGCCGCCCCTGCCTCCCTCGCCGGAACCCTAGCTGATGTGCTCTCCCTCGCCGGACCTCCGAACCGGCCAAGCTTTTTCTTTTTTTATTTAAAAAGAAAAAAAAAAAAAAAAATTAAATTAGGTATTTTTGCTTTACTTTAGTAAGCAAGTTTAGGTTTTTTTCTCTATTTTTTTATCATTATCTTTTTATGTGTTGTTTTCTTTGGTTGAAATACCTATCTATGCGTAATTGAAAATCTCAATGTATCACCCGATTCGCAACCGCGCCAAGGTTTTTTATTTCATCTATAAGGCTTTAGATGAAATAATTAATTAAGCGGGAATAAAATTGATGTTTTGATCTTTAAGGCTTAAGATTAAAGTATCGATTTTACTAGCGAAATATTATTCCTTGATTTGAGCGATATGTGATGTCCTTTTTGGGGTAGTTTTGAATGGATTTGATCTTTTTTATTTATCTTGAGATATGTTTGAGATAGAATATCACATGTTTTAGGGTTATTTGCATATTTAGGCAAAGCATTCTATTTATCATGAATTTTCGAAATAAAAATCGGGTTAGATTAGATGCATGTTAGGATATTACTTGTTTTAGGGTTTGCATATTTAGAATAGGAATTTTAATTTCGAATTTCATAAAAATCAAAAAAAATTCAAAAAAATCAATTTAGGTTGCTAGATTTTAATTTAGGTTGCATGCTTAATTACTTGGCAATTATTAATTTCGAAATTTAAAAAAAAGAAAGAAAAAAAAAACACAATAAAAAATCATCATACACTTGTCATGTAGAATTAGGGCATATTTTGCATGTCATTGCATATTAGGGTTAAATGGCACTTAGTTTAATTTAGATCATTTTATTATAGGTTTAGGCACTTTTAGATATATTGCATTTTAGGATTATTTAGGTTAAGATAATATTTTAGTTTAAATTAGGATATGGCTCAACCTAATTCCTAATATAAATTAAATGGGATCTTAATCTAATTAGGTAATTTTCACATTTCACCAAATTTCGAATTTCATGAAAAATACAAAAAATGTCATAGGTTAAATTAGTTTTATTAATTAGGATAAAATGCATTCTTTTGGGAAAAAAAAAAAATGTCATATGCACGTCATTAGGGTTAGATTCATTGAAATGCATGTCATTTAGTATTTTTTGCTAGGCCCACTTAATTAGAAATTACATGTCATTAGGATTAGGTATTTAGTTAATATCGCATTGCATATTGCATGATTTTCATTAATTAAGTGAAAACAAAAAACAAAAAAATTGTGTGTTAATCAAAAACCATATCCAGGGTTGACATGGATTTTAATTTAACCTTGCAGATGCTTTCGTTGCTATGAGGTAAGTCCTGCAATTTATTCATTTGCTTTCTTGAGTGTTAAATTGGTGGTTTGCGTACCTGCGTGGTCACCTCACATGTTTAGGAATTAAAATCAATTCAAGTTACTTGCCAAACAATTTTTTCAAAATAAAAGATAAAGGTACCGAAAGGGCGTTAGAGAAATCTAACGTAACCAAGTCCCCGAACTCACAAATCTCTGGTTCGTAGGAATAAAGTAAATCTCCTGCTACTTTATTTGGGTTTCTAATCTTCCCACCAAAAAATAGATTAGTGGCAACTCCTGATTAAAAATCATTTGCATGTTAAGAACTTGAACCGAAAGTCGCGAATTGGTATGGGCTTGGGAGAGCCCGAGTTAAGTCCAGGCTTCACAATCTATTAGCCAAACCCTAGGTGATTCACATCCGAAAAATTGGTTGCGACACTCTTCCTTGTAGTCTCAGTTGAGCTTATATGACACTTCCAATGCCACACATTCGGAGATGGAAAATGATTTTGAAGCAGGCAACAGCATCTTTCGTTCAATAAAATGACGTTATTATCAAGATTTTTCAGTTCTTTCATAGAGCAATCTTACTGCGGGAAAGAGATGAGATTATTGTACTGGAGAGTGATTGATTGGTCCGTGAGAATAATATTTCAATTGCGTCGGTCTATATCTGACTGAGAAATCATCATGTGGCCCTCTTTCTTTTCCCGTAATGTGTTGCATTGCCCAAGCAGCAAGAAGCACCTACTCCTTATTTTTCTTTTTATTTTCATGAAAGGCAACATAAATTACTTCCATATTTTTTTGGAGGTTAGGACGTACGATAATAGTCTTCAGGTGTTGTTATTTATCTTTTCATTATCCAATTTTATTTTTGTCAAAATTGAAAAACGTTACACTGCAAAATGCATTATCATTTTTTTTATAGTATTATATGGTGCTGAATGGACCTATAGTTGGTACATCAATTTGCATAATGTATGTCCAAATGTTTTGGAATACGCGCAAGAGATAATTTAGGATACTTTGACCAAGAGATTTTCCGCTTAAAAATTTGACTAATCATTGCTGAATATTTAATGACGATATAGAAAGCAACTAAGGTGATATCGCGTGTGGAGATGCTCGCACAACAAACCAATTTTTAGAAAGGGGAATATGAAAAATGTAATCAGTAATAATATTACTATAAAAAAATTAAACATGTGCAGTTAAAACGTCATTGGATGCGTCAATTAAAATGAACTTGGTTGTACTATATGGAAAATCCATTTCAATCTCTTCAATTATATATAATGGTACCCATTAGCTTGAGAAAAAAAAATATGGTAAGTGCTAATTACAATTATTCGAAAGTGCGTCTGTATCGTTGAAAAGAATTTCTATGAATATATTTTCCAAACCTTCCACTATTATGTTCATAGTGGTAAATCAGCTGATCATCTCATTTAAAAATGCATAACATCTCTAATTCCACACATTCAAAGATGAAAGATGATTATAAAGTAGGTGTCATGACCTACCCTTCGGTAGTAAAGAAATTAGGTTTAGGGGTATTGCCTAAAAGATAGGCTTACGACCCTAGTTTTAAATGTGAGCCCTTCTAAACTCATACATCGCATCACATTGGTTATTCAAATTGATGCTATGAGAATTTTTCAATGAAGAGTTGCTATTAGCCTACTGGGGTCGACTAAAAATCAAGTAAAACATATGAGTATGCTTCACTTCCTACGTAACCAGAGAATTTAGGGTTGAGAACTTAATTACACTAATTCATCAAATGCCATTTTGGTATCTAATCTATTTCATTTCACAAAAAAAAAAAAAAAAATTGTCAGACAGCTTGGATTGATTTTAAACCTATCCACTAACATATGAGATAATCATGTGGGTGTGCAATTATTAAAATAACAATCAACAATCAAGGAAAGCATTAAATAAATTGCATAGGAACACAAAGATCTAATATTACCAAATAAGGAGCATGCAATCTCTAACTAAGCTAAAGGGAGTCCATAATCAACATTGAAAGTGCGTAATCAAGGGCATTTATTTTTAAGGACAATTAGAATCTTATGGTAAAGCTGTAAGGATTTATTCAATTCTTGAGCACAATTTTCTTATCAAGGACTTTAACACATTTTAAGAGTATTTACTAAAAAACTAACTCTTAAGCTTTTTCCTAATTTTTAGAAAAAAAAAAGTTTTCTCTTAAATTTTTTTACAAAATTAACTCCGAAAATAGGGACTCGGGCTGGGCCCCAAGGTCCGGTGAGAACATGGGTTGCTATGGGCTTTGCGGGCTTGGACCGGGAACATGAATTGGGCTCTATTAAAACAGACCTCCATTTTAGTAATGGACTCTCAAAGACCCACTTCATGAAAATTTAAACCCAACCCAAAAATTCACAAATTAAGCCCAGCCCAAGTCCGCCCAACTTAAACCAAACCTAAATCTACTGAAACAAAACCTCAAGCCCATCTTCCCATCCTCTTTCCACGAACGTCTGCACCAGGCCTATTTTCGTGATTTTCTTTTATTCTCTCTCAGCCTTTCAACGTCTTCTTCTTCTTCGTGCCAACTCCCCTGTTACGTCCTTTACCGAAGCCTCCCACACCGACGAACTCCACACTGGAATTTCGCCGGACGGACCCACGGCAGAACTTTAAACGGATCGACGACAACACCCAACGTCGCCGGCCGTCACCAAGCCATCTTGGCTCACCACCGCAAAACCAAATTCGCTGCCAACGTCTCCCATCACGCAGGCCGCCACCACCACTCATCAAGTTCAATGAAAGATACACAGCATGTCTCGAACGAAATGCCGAGATGCAGTGACTTCGTTGCTCGTGAAAATCGAGCTTAACAACTAATGACCCCGGACGAACTGCATCAAGTGGTACCTTCGCATTCGAGCGAAAATAGAAGCCATTTCTTAAACAATTCTCTCAGAAACATTTCATCGAGCAAGTCTTAGGCGTTCGACTAAAAATGACATGGCATACCGATGAACCTCCACTTTGGTGTCGAGCTCGTCCTACGACATCTCGAGTCGATGAAAATATGTCAAACGGATTCATTGTATGCTTTCACGGAGAAAAACAAAACCTGTTCTCGTTTTTAGAATAACACTAACTGAGGCATTATATCGAGCATGAGCACGGATTATGGAGAGGTCGTAAAGCCATTCTAGACTCTAGCTCGTGTCCAGACTCAAAAGAGAACAGCAAGTGACACTCAAACTCGACCGACCATGCTCGTGGACGAGGGAAACGAGACCCAACTATCGTTTCGGTTCCGTTTTAATTAAAACCAAGCAATGGAGTTCCCAGAGAGAAGTGTTGGACCGCGAATATCCCTATCCGGCTCGGCGACGACGGCCAGGAGGTGAACCTGAAGCGAAACGAGCTATGTTCGGCCGCCTCGATGTTGCACCGAGCCAGGATCATCGGGATAAAAGTGAATCGAACCCAAAGAAAACTCCCCAGGAATTCGGGCGCCGAGGAATAGGTAGCCGCGGGCTTGAGGGTGTCGGCTAAAGGTCGCCGGTTTATGTTGGGGATGGCCAGGCAACGTTTGTCAGAGGACGAAGTTCGGCTTCTGGGTCTCGCTTTCTGTCAGTCCATCCCTCCACTCACTGTCGGTTCTCTCTCCACTTCACCCTTTGCTCACTCTCTCCGATCTCACTCTCTCTGTTGCTCTCGCTTTCTCCAGCCTCCCGCAAAGAACTCGAGCACGCAGTCGCCTCTCTCTCCCGCTCTCCCTCGCTATCCACCATCTCGGTCTCCCCTCTCGAGCTCGCTCCTTCTCTCTCTCGAGCTCGCCTTCTCACTCTCACCAGCTCTCTCTCTCTCTCTCTCTCTCTCTCTCTCTCTCTCTTGGTTGCTCTTCCTCGGCCGAACAAACCCAAAAAGACCGGAGAGACCCCGCCTTCCCTTTGCTGCCTTTCTCTCCCATTTATCTCGTTTCTCTCTCTTTCTTCAAGGACGAGACCAGCTGGCTTCGTACCGCACGACATTCCTAGGCGACGTCGCGCGCAGCCTCGCATCCTCGCGTCCTTCGGCCAGTGACCCTCTCTCTGTTTTGTCCCGAAGCTAACGTCCAAGCGAGGGAAGGAGGAGGAAGGAGGAAGAAGAGCGAGCTGGGCCGCGGAAGAAGAAAGGTGGGCCGCGCCGGGGGAAATAAAAGAAAACGAAGCGGGCTGGGCCGCGCAGGGGGAGGGGGGGGGGGGGAAGAAAAGGGCAAAGAACATTTTTGGTTAATTTTTTTTCTAATTTTAATTTTAAAAAGTAATTTGTAAAATTTTTAATACTAGTAATGCAAATGTTCCTAATGTCTATTTACAATGCAATTTAAAGAAAACACAATGCATTTTAATGAAAATTATTTACTTTACTTTTTATTTATTTAGGAGGCTAATAACTAATTTTCTATGCAATTAAGTTCTAAATAAAAAGAGAAAAGTTTAGGTGTCACCAACAAGCAAAAAAATTTTATTGATAGAACGACGATAATCAATCAATTCATTTATTAAGTGGTTCTATTGTGGGAAAGAGATGGCAATATTTTTCATAGATCTAGCACAATTAAGTGGGAGTAATTGTAATATTGAAGTAACCACTGGGGTTGGGGCACCCTTCCAACATGAAAGGAGGAGGTGGGGGTTCGAATCTCCACCTTCTTAAAGGAGATTGGGCTGTGAATGATTTAGTTTTAAGTATGGGCTTTGACTCTTACGCCTTGCAAGGAAGTAGACAAAAGTCTGAGAGTGAGAGTTAGAATAGGAATAGAGTAGGACCAACAAAAAGAAAAATTGTAATATTGAAATTGATAGTGAATAAGTAAACATCACTTCTTTTTTTTTTTTTTTGGTGAATTGGAACAATTATAGACTTTGCGTGATGACGAAGTTAGTGAGGCTCTAGTCAATGTGCATCGGTCCTATCACTAGAAATTATTAAATTGCTTTCTTTCTTTCAAACCATGTTACACCATCCAAGAAGCACTAACTCCTATTTTTCCTTTTATTTTTGTCAAAAGTGACATTATACAAGTTAATATCCCCTTTAATAGTCTATCTCTATTATCTATTCTGTTTTTTGTCTGTAACGAAAAAGCTTATACGATGAAATGCATCTTTTTTCCTTTTCGTTTTTGCAAATTTGTCGAAGCAATATGCATGGAGTATTGGCCTTGAAAATAAGATGGAACGCCAATGCCTCACTTAAAAGGATTTTGATTCAATTTAGAGTACATTACATTCAAATCGATTCTTTTTTACGGTACTAAAATTGATTCCTAAAGAGTCAATTTGCCAAGAAGAGTCAAATTTGGAAACTGCAGGAAGTTTCATTTCTAATCAACGTGAAAGCTACGCCATAACTAATTCCAACACCGCGTTTTTGTCTCCTTGACCGCAAGGTGTGCAATTTCCATGTGAGACCCTCTTTTTCTTCGCTGGACTCTGCTTTATGGTTGACTTAGACATTTGTATGACCGATGACTCTCAGCTCTTTTCATTCATATTAAGCCAAAATTTTCATCGCATTAGATCGAACGATAGAGAGATGATTAAGTCTCTAAGCTCCACAAGCATGTTCTGTGTTTCGCTTCTCATATTGCATGTTCTGCAGCTAATGGGAACGAGCTGTGGTGCGAAGAAGAATCATTAGTTCGTTGCTTTATCTTGTGGCGAGGTCAATGATATACATTACCCCTGTTGATTGAAAGGCGACCCAAAAGGGTGTAGCCGCTCTAATATAGCAAGCTAGCTTGTGAAAATAACCACGGCCAATATCATGCGAAATCAATTTACTATCTTTCTTATCTTAGCAAATATTTATTCGACGGTGAAATCACAGTAATTGACGAGGGACTGCAAAAGAGTAATTGCTCATCCCTCCCTCGTTACTCATTAGTGCCCTCCAACTTTAGTGATGATGGTCCATATGGTTCCTCAGCTGTGCCGGTGGTCTTCATCAAGTTCTCATAGCTCGTTGCTTCTACTTCATAAGTCGATGCTGAACCATGTAATGAGGGAGCACATCCTTCCGATATGCCCCCTAATTTTTCCCAAATGAAGTTGTACTCGTACGCTGTACATGGGTTTGATCTCTGAGTAGGGGACATCAAGGATTCTTGCACCATGACCGTGATGGCTTTAATACTGCATTATATCCCGGGTTAAGAAAATGATCGGTATAATCGTGCGAGCTCAACGTATAAGCACATACTGGTCTATTTTTGTGCCTGCGAATATTACACCTACAGTTTTTGCATGTGTCAGGCAACAATGAAGCAAGTGAATCTCTAATTGCTAGTCATTGATCATTGATTGAGAAATTATCGTATTTGCCTTTTTTGTTGAGATTGGTCTGTTCATTCATTAAGTGGTTCAATTATGGAAAAAAGATGACGGTATTATTCATAAATCTAGCATAATTACGAGAGAGTGATCTTAATATTTAAGTGTAGTGAATAAGTAAACTATCACGTTATTTTTGTGAATTCAAATATTGCGCCTATAGTCCCTGCGTGTGTCAATCCATGATGAAGCAATTGAGTTTCTAATCGAGGTGTGTAGGTCTCATTGCTAGTTGAGAATTTACCATATTGTTTTCTTTCTTTCCTAAAGTTTCACATCATCCATGACCAAGAAGCGCCCTCTCCTTATTGTCTTTCTATTTTTGCCGGAAGTGGCACTATACAAGTTAAAATCTATGTATCCATTAATTAACATGATCTTTTTTCTCGGTTACTAATTTTAGTTTTTCTCAAAAGTGAAAATTTTTATACGATGAAATATATCATCCTTTTCCTTTTGTCTTCAAAATTTAACAAAGCGACACTTATGAAATATTGGCCTTGAAAATAAAATAGAATGCCAGATAACTCATTTGAAAGGATTTTGAATGAGTTTAGGATACAAAACATTAAAACGGAATCTTTTTTACGATACTAAAATAAATTTCTAGAGAGAATTAATTTGCAAAGAAAAATTAAATCTAGAAAATGCAGAGAAGTTTCCTCCCCAATGAATGTGAAAGCTGTCCATCACCAATTCCGAGACCGTGTTTTAGCCAGGCTGTACTTTTTAATTTTTTCTTTGCTAGACTTTTGTTTACGGGTTGACTTGGACATTTGGATGATCGACGACTCCCAACCCTTTATCAAGCCTCCCCCGCATTATCAGATTCGCTAAAACTTTCATTCCATAAAGATATGATTATTTCTGTCGGTTCGATATTTATGCTCCGTGTTTTACTTCTCATATCATATGTTGGACGAGCTACGATATGAAGAAGAACCACTTATGTATCTCTTCATCTTGTAGTGAAATTCATGATATAAGTTACCATTTTCGATTGAAATGTGATCCGAAACACTACAGCAACTCTAAGTTTAAGTTAATTTGTGAAAATAATTGCACTGTTCTATGTTTATATACTGGCTGATATTATGTGACGTCAATCAGTTACAATTTCAATTATAACCAAGTTATATTGGGCAATAATATCACAGTAGTTGACGACGGACTGCAAAAGGGTAATTACTCGTCCCTTCCTTGTTTAGCGATTCAGCAGTGCCGGTGGCCTTCATGAGGTGTTCACAACCTGTTACTTCAGCTTCGTATGTTGATACCAAACCATGTATCAAGAAGGAAGCATACTCATACGCTTGACCAAACTGGAATTGCGGAGAAGTTTCTTTTCCAATCAATGTGAAAGCAAACCATGAATGATTCCAACACCGTGTTTTGTCACCTTGACTACGGGGACTGCAATTCCAGTTTTAACTTTTCTTGGCAAAATTGACTGTTCGTTCCACAAAAAAGAATCGATTTGAATGTTACGTACTCTAAAATGAATAAAATATCCTATTGAGTGAGGCATTGGCGTTCTATTTTATTTTCAGGGTCAATATTCCATGAGTATCGCTTCAATAAAATATGAAGACAAAAAGAATTGTATTGGTTGACTTGAACATTTGCATGACCGACAATTCCAACACAGTTTTTGATCACCTTCACTGCAATTTCTCCGTGATACCCACTTTTTCTTCGCTAGACTTTGTTTTAGTGGTTAAATTGGACATATGTATGACCAACGACTCTCAACTCTTTTCATTCATATTACTGTGCCTCCGTCGCATTACTAAATAGCTAAAACTTTCATTGCATCAGATCAAATGATTGAGAGATGATTCAGTCTCTGAGCTCCGTATGCATGTTATGTGCTTTGCTTCTCATATTGTATGTTCTGCTACTAGGAACGAGTTGTGGCAAAGAAGAATCACTTGTGTGCTGCTTCATCTTGCGATGAGATCCATAACGTATGCTATCCCTTTCAATTGAAGGGCAACCCAAACGGATATGGCTGCTATAAACATAAGCTAGCTTGTGAAAATAATAGCATTGTTCTATATCTATATGCTGGCCAATATTATGTGAAATCAATTTACTACCGTTCCAATCATAGCAAATAATTATTTGATGGCAAAACAATGGACTGCAAAAAGGTAATTGCTCATCCCTCCCTCGTTACTCATTGGCGCCCTCCAAACTTTAGTGATCATGATCCATGTGGTTCTTAGCTGTGCCAGTGGTCTTCATGAAGTGCTCACAGCCCCTTGCTTCTACTTCATAAGTCAATACTAAACCATGTATTTAGGGAGCATATCCTTCCGATATGCCCTCTATTTTTTCCTAAATGAAGGTGTACTCATACGCTGTACATGGGTTTGATCTCCGAGTAGGGGACATCAAGGATACTTACACCATAACCATAAAGGCTTTAATACCGCATTATATCCTAGGGTGGAAAAATGATCGGTATAATCATGCGAGCTCACCGTATAAGGACCTCCACAACATGATGGTTGAGGGATTCACTATCTCTTATTGTAAACTCTCGCCCCCAACAAGCTTCGAGTTTTGCTACTTGGGTTTCGGATACCAAAGGGAGAGGTGCAGACACCATGATTCCTAAAAGCTGACTTTCCAATTCTCTCTGTTTCTTTCTTCATCCTCATCCTTTTCTTAAATGTTAGCTCTACTGAGGGATCGTATAAAAATTTACTTACTGAGAGATGTGGCACATTTCAATTGGATATTGTAATAGGTCGGTTCGATTTATTGTGAGCAAAAGATGAGATTATTTTATAGGCGAGTGACTGACCGATCCACAAGAATGATGTTTCAATTGACAATGAATAAGTACGTATTAGTTGATTTTTGTACATGCGGATATTACACCTATAGTCTTTGCGTGTGTCGAGAATGATGAAGCAAGTGAATTTCTAATTGAGACACGCATCGATTGATCGTTGGTTGAGAAATTATTGTACTGCCTTTTTTTTTTAAGATTAGTTTGTTCGTTCATTAAGTGGTTCAATTATGGAAAAGAGATGACAGTCATATTCATATTATAGCACAATTACAAAAGAGTGATTTTAAAATTTCAGCATAATGAATAAACATCGTATTATTTTTGTGAATTCAAATGTCGCATCTATAGTCCTTGCGTGTGTCGATCCACGACGACACAAGTGAGTTTCTAATCGAGATGTGTCGGTCCCACTGCTAGTTGAGAATTTACCATATTGCTTTTTCTTTTTCTTTTTTCTTTCATAAAGTTTCACAACATCCATGCGCAAGAAGCGCCCGCTCCTTATTTCCTTTTTATATTTACGGAAAGCACATTATATGAGCTAAAATCTATGTACCCGTTAATTAACATGATCCTCTTTCCTGGTTACTAATTTTCTTTCTCAAAAATGAAAAACCTTATACGATGAAATACATCATCCTTTTCTTTTCATCTTCAAAATTTAATGAAATGACACTTACGAAATATTGGCCTTGAAAATAAAATAGAACGCCGGATGCCGTATTTGAAAGGATTTTGATTGAGTTTAGTGTACAAAACATTGAAACTAATTCTTTTTTATGATACTAAAATAAAGAGAGAATTAGAGCCTGTTTGGTAACGTGCCAAATAGTGCCTAATTCTGATTTTTTGTTCCTAGAATCAGTTTGAGACGAGAATCGCGTTTGGTAAAATTTTTGTTCCCGGGAACAGATTGTGAAGAGAATTAAGAATTAAAAAAAAATATGATTCTTCGTCCGAGAATCAAAAAAAGAATCAAAACAGTGAAACTCTTATTCTTTCTTTCCGTCATCTTGCGATTGTCGTCTACCACTGCCCGCCACCGTTCGCCACCGCCGGCCGCTACCGCCATCTGCTGCCGAAGGCAAGCCCAGCCACCGGCGAGGCTCAGCCTGGCCGGTGGCTAGGTGAGCCTCGCCGGTAGCTGGGCGAGGCTCGGCCTTGCCAGATCGGGCGAGGTCGAGCCTTGCCGGTGGCTGGGCAAGGCTCGCCTAGCTGACTGGCGAGGTTCGCCTGGCCACCGGCCTCACCCGGCCCCCGCCGAGGCTCGGCCAACAAGGGTTGACCTTGCCGAGGGCCGGCGATGCTCCAATGAGCATCGCAGCCCTCATCTGGCCGGTCGCCGGTTCGGCGACCGGCCACATGAAGAAGAAGAAGAATAGGAAAAAAGGGAAAAAAAAGAAAAGAAAAAAAAAGCAAAAAAGTAAAAAAAATTATTTAAAAATCAAAAGAAATTAATTTAGAACATAATCAATTAGCACGGTATCAAACGAAATTCTATTCTAGAATAAAAAATTTTGGACAGTTACCAAACACGTTTTTTTACTCGAATCGTTCCCGGGAATAGAATAAAAAATTAATCATTTCTAGTCAGAATCAGCTCTCGAGAACAGAATCGTTACCAAACGCGTCATTAATTTCCCAAGAAAAATCAAATTTGGAAAATGCAGAGAGGTTTCCAACGTAATGAATGTGAAAGCTATCCATCACTAATTCCGAGACCGTGTTTTAGCTGGGCCATACTTTTTAAGACTTTCTTCGCTAGACTTTGTTTTAGGGTTGACTTGGACATTTCGATGACCGACGACTCCCAACACTTTATTAAGCCTTTCTCGCATTACCAAAGGAGCTAAAACTTTCATTGCATCAGACCAAACGATAAAGAGATGATTATTTCTCTCAGCTCCATATTTACGCTCCGTGTTTTACTTCTCGTATTGCATGTTCTGCTACTATCAGGGATGAGCGGCAGTGAGAAGAACAATCATTTGTGCGCTCCTTCATTTTGCGGTGAGATCCGTAACATAAGTTATCCTTTTCGATTGAAAGACGATCCAAAATATTGCGGTAACTCTTACTATGAGCTAGCTTGTGAAAATAACCGCACTATTCTATATCTATATGCTGGCCGATATTATGTGAAGTCGATCCATTACCATTATTATTTTGACCAATATAGCTTCGCTGGTAATATCACGGTGGTTGACGATGGACTGCAAAAGGGTAATTGCTTGTCCCTCCCTCGTTACCCATTGACGTACTCCAACTTCAGTGGTGTTGATGATACATACGCTGGTGGATACTCTGCAGTGGCCTTCATGAAGTGTTCCCAACCCATTGCTTCTACTTCATATGTCGATACCAAACCATGTATTGAGGGATACTCTGCCGACACGCCTCCTTATTTTTCCCAAATGAAGGTGTACTCATACGCTGTACAGAACTTAAAAGCAGGGGATGTCAAGGACTCCTGCACCGTAACCATGACGGCATACGCATCGGGTCAAATCTTGGGGCGGGAAGGGGATCAGAATGGGAGCTTAACATACAAGGACCTCCATAACAAGATGGCCGAGGGATTCAATCTCTCCTATGGGAGCTACTTTTGGCCAGGAAGAACTTTTTGGTGTTGCTACTTAAGTTTCAGATACCGAATGGAGGGTTGCGATGGTATTCTGCTCTTCAAGGGAGTTCCCCTTAAAGGTGTTCTTTCTTTCTTTCTTCTTCTTCCTTTTCTTAAATCCTAGCTTTACTAAGAGATCTTACCAAAATTTAGTTACCAAGTGATGTGGCAAGTAGTTGGGTGTTTTCAATACACTCCACACATTAAGACACTAGTTTCTCTAAAAACACAACAGAAAAAAAAAAAAAAAAATTGCCACATCACCTAAGTTGAAAAGTTGAATAAGATTTCTTAGTAGATTCGGCATGCATTGATCTTTTTAATTTTACAATTTATGGACCTTTTTTTTTTTTTTTTTTTTTTTTTTTCTGGATTTGACACTATTACTTTATATTTGTTTGGGGAAAAATGGTTGATTTAATAGTTGCTCGTGTCCCTTGCATGGCTGTTATTCTAATGCGGGTGAATAAATTGCACGCGTCCTGGATGATGTTTGTAAATTAGAACTATGCCGCACTGAGATGTGAACTTATGAATCATTTGGTACTCCTTGAGAAGACAAAAGCGAAATCGTGTTTTTTTTTTTTTTTTTTTTTTTTTTTTATAGAGAAATGGTCATGTTACGATAACATGGATTCCCCAAGTGGATAGAATAAACTGCGATCTGAGCACTTATCTAGGAGAATAAATTATTTTTTAGGTTTAAATGCTAATATGATAGATTTAATTCTTCATTGATTGATCGTCGATTCTAATCAGTCATTTTCGGTCACCTTAGTTTATGCTACGTGGGCCAGGCATTATTATGCGCCATATGTGGGTCGGAGCCTCGCCTTTGTCTTGGGTATGACTTCCTAGCCCTTTTCTCCTCACAACTATGAAGATCTCAAGCACCACTCTGATAAAAAAAAAAATTACATTTAAAATTCTTTTTTCTTTTATTGCACTACGCTAATATATGGAAAAATTCTACGCAGCCAATTACGTCACAGCAAGATTCATACTCGGAGCTCTATGTGTGCTGATACTTCTAATCTATACGTGGATGAGAAGGCACCAAGCCATCGACACAAACATCGAAGAATTCCTACAAACTCACAACAACTTTATGTCCATAAGGTATTCTTACTCAGATATTAAGAAGATTACAAAAAATTTCAAATGCAAGTTAGGTGAGGGGGGATATGGTTCTGTGTACAAAGGAATCCTTCGAAGTGGCAATGAAGTTGCGGTTAAGATTTTGAACAAACCAGAATCTAATGGCCAAGATTTTATTAGCGAAGTGGCCACAATTGGAAGGATCCACCACGTCAATGTGGTGCAACTTGTTGGTTTTTGCTTCAGTTACTCCAAACAAGCTCTGGTCTATGATTTCATGCCGAATGGCTCCCTGGATAAACACATTTCGAATAAGGATGGTGATGATCCTCTTGATTATAAGAAAATGTATGAGATCTCTCTTGGCATAGCTAGAGGGATAGAATATCTACATCGGGGATGTGATATGCAAATTCTACACTTTGATATCAAGCCACACAACATTCTCCTAGACCAAAGTTTCACTCCAAAAATTTCTGACTTTGGACTTGCAAGATTTTATCCCACTGGTCATAGCATAGTATCATTGACTGCAGCAAGAGGAACCTTGGGTTATATGGCGCCTGAGCTATTCTATAAAGACATTGGTGGCATTTCTTATAAAGCCGATGTTTATAGTTTTGGGATGATGTTGATGGAAATGGCCGGTAGAAGGAGAAATCTAAATGCACGTGCAGAGCGTTCAAGTCAAATTTACTTTCCTTTGTGGGTTTATGATCAACTTGGCAAAGAAAAGGAGGTTGAAATGGTAGATGTCATAGAAGAGGAAAGAGAAACAACGAGGAAGATGATAATCATTGCATCATGGTGTATACAATTGAGTCCTAATGATCGGCCGTCAATGAGGAAAGTCCTAGATATGCTTGAGGGAGATATGGCTAAACTACAACTGCCTCCAAAACCGCTTTTGTATCCAAGAGAGGCGCCAATTGATGATGTCGACACTGATATAGAACTTGAAACGGTCTCATCTTCGTCAAGTGCTTCGATAATTTCGGGCGGTTACCAATTTTACCATGACAATGAGTTTACGAAATCATGTATTGTGTGATTGTTCCCCTATCGTAGAAATGAGGTGCAAAATTTAAATAGTACTATCAACATGTATCATCATTCACAATGTAATCCGTGAAGCTTTTACATGTTTTTCATATAGCACTAGTGTTTTCCGATAGACTCATTATGTCCATATTTTATAAATGACAATGAATGTTGTATGGTATTCATTTAATTTTTGTTTCATGTGAATCTCTCTCGTTTCCATCAAAACCTCTCACCCCCACCCTTCGACCCTGCTCGATCACCCACCTCTACAACTGCTACATGCTCAAGCAATCTCTGACTTTGACCTCATGTCATGGGATGGGTTAGGGCCTAACCGATGAATGACCGGCACATGTCAAAGACGATAGACAGAGTAGACCGACAATTTTGCCTTTACGATGAATGGAAATTGAGCAGGTAGTGTCGTTTTAGAGCATGTGATGTATTACAAAAGCTCAATCCCTAAATGCAGTTGAGAATTTATGCGTTCACTCGATTATAAGATACGAGATGGTGCCTTACGTGCTTCCAAACAAGTATCGTATTCTTCCAGACATTGATGTCGATAAGGAACCCGCGATATCCACTTCACTTAGAGATCGCAGACAGAGAGTTCTGATCTTATGCCAAAATTAGCGAGGTACTCCCCCACTGAGATTCAAATAATGTCATTCATCAGGACTAAGAAAACATAGAAAAGCAGCGAAAGCGCATGCTGCTGCTTAAAACTTGGGTCGTCTCGCCAAGTACAAAAGCAATTAACATTTTCTGCGAGGTCTTTTCGATTGCTTCAAATGGTTTACAAAGTATCTACAAATAGATAAAGCAGAAAGGACCATCCTAGTACAAGGTCAAAAATTGAAGGCTTTCAATGACTGAACAAGTCCTGGTTTGGAGAATATGAAATCGTTCAAGACCACTCCCGAAAGCTAACTCTCGACTCTGGAAATGGCAAACCGTGTCTATATGTATAAAGAGATGTACTGAGTGATAAATTGATTGATAGCATATTACTAGCTTTTTTCAGATTTGATGCACCACGAGTCGAATGCACTGATGGGGAAATGAACAGAACCACCATGTCTATGCAAGTATACTGACTAGTATAATGCCAAGCCAAACCTTTACATGAAGAGATTCGCCAGTAGAAAGTCCAAAACAAGTCAGGGCGACGATGCTGAATATCGAGCTAAATAGCGTTAAATACCATGAATGCCTTCAGAGAAAGTAAAGACAGGGTTTGAATCCAAGTAGCTCAAGCTTCGAGCCATCAAAAGTCAACAGTTGGAAAGGTCCGCTGAAGTTTGCAGCCTGGGGGCCACCTGTAATGAGGTTCAGAACTAGCGAAATTGGCATATGTGCAGCGTCTAATGGAGCATTTATTCTCATTCCGTGCCTCCAGTGAAGGACAAGCAAGATTACCGTCGGTTACGAGATGTGGAGCGGACCCTGCCACCTCTCCTGATCCGACAAAGCCGATAGGAATAGCAGGTAGCTTGTCAGATTCAGCTCTGCTCATCATCATCTTAAACCACAGGCGCAAACACAATTAGCATCACAACTCGAAGTTGAAACTACGTTGTTCGACTAGAATGCACACCGCGACCATCATGTTGTCATTAGCAGTGTGTTCTACCAGTGGTAGCAATTACGATCATATAAACATACAATTACTATCGAAAGAATATTCATGTCCTCTGAAGCGAGACTTGACGAGGCAAATAAAGTTTTGCCACTCCTCGTGCCGTAAGCCGACAAAGGTACCTGTGCTATCAAATGATGCATGTATTTAAACTAGTGCAGATGACAGAATTCACCAAGTAAAATAGTGTGCACAAGTAGGTAATTTATATTAAGAATCTGATCAAGTTGGTAAGTAGCTTTCAGATGGAGATGAATAGTTAAGCTCATTGCCAGAGTAGGTACTATGTTCGACACAATGGAGAAAAAGTAAACGATATGACATGGAAACATCTCAAGAATCGAGTTTCTTGATGAGAAACTAAAGGTTCCCATAGTTCGTCACGCTCATTGGAGAATCATCCTAAGGAGAAAGACTGTTGTGACAGGAGACTGTGGAGCTGTCTCTTCCTGTTCATTTGACATTTGTTGCTTGGCTACACCATGAATGGAAGGCAAGAACAGTTGAAACCTCACTTACTGAAGTGTTCAGAGTACGACAACAACCCAGTGGCTATCCTTCCAACATGGAAATATGAGGTGGGGGGTTCGAATCCCCACCTTTTCAGGGGATTGGAGTGGGGATGAATTAGTTTCAAGTGTGGGTTTTGACTATCATGCCTTACAAGGAGGCATGGTAAAAGTCTAAAAGTGAGTATTAGAATAGGAGTAGAGTATGACTGACCCAAAAAAAAAAAAAAAAAGTATGAGAACAAGACTCGTATAATGGACGGCAAAATTCATAGGCTGAACATCAAGGTCTCCATAAACCGACTTCCAGAAGCAAACAATAATAAACAGATGGCCTCACTTGGAAGAGGCCTCGGTAAGTGGCTCGAGGAGCTGAAGAGAATCATGGAAAAACGTCCCCAAGTGAAAGGTGAGCAGAGGACAATTCAGGCGTAAATTGTGTATCAATTCCGCTTGTGGAGGAACTGATTGTTGACAAGGCGATGCACTTAAGTTGAGGTCAGGTGGCACGGATTGCTCCCGGCCATCTTGAACTTCATACAGGTACAAACTCTATCTCCATATTGAGCAAGCTTACAAAGCTTTATTCATGATATAGAAAGAAATAAGAGGTATCAGCACGTGCTGAATGGACCAATTATTTGGACAGAAAAAATTTGTGCTCATGTTCGTGATTTCTAGAAGGGGAAATTCACAACAAAAAGGGAAAAGATACAACATTTTAATAAGTGACCATATTACTATAGGAAGAAGAAGAAGAAGAAGCAGTTAAAACATCATTAGATGCTTGTGTGACTACTAGCATAGCCCTTAAACAAACGGCAGAAGTATGAAATATTAATGATTAAAAAAATCATTTATTTTTATTTTTCATGTCATATGTTAGTGAGGCCCCGAGTAGCAAACCTTCAAGATCGCTAGCACCGGAGATTCTTACTGGTCAACGATATCGACGCTATGTCTTAACTATTTTTTTTATTGCTCTTCTTGTTATTTGTGCTTTAGATCCCATTATTTTCTAAATTGATCCCAAGCAAAATTAAAATAAATAATTCAATTGATATAGATATACATACATACATACATGCATACATACATACATACATACATATAGATTACATCAAGAAGGATTGAAGAGTATACGCCAATTGAGAGATACTCGCGTCCTCTACTATGCTGATGCAAGGTGTGCAATTTGACAACCATTATGAGGGAAAAGCAGTTTTTTATTCATAAGCTAATTAGCATTATCCATTAGTCAACAATTATAAATATATATATACATTACATCAAGGAGGATTGAAAAGCATACACCAACTAGAGAAATACTTGTGTCCTCTACTATGCTGATTAATTTGACAACCATTATAAGGGACAAGCAGTTTTTTTATTCATAAGCTAATTAGCATTATCCATTAGTCCACAATTATATATATATACATTACATCAAGGAGGATTGAAGAGCATACACCAACTGAGAGATACTTGTGTCCTCTATTATGCTGATTAATTTGACAACCATTATAAGGGACAAGCAGTTTTTTTATTCATAAGTTAATTAGCATTATACATCAGTCAACAATGCCTATTACATAGAAAATCTATTTATTTCTCTTTTAATTACACTTTCACTTATGATGCTCACTAGGGCTCCATTTGTTTTGCTGAAAAAGAATTTCTATGAAAATATTTTTTTAAAACACTTTTTGATGTTAAAAATGCTAAAGTCAACCGTCAAATATCTTTGATAGAAAAGCGCTCACCACTCGAAATAAAAAAAAAAAAAAATGATTTCTCATTTTGAATAAGAAGAAAACATTTTCGTTAGCTGTATCACTCTATTCCATGTCATTGGGACATCAATGGACTTCGACCATGCTTAGAGCTTCAATAAATCTCTCTCTCTCTCTCTCTCTCTCTCTCTCTCTCTCTCTCTCATCCTTGCTTGCTTCCATAATTGATTTTCTCTACTTTTCATGGATCAATCAGTAATCCTCTACTTTATTATAAAATAATTACTTCCTATACTTGATTTCCCCCTTAAAACTATATTTTACCATTGGAGAGCACATAAGATATTTTTAAAGATATCGGAGTACATTGTACTTACCACTTCACTTCTTTCCAATACTAATTTCGAAATCGGAGGAAAAAGAAAGAAGACATTGAATTCTTTCACGGATGTTTAGAATTCATAATCACCGGACTTTACAGCTTCTTCTTCTTCTTTTTTTTTTTTTTTTTTTCCATATTTACTTTTTAAAGGTATTTCATTTGAAATCTTTGGGTCTTTTATCAATCGCTGGATGTCCAGGTTAACAAAAATCATTTCAATTTTTGAAATTTGCAATTTTATTCCAAGGACTTTTAGTTAAATCTAAGATACAACATCGCTTTCTCTAACCTTGACCTCAGCAAAGTCAAGTCAAGATGTCGCCCTCAACAAAAACTGATCTGAATCTTGCAGTTAAAATTACAAGCGAAAAAAATAAAATAAAATATATATATATATATATATATACAATACTCAAAAAGAACTTGCCAGGACGGTTCAGCTCCAATCCCCAGCTGAAAGGTAAGAATTCACTTCTGTCGTGTTGAAATCTATACGGATGTGAGGAAGCCATCACCCCAGAACACTCCCCTCTTCAACTCTAACCTGAAAAAAATTGAAGATTTACAGAGAGATTGACGAAAGACAGCATGCCCAAGATCACTCAACAGCAACAATAGCAGCAGCAGCAGCCAAGAAAAGAGCGGACAGAAAAGGAAGATAGACATGTAATGTCATTCGACTTTGCTTAATAATGTATTCGTTGTCCTGATACCCTTTGAAGGTGGAGCAGTGCGTGTGATCTTTACGACTGTCTGGTGCTTGCGCTGTCGTCGCCTTTTCTTGGTAATTTTATTGTTGTTGCTGTCGCTTTCGTGGGAAGTGTTGTTTGCACATTTCGTTATGTCAACCTTTATGATGTGTTGATCCAATGTCCCTTTCGATGACAGGACCGAATACAACCCAGGAACAAACTTATATGCGCAATCTGGTGATGCTAGTATGTAGTCCACCCTCGTACCGTATTTGCATGTCCCTTGCACGCCTGAAATAGAATAAATGGTTTTGGATTACACATTCGGACAGTAGTCTCTCGAATAATGACTTTGGACTTCAATTTTTATTCCACGGATTTTCACATCAAAGGTTGATATCGACACAATAATGACAATAACAGGCGTGTACATGTATATCTTCAACGCAAGCATCATGCTTCAAATGTTATGAATTTCCGTCCATTCAAGCCGATCATGTGATCATTGAGCTAAAGGAGCATCATGCTCGAAAATCGCCTTAGATTAGCCATTTGACAAAGTGAAAAAGAAAAACTGAAAGATGGGAAAGCGAACGAGTGAGTTCTTACTTTGTCCTTTGGCAATGATGACCATGGACTCGCATTCTCCAGAGAAGTTCTTAGCATCTGTGTACTGCTTGCTCTTCAGAAACCTCATGACTTCAACCTTTGGGGTTGGTTTTCCTATCTCCTCATAGAACTATAACAAAAAGTGTCAGTGATTACACAAACGCCCTAGCTTAAGCTATCAAGTAATCGAGTTTCGCATGCTAATGATTAAAAAGGGCATGTGCATACCTTGACGATGTCAGTCCACTGCTCTTGTGAGTAATCAGTCTCGTCAAGAGAGTTGAGGCCGCTGGCCAAGATGTGGGGGGAGTCACTCGACTGGATGATGGCGCTGACCTGCTTCATCCGCCAATTCTCGTCGAGATGATCCAGGTGGGTGCACTGGAAATTCACTTCCCCAACATGAGGCACTTCTATTGTCGCCTTCAGCACATTCCTGTGTAACCAAACACATCGAGTTCACAGCCACTTCGATTCCAGTCAATTTAATACGTTGATTGACTATATTACTATCAACTTTTATATCTTTTTTTTTTTTTTTTTTTATAATTTTCACGCAACAGAAATGCATAATCCCTCCACTGTTTAAGATGCGGCTTAATTAATCGAACGCAAAACTCTCAGAAATTGATCCATGATGAGCAATTGCTTGCTGTCTCAAGCAAGTTGATTCTATCTGGTCTGTCTCGCTTGAGAGAAATGTACCTTTCCTTGAAGATGAGTAGTCCTTGTACAGTCTTCAGGTCAAACATCTGATTTGGCAAATACATAAAATAAAGCAAAGGCAAAATCCTCCCCACGTTACTGTCCTGCCTACATACACCTTACCCTGCCCTCATCTAACGGACGCACAGCTCTCATCCTTCATTTATCTTCCCAGCTCCTTATTTAAACACTAAAGAGCAAATATATATATATATATATGATTTAGCAGCTTCCTAAGCATTCTCTTGACTAAGTCAGCAATTAATGGAGAATGATCTTTAAAGCTGACTCTCTACCACCCACTAAATGCAACCGGAAATGAAAAAAGAGGAACGATAGATGACAATTGTTTAGAGAACCCACATCCAAAATCATAGAAAGAAAATCGGGTTTTTTTCTTAATTTTTTTTAATTTCTGACTGGCATTGCTCACAGCTGGTGCTGGGATCTTTGGACAGGCCCACCATCGGTGTTGCAGAGAGCTCTCCGTAAGCTGTCCGAAGGCAAAAGGCTGTAGAAGAAAAGCCTTACAGCCTTGGGCAGTTCTTGAATTTGGTGGTGGGGTTCTCGTGAATAATATTCTAAATTCTTTCCAGATCAATTCTTGGACAACTCCATTCAGATAATTCCAAACAGAGAAGCTAGAAAAGGGGAGGATTAAAAAAAGGCAAAATATAAACCAAGTGACGGCAAAATTTTCATCCACAAATTCTGATGGATGGCTAGGCAAAACTTACGTTTTTATTTTTACTTCTTTTTTTGGTAAAGACGTTTTTATTTTTAATTTTGGTCTTGCGAATTTTTATTATATCCAACTTACCTTAATTTCAACGAAAATTTTGATTGTCCGAAATGGATTTGCACTGTTATAGATGGGTCTACCGAAATTAATCTTTTTCACTTAGAAAAATGTAACAACAGAATGATATAATATGCCCAAAGGGAATATTAATTATGACATATTATCAAACCTCACTCTCAACGATGGACGCCTTAAATAAATGAAAATATATTTAAAATTCGAAATCGCCCGGGAAGACCACTTGCTCAACGAGAAAGAGAGCATATCATCGTCACCATAATTACGAAAATGATAGCAAGAATAACAGGTAAAAAATACATGGAAATTCATAAATAAATAAATAAATAAATAAAATAAAACAAAATGACGGACCTGAAATCGGTGTCGTCGAATATCTTCTGGACCTTCCAGTGCATGACCGGCCACCGGGAGAGGACGGCGTTGCCGTACTCCGGCGCCCAGCTCTCGGCGAACGCGTAGCTCATCCCCAGCGCCGCGCCAGCTCCGACAGCGGCTTCATCTCCCTCTCCTCCTCCGCCTTCACGTCCTGCAGCGCCACTATGTCCGCGTCCACTACCGTCCTCGTGCTCCTGTACGCCTGCCGGCCGCCGCGGGGGTCGCCGCCGCTACCGCCGTTCTCGAGGCTCACCCTCGCCGTCGCCGGAGCCTTCCCTTTGAAGATTCCACCGATCGACGCTGAGGCCAAGGACGAGGAGTGGGGAGATGGAGAAGGAGAAGTCTGAGATTCGGCGGCGGACGATTCGCTGAAGCTCAGGTTCCGCAGGCTGCGGAGGAGGGAGATTTCGTTGTTCGGCAGGTTGATGGAGACCCGGAGCTTCGATCTCGCGTCCTACCGGAGCGGATTCATCCGTGACGAAGCGCGGTTTTTGATCGGCGACGCTGTCATCGCCGCAGCTGATCTCGCCGCAAGGGTTTTCCTCCATTGGCGGGCGATTGGAGATTGAGCGCCGGCGGTTGGGAATCGCGAGGGCGGATCGATTTCGTTCTCTCTCGATCTCTACCTCCTCCGGACCCTCTCGAACCCTAGAAGACGGAGCAGCTGCTGATCGAGGAACTCGTGGCGCGAGGCTCGGATTCGCACCGAGTTTTCAGAGATATCAGTTCGGCTCCGAGGGTAGAGATCCGAAGGCGGTGACATCGGCAGTAAAGGCTAAGAGGACCCAAGTTAAGCCCAATAATGGGCCGGACCGATAAGTATAGGCCAAATAATGGGCCGAGCCATACGACAAACGCCTAAGAAGTGGGTAGAGGAAGGCCCAAACGTCCAGCGCTGCATGGTGTGGACATTTTAAGGCACGAGGAGCAATGACCGGTTGAGGTCGTTAAACTAGGCCGGGCCGAGACCCGATATCAGGTTTAAGCAAAACACACAGGCCCACTCCATGCCTCCATTAAAATAATCGAACATAGCACTTATGGCTAGTACGTAATTTTCGGTAGTCTCCGAAAGCATCACGATATAAAGTTCATCCATCAAAAAAATTTACAGCTTTTCTTTGTTTGACTACATAACCTGTTGCAAAGAGGGGTAAATAGAATTTAGATGTCACAGAGAACTGAAAATAGCATGAGTAGACAGTCAAAGGCAAAGTCATAGATATCACATGCTTACCTTCTCTTTCTTACCTGAATCATATAAAGAACCTCCACCATCCTTCTCAGCCTCAGTGATCTCGCAATGGGAAAACTCAAATGAATGATCAGCTGAATTCATCACATGAAGACTTTCAGCATTCATACTGGCAGGTAGAATCAAAAAATTCCGAAAGGAAATACAGACTCAGCCTTGCTTGATGTTTGTGTATTGAATTGCTCTTCCAAATGACAAAGTATTGTAGGACGAGAATGGAAGCAAGCAAAAAGACAAGTGCTGGCCATAATTTCCAAATGACATTGCGATTTAGAAGTATGCAGGCAGCGAGAAGTGCAATATATAGCATTGGAATGGCATTTAACAAAGCAAAGGAGGCAAGGAGCAAGGCCACCGTGTTTATTTCGAGGCCAAAGAGATTAAACATGTTCTCCATCCAAAAATTTATATAGACTATGAAGATTGTCTTCTGCGTTTCAAATCTCTCCCTTCTCATGGTGATAATCCTTTTCTTGTTCCATTTCTGGCTTTTGTTGGTGCTTCCCCAAATATATCCAAAGGAATATTTTCTAGCACTGCCACCCCCAGAGCCTCCAGCTTTGGGTACATTATTTGATGCTTGACAAAAACCAGAGGCTGAGGAAGACAATTTGTTTCTCACGGCCTCTGCTTCACAAGGAATTGCAAGAGAATCTGCAGGTGGTTTGCTTTCCCCGTTTGAATTAGAAAAATCCCTAAACACTTATTCTGCTGATACAAACAGTGGGCGAGGTTCTTTGGTGTAATATTTGCTCAAAATGTGAGTTGGTAATTTTTGCAACCAAACGGAAGACATTGTATTGAAGGATACAAGCAGATATCACCAACACTTTTCCCCCTTAAACCCCATTCTAGACCCCAAAAGCCTGACTGAAATAACTCAAAACCCAAGAACTTGGCTAAACTAAAGTCATTTTGTCCAGGAAACATTCCTGCCTGGGCAACCCACATCTGAAATAGATATTCTGTCATCAGCAGAATTCCTGTATGAAGAAGGAATAACTTTGATGGGATTTGAGATGCTTTAGGTGAAAGGGAACAAATGACAAGACCGAGCAGAGACTAATTGGTGACAATGATGCATAGAACTTTGCTACACACACTATCTTGTCACTGTGTCAAATGAGGAAGCTCTCCATAAATCCAAGTACTCCAAATTCCATAAGTTTGGAGTCATCAGACTGGATATACTTGCTCTGTCTCCTCTCGTAGCTGTAAAGCTGCATCACAGTCCATATTGCAATAGACTGCCAAATATTCTGCAAATAGCAAAGCTTCTGAGTTGTAGGCCAAGTAAAAATGAAGATCAATCAATCCTGACAACCACATCTCAAAGGCGGAGAAATTGCTCAAGCTGTATATTAAGATAAACACAGTGATTGCATATACTTTCAATGGAAACCAACAGTGTCTTCTTTCCTTTCAAAGAGTTGTCTTCCTATGATCCAACATAGGAGGAGCAAAATGTAGCCAAACAATATGTGATTGGGTGTCACCAAGTAAAGTGTTAGGAGGATTGTCAAAAAAAGCAATATACGTGTCACAGGAGCGATATACAGATAGAAAATTCTGCCCCATTGCACTGAGAAACGAAGCGATCCTTCTCTCTGGAAATTGAAAGGATATTACATTTTAGAAATGCAAATTATAAATACCTGCTGTATAATTTAGAAAAACAGTAAACAAAATCTTCCTCTATAAACCTCTACAAATGAATCTGGCATTTTGAACAGTGCATAACTAGTCAAAAGTCGCCACCATATCTAAATAGATAAAGTCCAGTCATTACTCGCATGCTATTAAACAAGTGAATAATCAATTTTCATGCAGAAACTCCAGGGGGGAATTTAAAGGGTGTGTTCCTGAAACAAAAGGGAGGAGTCTTGAGCATATTCAAGCAGCCATCAACAGAGAATGAAAATGGCAGCACTCCAAGTCATTTACTCAAAAGAAAGCAGCAAGTGACGACTCAAACTCGACAAAAGGGACGGCTTGTTCAAATCGAGCATGCTGGTGGACTAGGGAAAACGAGACCCAGCTATCGTTTCGGTTCCGTCTTAAATAAAACCAAGCAACGGAGTTCCCAGAGAGAAGTGTTTGACCACGAATATCCCTACCCGGCTCGGCGACGACGGCCAGAAGGTGAGCCTGAAGCGAAACGAGCTATGGTCGGCCGCCTCGACGTTGCACCGAGCCAGGATCATCGAGATAAAAGTGGATCGAACCCAAAGAAAACTCACCACGTGCTCGAGGGTGTTGGCTGGAGATCGCCGGTTTATGTTGGGGATGGCCGGGTAACGCTTGTCCGAGAACGAAGTTCGGCTCCTGGGTCTCGCTTTCTCTCAGTCCATCCCTCCACTCACTCTCGGTTCTCTCTCCGCTTCACCCTTTGCCCACTCTCTCGTATCTCACTCTCTGTTGCGCTCGCTGTCTCCAGCCTCCCCCGAAGAACTCGAGAACACAGTCGCCTCTCTCTCCTGCTCTCCCTCGCTATCCACCTTCTCGGTCTCCCCTCTCGAGCGGCTCTAGCGTCTCCTTGGTTTTCAGCCGCACCCTTCCAGAAGCAGCCACCCTCGAGCTCCCTCTCTTCTCTGGCTCGCTCCTTCTCTCTCTCTCGAGCTCACCTTCTCACTCTCACTAGCTCTAGCTCTCTCTCTCTCTCTCTCTCTCTCTCTCTCTCTCTGTGTCTCTCTCGGTTGCTCTACCTAGGCCGAACAAACCCAAAAAGACCGGAGAGACCCCCCTTCCCTTTGCCGCCTTTCTCTCCCATTTATCTCGTTTCTGTCCCTTTCTTCAAGGACGAGACCAGCTGGCTTCGTACCGCACGACATTCCTGGGCGAACGTCGGGCGCAGCCTCGCGTCCTTGCGTCCTTCGGCCAGCGACCCGCTCTCTGTTTTGTCCTGGAGCTAACGTCCAAGCGAGGGAAGGAGGAGGAAGGAGGAAGTGAGGTCAAAGCAACAGTTCGTTGCTCAGAGAATATTCCATGTTGCCATAAACAATTTATATACGCTGTGCAGAACTACAAAAGTCTAGAGGGGGCAAGTAGTTGTTTTATGTACTCTATGTTGATATCTAGGGGAAAAAAATTAATTATAGGTGATTCACCCCTGCCCTTCCTTAAAATAAAGAATTTATAATCTATATTACATAAAAAATAATACTATCTTTGGTTTCGAGCCCAAGCTCTTTTTTTTATGTCCAAGAAAAAAGAAAATTGTAATAATATGTTGTATCCACTAGCAAAGACGTTGATTAATAAGATAAGAACAAAAATCTCTCAAATTAAATAAAAGATGTTTCATCCATATAGGCAAAATCGAAATCTCTAGATTTTCTTTCTCAAAATATACGCAAATCTTTTCTTTGTTTCTTTTGTTTCGCATAAAAAGTGTATGGTATTAAAATAGTAAATGGCCAGGACAATTTTTTTTTTTTTTTCATATCAAGCCTACATAGGAATTTATAAGTAACGAAAATATATTTGTATTTTTATTTAAAAGGTGCAGATCAAATAATGAACTCAAGTTGCATTTGTCATGTCTTAATAAGTCGATCCTTTAATAGTATATTCTCTTGGATCTTCTCTAATTATACATCTTTATATGTGCGGCAATCTATCTTGTGTAGTGAAATGTAAGAGCAAGATGAAAGAAGAGTACCAGATGTTCGTTTCCTTAGGCATCATACTCTTGAAAATAGGGAATTACATGTCCTGGTGGATAAGATTGTCAACACAATCAGGATGTCTACCTAAAGAGAGGAAAACCAGGCCTTGTTTAGTTCTCTGGACTTGGTCGAAATCTGATTCTTGTGCATCCTTGGATGTATCCTTATGGATGAAGCCATGTTCATTGAACAGGTTGGTGAAAACTTATAGTAATGCATAATTGTATAATTATAATCCACAGTCATCAAGAAAAGAAATATTTCTTGTCCAAATAGAGATTTTTCATTTCAGAATGTATAGCAAAAGAAATATTGAGAATTTAGACTAAGGTTATTTTACAATTTGGCTCATACATAAATTTCTTTCACAGCTCACCTCACCTAACCTCTCAGCTTTATTATTTTTGTTTCATCAGTGCGAGGCCCAGCAAAACGATTTTTCAAGTTCCTCATGCTGAAAGGATCATATTTTTCTACACAAATTGGAAGATTGGAGGGAAAATAAGAAAGAAAGAAAGAAAGAAAGAAAGGAAGGAAGGAGTCCAGATCTCTAAGATTAGATGCAATCATGCAAAATGAAAGTGGCATATGCTCTATTACATTTAATATATTATTTATGCAATTAGGATATATCCGCTCCCTCAAGTAATCCAGACCTTCTCTATCAATCAAATTCATTCCATTCCAACAAGTGGATTGACCTTTCAAAAGAGGGACCCGCAAATGACTAATTTTAGTCCATGCCTTTGGGGTTTTTATACATATGAGGTGAGGCAAGTTGTATGGCGTCCACCTATTTTCCCTTTAAATTAGGGAAGGCTGCTTTGTCTTTGTCCTAGGTGTTTTAATCACGATTGCACAGCTGCCCTTCTTCAAGGTGATGATAAGGGTTCCTAAAACTTCTTATATTGAAAGGGTTGTGCTAAATAATCTTGCTGATTTTTATTGGATGCTTAAACGGAGCCACTAGCTTAAAACAATCGCTTGTTGTTCGTAGCTTTGTTTAGTAGGGGTTGAGCAAAAATGACTGGCAGCCTCTAAAACCTAAATTGGCCTAATTAATCTCTACTTAATTAGATGCTTACATTAGCTAAAATAATTTTTTTTCGTGTGCTTTTTATTATATTTTATGGGATTTGGTGTCATGAATGGAAGAAGGATATTAAGATATGGAGATAATGACACCACAAGTATCATAATTTTCGTGCGGTGCTCACCTAAGTGCCATAACATTTTTTTTTGATTACTTGAGTATCATGACTTTAAAAAAAAAAAAAAAAATCTTTACTTGAGTGCCATAACTTTTAATTGATCATTTGAGTGTTGTAATTTTTAAAGAATGTTTACCATAAGTGCCATGTCACGTCGGATTTCCTTATTAATGAAAATTACAACGCTTAAGTGATTCATTATGACATTTAAGTGATTGAATAAAAAGTTATGGTATTTAAATGGTCGTTGTACAAAAATTATGACATTTGTAGTGTCTTTTTTCTTCTAATACATTTGAAAACAAATCTCACTATGTGCTTATAAGATTAGCATATTTGTTTTGTCTAAGTTTTTTGAGAAAAATATAACGAAATACACATTATTTCTCATCCCATGACCATTGACCTCTTCTTTTGAAAATAACAAATATCTACACGAATTCTACCATTCAAAATTCACTTTTTCAGTCTACTTAAACCGTAAGGAATATGCTAAAATGAGTTTACATGGAGGGGCAAATTAATGTTCTCAATGTGGGGATTTTCTTGGAAGTATATGAATGATATTTATCAAAACGAAAATATGTGAGTGGCTATTAGATCAAGAGTAAGATATATTTTGATATTTTCCCTTTCTCAAGCAGGCCACAGCCATATATTCTTGCTGGATTTTGTTGGCCTATTCCGAATCGTGAAGTGAAAGAAGACGGAGATGCAGCAAATGTGGACCAATAAAGTAGTTGGAGAATGGTGGTTGGATATTTTTGGCTAATGTGCTCTGCAACTTTATGGTCCATTCCGTTGTGCCTGTGAATTCTTTCCCGTCGGCTGGCTTCATGGTGGCTAAATTCTTTAGATTCATGGGCCTCGGCAGTACATGACGTCCTTAGTAGAAAGTAATTCTGTCCACCTCTTGCCTCTATAAATTGCCATTTTCCGCAAAATTGGCCACTATGGAAAGATGAAAAACATCCCTTTTTGAAATTCCTGCTATCTAGTCTTACCATTTGAGCAGACATCAAAAGCGTCACTGACCACAAAGGAGGCTATATGCACGCTTTTTGTTCGCATATGTAGTGGTTCTTTTAAATAATAGAAAAGGAAGATAATGTGTCCCCAGAAGAAGGTCCGGCCGAAATTATCTTGTGCTCATCGTCCAATTGGAAAAGTAATGTTCTAGCAGAACAGTTCTTTTTCTTGATAATTTCTTATTGCACCAAAGAGATAAGAAACTATTAATTGAGATCTTATCTTTCTTACACGATAAACGTGGGTTAAAGTTGAAGATAACAATGCCTCCATGGAAAAATGGACAGAACTTAATTACTTTCCAGGTTAGAAAAACACTCTGGTTTTCCTAGCCGGTGGTTGGCTGAAAAAGATAGAGCCGTGTCATTGAGAAAGTCCAGTTCCATGTTTTTCCTTACTCCTTGCCCATAAAGAGCGATGCAGCCCTTTACATCTGTGATCCTGCTGTATTCGGAGACTCTGTTCCATTAGTGATTCCAATACCATTAACGGGGGCGAGTCAGAAAAGCTAAGGAGTTGCTTGCCAGTTTGCAAGACTGAGGTCAGCGAGGAATTCCTAGAAACCACTAGTATAAACCGATCTGAGATGGGGTTTCCATATTAGCACTTGGGGTTTCTCATTTCGAGTCATCCATATAAAGCAAGCAGACTGGCCACGTTGGAAAGAGAACTTATCTTCTCTGGAGCTTATAGATTTGCTAGTTCCTTGTACATAGTCAGATAGAGAACGAAGGAGCATTTTTGGAAGGCGAGCAAGCATGGCGATTAACGAGGACATTGAAAATCAAGAAACCGGGGACAGAGAAGGAATAAGAGAGCGGCTCCTCGTGCCACAAGAGAAGGACCGAGCTGGCAAAGATGAAGGAATTGATAAGGGTCGTCCGTGGATGGTCTATTTCACCACATTTGTTGCAGTTTGCGGTTCCTATGAATTCGGGACCTGCGTAAGTAGGAAATGCAATTTCTTTTTGAAAAGTCCAGGTCCAATAGTAATGGTTAAAATGAAAAGGATGTGATTAATTGAATCTAATGAGAAATTGTTCCATTGGATTTTCAGGCAGGTTATTCATCACCAACTCAGGATGCTATAGTGGAGGAACTTAGTCTCTCTACAGCTGAGGTATGTCGAATTTACCTGCGAGTGTTGAGAAGCACATGTCATGTTGTCTTTGTCCGTTGCTTCTATCGGACTTGTCACTGAAGGCGCCCATATACAAGAAATCAAAGTAACGATCTGCTCATATTATGGCTCCATAATATGGACGAGTTATATGATCAAAAACTTTATAAACAAGACTCTCTCAAATATAAGGATGTTGGCTTTGAGGTAGAGATACTTCTTTCTCTAGACATCTTATTCTTTCTGCATTGTACGAGTGAAATGCATACCGAATTTTCGCATCGAGTTCCATTGTTGGACACCTCAGGACAACAAAACCAAAAAATGGGGAGATTTAGATTGGGTATCGTCAGCTGAAAATTGCGACTGCATATCATTCAGGTTTCTGATCGAAGTAATAGGTTTGTTCAGAATAGCTTTCCACTGAGATTCTCGGACATTCGGTGACTTATAGCATCGTTAGCTAGATGGTAACTGAAGTTCTTAATCTCACTGAACTCAAGCTGATTTGCAGTTACTCTTTATGTGTCTTTCAACAGTATTCAGTCTTTGGATCCATACTGACATTCGGTGCAATGATTGGTGCAATTACCGGAGGACCAATAGCTGATTTTGTTGGCCGTAAATGGGTAAGCAGCAAATGAGTGCGTCTTTCACAATGTAAAACAGAACAGTGTTGTTCAAGACTCTCTGAGAGTTTTAGCTTTGGGATTTAGTCATATCATGGACGGAGGATGTGACAGCATAAACATTTGCCTCAAAATACAGACAATGAGAATAGCGAGCGCTCTTTGTGTAGCAGGATGGCTTGCTATTTACTTTGCTGAGGTGTGTCCATATCCTATTTACAAGCCTTATCATACATGAAGATCGATTAGTTGCATAAGAACTTCAAGTCTCATCAACTCTCTGTTCTGTTTAATTTTGAGTAAATTAGGGAGCACTGGCTCTGGATATTGGAAGATTGGCCACGGGATATGGAATGGGAGTCTTTTCCTATGTGGTAATTCCTCACTTCATACCACACAAATTTGATGTAGCAAGTTGTTCTACAACAACATGCTGGACTTGATTCACAGTGACAACATGAGGATCTCTCTTCGGTTTAGATTGGTTAATATTTTTCTAATTTATGTCCAGGTACCGATATTTATAGCTGAAATTACACCCAAAAATCTCCGTGGAGCTTTGACTGCTGTCAATCAGGCAAAGATTTTGTATGAACATTCTTGGTTAAAATTGCAAGCATGGAGCTATTGGCAAAAGGCCTTAGCTTGTAGCAAATTTTGGCCTCTTGCGAGTGCAAGATGGTGTATATATGTACATCCTACAGAACCTACTGGGCCTAACATGTTCTCTTCTCTCCACAGCTTATGATCGTTGCTGGAGTGTCCGTTTCCTTCATAATCGGGACAGTATTAGCTTGGAGGGTTTTGGCATTAATTGGTAAAACAGAAAAAGTAGCATAATTCAAGTTTAGTGCCAATGTTGTATTGAAAAGTCCAAGTCTGAAACCACCTTGAACATCTGCTGTTTATGCAGGTCTAATCCCCTGTGCAGTCCTACTGTTCGGCCTGTTTTTCATTCCAGAGTCTCCTAGATGGCTGGTAACAAATCAAGATGAACACCAGACTCTTCTTATCTGAATTGTTGGAAGAGAGGGATTTGTAGTGTTGGAATGAATTTTAGGATTCTGCCAAATGCAGGCAAAAACAGGCCACGAAAAGGAGTTTGAAGCTGCGCTGCAGAAACTCCGTGGAAAGGATGCGGACATTTCTGAAGAGGCTGCTGAAATACAAGTAAAAGGCTTTAAGTCTATACTCGTTTCATCGTAGTGCCTCAGCTTTATAAGTACAAATAACTGACAGAATGATCGAATTTGTTTTTCTTGACAGGACTACATCAAAACTCTTCAACTGCTCCCGAAAGCCAGCATTCTCGATTTATTTCAGAGAAGATATCTGAGCTCTGTCATTGTAATCTTCTCTCTGTATTTACTGCTATGTATCCAATAAAGTCCCTCCTTCGTTGCTTTCTTGGAATGCCCTGTGGATTGGGAATATGCAGTAGTTGTACTTTTGGTGATATTTCCCATTGTTGTTCTTTTTGCTGACAAATTGGTTAAATTTTGGCCAGATTGGTGTTGGATTGATGGTCGTCCAGCAGTTCGGAGGGATAAATGGTGTCTGTTTCTATACAAGCAATATTTTTGAGGAAGCAGGTATGCAGTTCATAGCAAGAAGCTCTTGGGCACCACAAAAATGAAAGTATGCTTTGCATTTTAGATTCCAGAATGAAAAGCTAAATAAAAAGCAAAGCAGGGGTTCCAATTTATATAATCCAGTTAATATTCAAATGGGTTAGTAAAATTTTCAATGTCGAATGCTTTGGTCTACTTAATTATCACTGAATGAGCTGTTCACATAATTTAGTGCTGAATCTCACAAGCAAGGTATTATGTCGAATGCTTTTGGTCTACTTAATTATCACTGAATGAGCTGTTCACATAATTTAGCGTTGAATCTCACAAGCAAGGTATTAGTCTCGCCTTTATAATTGCATTTGTACAATCTCCTCAGGTTTCTCCTCCAGCGTTGGAACCATAACTTATGCAATCCTCCAGGTCTGTAATCCTTGCCCTTTCCTCTTGCTGGGGATCTAGTTTTATACTCGTCACGCTTAAAGAGTAAATTTTTGCAGGTTATTGTCACGGCTATTGGCGCTGCACTGGTCGATAGAGCTGGAAGAAAGCCCCTTCTCTTGGTAAAATAGATGAAAGCTAAGAAATCATGTCTATAGTAACAAAGCTTTTCTGGTTCTGCCCCTTTCGCAAGTTCTGCAACTTGATCCATAACCTTCTCTCTCTCTCTCTCTCTCTCTCTCTCTCAATCGCAGATCTCGGGGACAGGATTGGTCCTGGGATGCATAGTAACTGCCCTTTCATTCTTTCTAAAGGTAAATACTATCAGTCCCGGTGTCTTCCTTCTGCTTTGCAATGCTTGTCAACAAGTAATTTTTTGAGAATCTTCCGAGCCAGGTTCATGATCTGGCGGCTGATGCTGTCCCAATACTTGCCGTCACCGGCATTCTGGTAATAATCTCAACTGCCTTGATCTCTTTCTGGCTCTACCCAGTTGGCCCCCGCAACAACTCCCTAGTATAAATTTTTCTGTTCTGTTTTTTCCAATGCTCAGCTATACATAGCAGCATTTTCAGCTGGAATGGGCGCAGTTCCTTGGGTCGTGATGTCCGAGGTAATCCTAAACATCCCCCGAAGTTTCATGCTTATCAAATTAAAGGGTTGTTTTCGTAACTGGTGTTATTAGTACAAGAGTTTCAAAATTCTTTTGCCAATCATGTAATGTGTGCTGGAGTTCAGATTTTCCCCATTAATATCAAAGGAGTTGCTGGAGGTTTCGCAACACTAGTGAACTGGTTCGGCGCTTGGGCAGTTTCCTACACTTTCAACTACTTAATGAGCTGGAGCTCCTACGGTACGACGCTGCTGAAAACACTCTTTGAACTGTTACTCTGGCAGGAGCTCGATAAACATTTTTCACATTGGAACATGAGTTGTTGCGCGAATTCGATTAAACTACAGACTTGAGAATTAAGCTTTTCCTGAACATTTCAATCCTATTTGGAGCTAGAGGTGTCTGTCGCTCCGTTCTTCATGCTCTCGAATGCATATTCGGACCATTTATTTCAATCAATGCGTTTACAGCAACTTCTGCCTAGATTCGAATATCATGAAAATTGAGCCGACATATCATTTAAAAAAGAAAAAAATTAAGTGGGTTTTTCTACAGAATGATTAATAGACATGTAGTACATACTAAAGCATTCTTCCCATGAGAAAAATGTCAGAATATGCTTCCGAAAAACTTGTCGAAAGCAAATAATTCTGCTCGCTTGCTTCATAGGTACCTTCCTTCTTTATGCGGTGATTAACGCCGCTGGGATGGTGTTCGTGATCATGGTGGTCCCTGAAACGAAAGGGAGGAGTCTTGAGCAGATTCAAGCAGCTATCAACAGAGAATGAAAATGGCAGCACTCTTCCTTGTAGTCCCATTTGAGCTTACATGACACTTGCAATACCACACATTTGGAGATGGAAAATGATGATGAAGCAGGTAACAGCATCTTTTGTTTGATAAAACGACGTTATTGTTGAGATCTGTCAGTTCATTTGGTTTTATTGCGGAAAGAGATGGGGTTATTTGACAGGAGAGTGAGTAGAGTGAATGATTGATTTACAAGAATAATACTCTCAATTGCTAGTGAAGAAGCACGTATTGCTTTATTTTTATGAATGCGAATATTGCACTTATAGTCTTCGTGCGTGTCAGGCAATGATGAAGCAAGTGACTTTCAAATTGAGGCTCGCGTTCATCTATTGCTGGGTGAGAAATTATTGTGTGGCCTTTATTCTTTTCTTATAACGTACAACGATAGTCTTCAGTGCCGTTATTAATCTTTTCAGTTACAAATTTCAGTTTTGTCAAAAATGAAAGATCCTACACTACGAAACAGATTATTATTTTTCTATAGTATTATATGGCACTGAATGAATTGATAGTTGATACATCAATTTGCATATTTATGTCCAGAATCTTTTCGTGTACGTGCAAGAGATAATATAGGATACTTTCAAGAAGAGATTTTTTACTTAAAAATTTGACTAATCATTGCTGAATATTTGATGATGATATAGAAAGCAACTAAGGTATCATTGCGTGTGGAACTGCTCGCAGAACAAACCAATTTCCAGAAAGGGTAATATGCAATAAAAAGAAAACTAAAAACGTAATCAATAATAATATTACTACAAAAAATTGAACATGTGCAGTTAAAACGTCATTGGATGCGTCAGTTAAAATAAACTTTTCTGTATTATATGGAAAATCCATTTCAGTCTCTTCAATTATACTTAGGTGTACGCATTAGCTTGAAAAATATATGGTAAGTGCTAATTACAACCATTTGAAGGCGTGTCTGTTTCACTGAGAAGAATTTCTATGCGAAACTCTTTGATGTTATGTTCACAAAAGTAAATTGACCGATAGTCTCATTTGAGCTTACATGACACCTTCAATATCACACATTCAGAGATATGGAAGATGATGATGAAGTAGGCAACAACATTTCTTTCATTTGACAAAATGACAGTTTTATTGAAATTGATCAGTTCAATCATTAAGTGGTTATGTTATAGGAAAGAGATGATAGTATTGTTCATAGATCTAGCACAATTGTAGGAGAGTGATTGAAATATTAAAGTTGACAGTAAGTAAATAAACATCTCTTTATATTTCTGAAATTAAATTTTGCATCTATAGTCTTTGCATGACGACGAAGTTAGAGAGGTTCTAGTCAAGGCGCGTCGGTCCCTCGATAGCAATTATTGTATTGCTTTCTACGTGCGCCAGTCCCTCGATAGCAATTATTGTATTGCTTTCTAGGTGCATAGTCTTTGTGTGACAATGAAGTTAGCGAGGTTCTAGTCAAGGCGCGTCGGTCCCTCGATAGCCCTCAATAGCAATTATTGCATTGCTTTCTTTCTTTCATAACCTGTTCCACCATCCAAGAAGCACTTACTCCATATTCTCCTTTTACTTTTACCAAAAGCAACATTATATAAGTTAATATTCCCATCAATAAGCTATTTTTGTTACCAATTTTTGTTTTTTGTTAAAAATGAAAAAGCTCATACAATAAAATACGATATGTATTTCCTTTGCATCTATAGTCCTTGCGTGTGTCGATCCACGACGACGCAAGTGAGTTTCTAATCGAGATGTGTTGGTCCCATCAATAGTTGAGAATTTACCATATTGCTTTTTTCTTTCATAAAGTTTTTCACATCATCCATAAGCAAGAAGCGCCCGTTCCTTATTTTCTTTCTATTTTTGCGGAAAGTGACATTATAAAAGTTAAAATCTATGTGCCCGTTATTTAACATTATCCTCTTTCTTTCTCAAAAATGAAAAAAAATTTGTATGATGAAATATATCATCCTTTTCCTTTTCGTCTTCAAAATTTAACGAAGCAACACTTATGAAATATTGGCCTTGAAAATAAAATAAAACGCTAGATGCCTCGTTTGAAAGGATTTTGATTGAGTTTAGGGTACAAAACATTAAAACCGATTCTTTTTTAAGATACTAAAATAAATTTCTAGAGAGAATTAATTTGCCAAGAAAAATCAAATCTGAAAAATGCAGAGAAATTTCCTCCCTAATGAATGTGAAAGCTATCTATCACTCGAGATCGTGTTTTTGCGGGGCCATACTTTTTAAGTTTTTCTTCGCTAGACTTTGTTTTAGGGTTGACTTGGCCATTTCGATGACCGATGACTACCAACCCTTTATTAAGCATCCCTCGCATTACCAAGTGAGCTAAAACTTCCATTGCATCAGACCAAACGATAAAGAGATGATTATTTCTCGCAGCTCGATATTTATGCTCCATGTTTTACTTCTCATATCGCATGTTCTACTATTGTTAGGGACAAGCTGCGATGCGAAGAAGAATCACTTGTGTGCCCCTTCATCTTGCGGTGAGATCCGTAACATAAGTTATCCTTTTCGATTGAAAGGCGATCCAAAAGACTGCGGTAACTCTCAGTATGAGCTAGCTTGTGAATATAACCACACTGTTCTATATTTATATGCTGGCCGATATTATGTGAAGTCAATTCTTTACAATATCTATGATGACCAAGATTACTTCAATGGTAATATCACGGTGGTTGATGATGGACTGCAGAAGGGTAATTGCTCATCCCTTCCTCGTTACTTATTGACGTACTACAACTTTAGTATTACTGATCCATATCGATTTCCATATGGCAATCCAAATGGATTTCAATATGACATTGGATTTCAATATGGCAATGTCACTGTGGCCTTCATGAAGTGCTCACAACCTGTTACTTCTACTTCTTATATTGATACCAAACCATGTATTGAGGGCGCATACTCTGCCGACACAGCTCCTTATTTTTCCCAAATGAAGGTGTACTCGTACGCTGTACATGGAGATCTACGAGCAAGGGATATCAAGGACTCTTGCACCGTAACCATGATGGCATTCACATCGGATCAAACCTCATGGCGGAAAGGGGATCAGTATGGGAGCTTACCATACAAGGACCTCCACAACAAGATGGTCAAGGGATTCACTCTCTCCTATCCACCCTACTCTTGGTTGAAAAAAACGTTTACATGTTACTTCTTAAGTTTTAGATACCGAAGGGAGGATTGCGGCTATTATATCCGTAAGCGACGTTCCCTTAAGCTGTTCTCTTTTTCTCTTCTTCCTCCTCCTCCTTTCCTTAAGCGCAAGCTTCACTAAGAGATCTGATCAAAATTTACTTACCATGTGACGTGGCAGGTTTTAATTGGGTATTTTTAATAAAATCCACACATTAAGACACTAATTTTCTTTTAAAACATAATAGAAAAAATTGCCACGTCACTTAAGTAGAAAAGTTTAAATATATTTCTTAGTAGGGTCGGCATGCTCTGCTTTTGTAACATCCCGAGCTCCACTGTGTAATATTGTCCACTTTGGGTCACCCGCCCTGGCGCGGACGAACCGCCATCCCAGCCACGGCTTTAAAACGCGTTACACAGATTAGAGGGACCCAAGCCTTATAAGCTAACCAAGAACTCCCTCCCTAGGCGATGTGGGACAAGAGAAGAGGCTATTACACTCTCCACCTCTTAACAGAAGAGCGTCCTCGCTGTGGTCCCTCCCTAGGCGATGTGGGACAAGAGAAGAGGCTATTACACAGATTAGAGGGACCCAAGCCTTATAAGCTAACCAAGAACTCCCTCCCTAGGCGATGTGGGACAAGAGAAGAGGCTATTACACTCTCCACCTCTTAACAGAAGAGCGTCCTCGCTGTGGTCCCTCCCTAGGCGATGTGGGACAAGAGAAGAGGCTATTACACTCTCCACCTCTTAACAGAAGAGCGTCCTCGCTGTGGCCCCACGGGCATCAGAATAGCATTCAAGCTGTGTTCCCACGGGCGTCAGAACAGCATTCAAGCTGTGGTCCCACACGCGGTCGGGAGTCGGCTCTGATACCACTTGTAACATCCCGGGCTCCACTGTGTAATATTGTCCGCTTTGGATCACTCGCCCTGGCGCGGACGAACCGCCATCCCAGCCACGATCTCTTCCCTCGCGGCTTTAAAACGCGTTACACAGGTTAGAGGGACCCAAGCCTTATAAGCTAACCAAGATCTCCCTCCCTAGGCGATGTGGGACAAGAGAAGAGGCTATTACAGCTTTCGTTTATTTTACAAATCTTGGAGCTTTTCTGGATTTGACATTGTTACTTCATTTTTGTTTGGGGAAAAATGGTTGATTTAATTGTTGCTCGTGTCCCTTGCACGGCTGTTATTGTTATGCGGTTGAAGAAACTGCACGCGTATTGAATGACGTTTGTAAATTAGAATTACGCGGAGCGAGACGTGAACTTATGAATCGTTTGGTATATCTAGGTGAACAAAAAGCAAAATCGCTTTTCTTCAAGAGAAAATATCATGCTACGATGACATGAATTCCCTAGGTGAATTGAATAAACTGTGATCTGAGCGCTGTCAAGGAGAGTAAATTATATTTATGTTTAACTGCTAAAATGATAAATTTAATTCTTCATTGATTGATCACCCACTCTAATTAGTCTGTTGCAGGCACCCCTAATTCTTCGTGGGCCATGCATTGGTATGCGGCACCTGTAGGTCGGAGCCTCGCCTTTTTCTTGGGTATGACTGCTGGGCCTTTTCTCCTCACAACTATGATGATTTCAAGAAGCACTCTGATTAAAAACAATTATGTTTACAAAAATGTTATTGCACTGCGCTAATCTATGGACAATTTCTACGCAGCCAACTACGTCCCAGCAAAATTCGTACTCGGAGCTCCATGTGTGTTGATACTTCTAATTTATAAGTGAATGAGAAGGCACCGAGCGATCGACGCAAACATCGAAGAATTCCTACAAGCTCACAACAACTTTTTCCCCATAAGGTATTCTTACTAAGATATCAAGAAGATTACAAAAAATTTCAAATGCAAATTAGGTGAGGGGGGATATGGCTCTATGTATAGAGGAATCCTTAGAAGTGGCAATGAAGTTGCGGTTAAGATTTTGAACAAACCAGAATCTAATGGCCAAGATTTTATTAGTGAAGTGGCCACAATTGGAAGGATCCACCATGTCAATGTAGTTCAACTTGTTGGTTTTTGCTTCAATTACTCCAAACAAGCTCTGGTCTACGATTTCATGCCGAATGGCTCTTTGGATAAACACATTTCAAATAAGGATGGTATTGATCCTCTTGATTATAAGAAAATGCATGAGATCTCTCTTGGCATAGCTAGAGGGATAGACTATCTACATCGGGGATGTGATATGCAAATTCTACACTTTGATATCAAGCCTCACAACATTCTCCTAGACCAAAGTTTTACTCCGAAAATTTCTGACTTCGGACTTGCAAAACTTTATCCCATCGGTCATAGCATAGTATCGTTGACTGTAGCAAGAGGAACCTTGGGTTATATGGCACCTGAGCTATTCTACAAAGACATTGGTGGCATTTCTTATAAAGCCGATGTTTACAGTTTTGGGATGATGTTGATGGAAATGGCTGATAGAAGGAGAAATATAAATGCACATGCAAAGCATTCAAGTCAAATTTACTTTCCTCGGTGGATTTATGATCAACTCAGCAAAGAAAAGGAGATTGAAAGGGTAGAAGTCATAGAAGAGGAAAGAGAAACGAGGAAGATGATAATCGTTGCGCTATGGTGCATACAGCTAAGACCTAATGATCGGCCGTCAATGAGGACAGTCCTAGATATGCTTGAAGGAGATATCGATAAACTGCAACTGCCTCCAAAACCGCTTTGGTATCCTGGAGAGGCACCGACTAATGATGACAACAATGATATAGAACTTGAAATGGTCTCATCTTCGTCAAGTGCTCCGATAATTTCTAGCAGTTACCAATTTGACCACGACAATGAGTTTACGAAATCATGTATTGTGTGATTGTTCTCCTCTTGTAGAAATGAGATGCGAAATATAATTAACACTATCAACATGTACCATCATTGATAGTGTAATCTGTGAAGCTTTTACATGATTTTCATATAGCATTGGTGTTTTCTATTAGACTCATTATGTCCATGTTTTATAAATGACAATGAATGTTGTATGGCATTCGTTATAATTTTTGTTTTGTGTGAACCCTCTTGGCATAACAAACAACGTAATTTTTTCTTCATGGTAATGTTTGCATTTTGAGCAACGAATCTCTCTTGTTTCCATCAAAAGCTCTCACCCCCACCCTTCAACCCCCGCTCGATCAACCAGCTCGTCATCAGCTACATGCTCAAGCAATCTCTGACTTCGACCTAACCGATGAACGATTGTGGCTATCAATTTTTGCCTTTACGATGAATAGAAATTGAACATGTGATGTCATGTTAGAGGATGTGAGGTATTACAAAAGCACAATATCTCAATGCAGTAAGAATTTGTGCATTCACTCGACGATAAGTCATGAGATGGTGCCTTACATTCTTCCGAACAAGTACTATATTCCTCACTGTTGTCCCCTGCACATGAGTTTTCTTGCTTAGCAAACATTCCTCCAAACACCGATGTTGATAAGGAACGCGCGATATCCACTTCACTCGGATATTGCAGACAGAGAACCCTGACCTGATGCCGAATTAGCAAGGTACTCCTGAGTGGATGCTACAAACAACGCCATTCATCAGGAGTAAGAATACATAGAGAAGTAGAAAAAGTGCATGCTGCTACTTAAACTTGGGTTGCCTCGCCAAGTACAACAGCAATTAACTTTTTCCGCATGGTCTTTTCAATTACTTTAGATGGTTTTTAAAGTATCTAGAAACAGATAAAGCAGGATGGACCTTCCTAGTACAAGGTCAGAAATTGAAGGCTTTCAATGACTCTGAACAAGTCTCGGTTTGGAGAACACGAAATTGTTCGAGATCACTGCTGAAAGCTGACTCTCAAATAGCATATAAAAGCTTGTTTCAGATTTGTTGCACCACGATTCGAATGCACTGATGGGTAAAAGAACAGAACCGCCATGTCTATGCAACTATGCTGACAAGCAATATTCCAAGCCAAACCTTTACATGAAGAGATTCGCCAGTAGGTAGTCCAAACCAAGTAAGATCGACGATGCAGAATGTCGAGCTAAGTGTTAAATATCGTAAATACCTTCAGAGAAAGTAAGGGATAGGGTATGAATCCAAGTGGCTCAAGCTTCGAGCCATTAAAAGTCTGATGGTTGGAAAGGTCCCCTGAAGTTCGCAGCCCAGTGGCCGTCGGCAATGAGGTTCGAGAGATGAGAAATTGGTGCATGTGCAGCGTCTAATGCAGCATTTATTCTCATTCCTTGTTCTTCCAATGAAGGACAAGCAAGATTACCGCCAGGTACAAGATGTGGAGCAGACCTTACCGCCTCTTCTGATCCAATAAAACCGACAGGAATGGCCAGTAGCTTGTCAGATTCAGCTCTGCTCATCAACATTTTAGAACCACAAGTGCGAGCACAGTTATCATCATAACTCGAAGTTGAAACTATGTTGTTCGACTAGAATGCACACCACGACTATCATGTTGTTATTGGTAGTGTGTTCTACCAATGGTAGCAATTATGATCACCTAAACAGACGATTCCTATTAAAAGAATATTCAGGTCCTCTGAAGCAACACTTTTGACGAGGCAAAAAAACAATTACGCCGTGCCTCAGGCCATAAGCCATCAAGCAGCTAATTTATATTAAGAATCCTATAAATGTAGGTGAGTAGCTTTCAGATTGAAATGAAAAGTTAAGCTAATCACTAGAGTAGGTACTATGTTCGACGCAATGGAGAAAAAGTAAACGATATGAGACAGAAACATCTCAAGAATCGAGTTTCTTACTTATTCCTGCAGTTCATCACGCTCATTGGAGAATCATCCTGATGAGAAAGACCATTCATTGTGACAGGAGGCTGTGAAACTGTCTCTTCCAATTCCTTTGACATCTGTTGCTCTTCTGCACCACGAAAGGAAGGCGAGAACAGTTGAAACCTCACATAAGTAGGCGAGAACAATTGAAACCTCACATAAGTGTTCGAAGTACGACAACAGGACCCGTCTAGTGTACAGCAAAATTCATAGGCTGAACTTCAAGGTCTCCATAAACCAACTTCCAGAAGCAAACGATCATACACAGATGGCCTCACTTAGAAGAGCCCTCGATAACAGGCTCAAGGAGCTGGAAGAGATTCATGGAAAACCGTCCCCAAGTGAAAGGTGAATAGAGGACAATTCAGGTGTAAATTGCGTATCAATTCCACTTGTGGAAGAACTGATTATTGATCCGGCGATGCACTTAAGTTGAGGTCATGTGGCGCGGATTGCTCCCGGCCATTGTGAACTTCATATAGGTGCAAACTCTATGCAATGTCCCTTTGTTTCACTCTATATCGAGCAAGCTTACAGTGCTAGATACGAAGAATCTTTGCTTATTCTTTAGTTCTGCAACATTTTCACATCTACTCCAAGGACAAAAAACCAGCTCTCGGTGGAGTTTTCATGGTCATGCCATGTCTAGGGCTTCGGGATTCTCTTCTTGTTCCTCGTGTTTTCTTACATAGTTTTGTAGCTATTCGAGTAAAGACAGTGTTAAATTGATGTTGATTCGACATTTTCCATGTTTAGCATACTAACAGGCGAAGAACTACACAAGTGCTTTTAAATATCGTTGCTCATCCTGACCGTTTACTCATGACCATACAATTTTCCATTTGCCAGTGAGCCGAGATGAAAACTTTTCTCTACAAATGCCACTTGAGAATTTATTGAAAGATGATGGAACGACATGCTTGGCAAACGATAAAAAAAGGTTACTAACTAAACTTCTTAGTGGTTTGTTTATGATATCATGTTTAGCATATAAGAAGACCAGCTGAAACATGTCTTCAAACTATCTGTTGCAGCAACGCTATGTGATTGGACACAAGTCAAAGTGTGAACTTTATACTAGATATTGCATCTCTTTTGGAGATTTAAGTTCTTTAGATAAGTTTGGGACTTTGCCCTGTTTAAACTATGATCAGAATCAGGATGGAAGAGAGATGCTAGTTAGTCATGGGAAAAATACCAGAAAAAACTCATTGTACTTTTACCAATTTGGTCATTAATCTTTCGGTCATGCCAATTGAATTTTAAACATTTTCACATTTTGCTAATTGAGTTCATCTGGTCAAATTTGTTAGGAAATCGCTGACGTGGATTCTGGTTATTTTATGTGGCATAAGTGGTGCTAACATGGAAAATTTTTAAAGTATTTTAACATTTTTTTTGCATTTTTGTGAACTTTTTTCTCTTCTTTTTCCATTTTTTTTTCTTTTCTTCTCTTTTCCTCCTTTACTTCTTTTTTTCGTCATGTCTAGCGAGGGTCACTGAGTCTTCACTAGTAGCTACAAGGACCCGACGACTCTCACAAGCCATAATAAAATTAAAAAATCAAAAAATTAAAAAATTCCATTTAAAAAAAATTATAAGAATTTGCCAACATTAGTATGGACCATCCTAGGTAAGACGGCTAGCATTCACATCAGTGATTTTTTCTTAAAAATTGGCCCAATAAACTCAGTTGGCAAAATGTGAAAATGTTTAGGATTCAATTGATGTAATTAAATGATTTATGACTTAATTAGCTAAAGTGCAATAGATTTAGGATCTTTTTGGAAATTTTCCCATTATTCATGATATCTACAAACAATACCTCTAATTCAACACAATTCAAGCGATTAAGAGACTAATTCTTTATAAGTGTTCACTTAAGAGGGCTTGATCGATGATGGTTACTCCTGGTCATTGCCGATTTTAAAGTCGAACAGTTACAAAAAGAATTACCATCCAAAGGCAATAGGACACTTACAAAATCAATGACAAAGAGAGAGCCAATCTTGTACCCTAAAATACAATAGTGTATGTCTAGATCTTCGGCATACACACGCAAGATAATCTAGGATACATTTCGTCAAGAGATTTTTCTGTTTAATGATTTGTCCAATCATCATTTAATAATTTATTCACAATATAGAAAACAATTAAAGGTATCAGCAGGTGCTAAATAGACCACTTATTTCAATGAAAAAAATTTTGTGCTCGTGCTCGTGTTCATGATTTATAGAAGGGAAATTCGCAACAAAAGGGAAAAAAATACAACATTTTAATAACCGACTATATCACTGTAGAAAAAAATGAACATGTGCAGTGAAAACGTCATTGGATGTGTCATGTGACCTACTAGCATAGCCCTTAAACAAATGGCAGAAGTATCAAATATTAATGATGTGACAACCCAATTTTTCTCAAGTTTATTTTCAGTCAATCGAGTCGGGCAATTCATCTATGCATATAGTTCGTTTCTCAGAGTTGGCCACTCACGAGAGAACTAGTTTATTGAGTGAAGTATTTAAGGAGTTTTACCGCGTCAGACTTGGGGATTGATCACCCTCGGGTCGGATGCAAGAAAATTTCCCCAAAAGCTATTCAGTGGACTAGGCGCGCTAAAATCGCACAAGAGTGAAATTAACCGTGAAATTGAAATTGAATCCTGAAATTTGAAAGTCAAAGGGTGTTGCAAATCTTATTAGGAACATTGGATTAATTCATGGACTTTAATTTGGACTCAATTAGAAGAGAGTTGATGGAAATTGAAATAATTAAATGTGCAAGAACTTGGACCCCGGCGGAAAATGAATTGGACCTATTGGAAGATGTTGTGAGGATTTGAATTAGTGGAGAATGACATCAGCAGGTGATGTCATGGTGGAGGCCAAATTCAAGGAGAGCTTGACAAGTGTCTCAAGCTAATTGGCTCACCAAAAGTGGGGATGTCACCTCCCCCTTGTCTCCATCATCTTCAAGCTTGAGAGGAGAGAGATTGGGAGGGAAAGCAAAGAGGAAAAACCAGTGGAACCGCACCCCCCTCCATCCGCCTTCGTCGCCCGCCTGTCGCACGCCGTCGCCGTCTCGCCCGCCGTCGCATGCCGTCGCCGTTCGCCGCTTGTCCGCGTGTGAGGCCCCGGGTGCGAGCTCGTCGTGTCTCCGTCGCCGCCGTCTCCTCGCCCGAACTGCTGGTCGCCGTCCGCCGAAGCTTCCGTCGCCGCCGACCGTCGGTTCAAGCCCCCGCCGGTTGCTGCTCAAGCTGTCGCCGGTTCTCCTCCGCCGTTCTCCGCTCGTTCGCCGCCGTTCCGCCGCCCCTTTCAAGCCGGTTAGTTGCTGGAAAGAAAACCAGCAAGATCTAGCATCTTCGGAGCTCCTTTTGGTCCCCTATAAGTGCTCATTTGGTCTTGATCCATGTAGGTTTGTCGTCGGCGTCATCGTGCTCTTCGCCGGAGACCCGTCGGAAAGTGATTCTGGTGAGTTTACCTCACTAATCCGCGATTAGCGAGTTAATGATGCCCTAAGTATGTTTATCTTAAGTTGATTGCGATTAGGTGGATAGATTGACTTAATTAGTTATGGATTATATTAAGAGAATTTATTAAAGTAAATGGTGTTTAGTTTAATGGTTAAGTATGTTTATTTTTTAAATAAACCTTGATGTGACTTAAAGGAGTTTATTTATGATTTAAATAAAAGCTTCGAAATTGTTGGATTATTTAATAATATATCTTATTCCGAAATTCATTAAAATATTATTTAAAAAAAAAATCAAAAATTTTATTTTGACCTTAGTTGCTCGAATTTCGTGCCGATCGTTGCTGTGATTGTAGAATTTGAATTTGATGATTAATTGTGGCAAATTGAGTGTGATTGCGATAGATAGGAATTCTTATAAAAATCCGAGAGTTGAAATGGATGGGAGATTGACCGTGATTGACCACCTATTAGAGGTCGTGCCTAATGGGGCCGTGATTAACCACCTATTGGGGGTTGTGCCTAGTAGGGCCGTGATGAACCACTTATGAGAGGTCGTGCCTAGTAGGGCCGTGATGAACCACCTAAGGGAGGTCGTGTCTAATGGGGCCGTGATTGACCACCTATTAGAGGTCGTGCCTAGTGAGGCCGTGATGGACCACCTATGAGAGGTTGTGCCCAGTGAGGCCGAGACGGACCACCTAATTAAAGGTCGTGCTGAGTGGAGCCATGATTGCCATTGGTTGTTAAACCTTCCTATAGGGCTGTAATTGAAAGCGTTGATTGATTTTCTAAAGTGACATGTAATCGGCCAAGTCGATTGATCGCTGAGACGATCCAAGTGGTTGAATTTTCCTGATGATGTGATTGTACTTCCATTGCTGAATTATTAGAATTGCACATGGTTGAATTATATAAACTGTGCTAACCTGCAGATGAGGGCTAAGACAAGGTAAGTCTTCTTGATGTCGTGGCTAAGCTACTTTGGGGTGTATTTACTTTCTAATAGGGGTTTAGGAGGGGTGAACTTGCTGAGACAAAGTCTCATCCCAGTTTGGGGAAAAATATTATAGGACCATAGATGGCGAGACCCCTGGAGATGAGTGGCCTACCGACGGAGATCGACCAGATGATGGAGAGTGCTCCTGACCCTGGGAGTCCTTGGGTCTATCAGTTGATTAGGACCCTCATCTGGGTCCAGGTGAACGTGCATGACAGAGTACCATACATGTTTAGGGCTTGGTTTCGTTCCGGAGCAGATGGCGTTAGGGTTGGCCCTCTAGATAGCATGGATATTCCGCTGGCAGTGTTGAACGCCATACTGGGTGAAGGCGTGGCGGACCTTCCTACTAGTGGAGTGATCAACGCCTCGCCTCCGGCCTCTTGGGTGTCAGATCCTGAGGACGTGGGATCGTCCAATGGGGCTGACCTGTAGTCTTAGGGTGGTTGATTGTCTTTTGGCGGACTGATCATTGTTATGTAGGCTGACCCATTTTTGATGCACATAAACTCTAACCCATTTTTGGTGCATATAGCCTCCGGATCCTGTTGATGTATGTAAGACTTGGATTGTCAATGAAGTATGGAATTATGCTCGTTTGATTTTGAATTAATTCTTCCTGCTGTCATATCCCGTGAGTTTCTGTAAGGGGTTTCTTAAAACGTTCCGCATGCGCATATTAATTTTTAAATATTGGGATCGGCGACACTACCTGGGAATGTCGCGTTTGCATGACCATAGCGGGTTGTTCCACGTGTCTCAGGGTTCGGGGCGTGACAAATGATTAATTATCTTTCTGTCTCATTAAAAAAAAGTTTTAAAATTTATTTTTATTTTTAATGTCATATATTAGTGAGGTCCCGAGCAGCAGACCTGCAAGGTCGCAAGTACCTGGATTCTTAACGGTCAACGATATTGACGCAATGTCTTAACTATTTTTTTTTTTTTTAAATTCCTCTTTTTGTTATCTGAGCTTTAGATCCCATGATTTTCTAAATTGAGATCCCAAGCAAAATCGAAATAAATAATTCAATCAATATAAATTACATCAAGGAGGATCAATTGAAGAGTATACACCAACCGAGAGATACTTGCGTCCTCTACTATGCTGATGCAAGGGGCGCAATTTGCCAACCATTATAAGGGAGATGCGGTTTTTTATTCATAAGCTAATTAGCATGATACATTAGCCAACAATGTCTATTATATAGAAAATCTATTTCTTTCTCTTTTCATTACACTTTTACTTATAATGCTCATTAAGGCTCCATTTAGAGATCACAGAAGGTATTTGTTAAGATGTCGATATATCATTCGACTTTGCTTAATGTGTTCGCTGTCCATATACCCTTTGAAGGAGGAGCTGTGCCTGAGATCTTTACAATGGCCTGATGCTTACGCTGTCGTCACCTTTTCTTGGTAATTTTATTGTCGTTGCCATTGCTTTCATGGGGAGGGTTGTTTTTGCATTTCATTACGTCGACCTTTACGATGTGGTGATCTGATGTCCCTTTCGATGACAGGACCAAATACGACCCCGGAACGAACTTGTATGGGCAATCTGGTGACGCCAGTATGTAGTCCACTCTCGTTCCATATTTGCATGTCCCTTGCACTCCTACAATAGAATAAACAGTTTCAAATTACATGTTCAGACAGTAATCACTTGAAAAAAAAGACTTTGGACTTCAATTTTTATACCACGGATTTTCACATCAGAGGTTGATATCGACAAAGTGATGACAACAATGGATGTACATATTCAACATGATCATCATGCTTCAAATGTTATGAATTTCCGTCCATTCAAGCCAATCATGTGATCTTAGAGAGAAAGGAGCATGGTGCTCGAAAAGCACCTAAGATTAGCCATTTGACAGAGCGAAAAAGAAAAATCGAAACATGGGAAAGCGAACAAGTGAGTTCTTACTTTGTCCTTTGGCAATGACGACCACGGACTCGCATTCTCCGGCAAAGTCCTTAGCATCTGTGTACTGCTTGCTCTTCAGAAACCTCATGACTTCAACCTTTGGGGTCGGTTTTCCCATCTCTTCATAGTACTGTAACAAACACATGTGCAAAATCGCCGTAGCTTAAGCTATTTAGTAATCGAGTTTGACGCGCTAACGAATATCACATCAAACATGACAGAAATGTACATACCTTGACGATGTCAGTCCACCGCTCTTGCGAGTAATCGGTCTCGTCGAGAGAGTTGAGGCCACCAGCCAAGATGTGGGGAGAGTCGCTCGACTGGATGATGGCGCCGACTTGCTTCATCCGCCAGTTCTCGTCGAGATGATCCAGGTGGGTGCACTGGAAGTTCACTTCCCCAACATGGGGCACTTCTATTGTTGCCTTCAGAACATTCCTGTGTAATAAAATATATCGAGTTCACAGCCACTTCGATTCTTGGTCAATTTAATATGTCGATCAATTATATTTCAATCCACCCTTTTCTTCTTTTTCTGAATTTTCGCGCAACGAAAACACATAATCCCTTCACTATCTTAGGCACGGTTTAATTAATCGAACACAAAAGTCTTGGAAATTGACTCCAGACAAGTAATTGAGTGGTGTCTCAAACAAGTTGATTTTATCTGGTCTGTCTCGCTTGAGAGCAAGGTAGTTTTCCTTGAAGATGAGTAGTCCTTGTATAGTCTTCAGGTCAAGCATCTGATTTGGCAAATACATAAAATAAAGCAAAAGCAAAATCCTCCCCACGTTACTGTCCTACCTACATACACCTTACCCTGCCCTCATTTAATGTACGCCATAGATCTTATCCTTTGTTTATCTTCCCAACTCCTTATTTAAATACTAAAGAACAAAAAATATATATGTAATTTAGCAGGTTCCTAAGCATTCTTTTGACTATATCAGCAATCAATACAGAATGATCTTCAACGCTGACTCTCATCAACCCACTAAATGCAACCAGAAATGAAAAAAAAGAGGAATGAAAGAAGTCCAAGACAGTCTTTCATCACACACACTCGCATGAATTTCGAATAGTTATAACCGAAGATATTATTATTATTATTATTATTATTATTATTATTATTATTATTATTATTATTATTATTATTATTTAATTTATATTTTAATTCTGACTGGCATTGCTCACAGCTGGTGCTGGGATCCTTGGAAAGGCCCACCATTGTTGTTGCAGATAGCTTTCCGTAAGTTGTACAAAGGCAAACAGGCTGTGGGAAAAAAGCCTTTGGGAATTCTTGAATTTTTGGTGGTAGGGTTCTCGTGAATAATATTCCAAATTCTTCCCAGATCAGTTCCTGGACAACTCCATTCAGATAATTCCAAATAGAACAGTTCAAAAAAGGGGAGGGAAAAAAAAAAGAAGAAAAAATATAAACCAAGTGACAGCAAGATTTTCATCCACAAATTCTGATGGCTAGGCAAAAGCTTATGTTTTTGCTTTTATTTTTTGGTCATGTGAATTTTTATTACATCCGCCTTACCTTAATTTCAACGAAAATTTCAACTGTCCGAAGTGGATTTGCACCGTTGTAAATGGGTCTGCTAAATTAATCTTTTCACTTGGAAAAATGTAAGAAAAAATTATATAATATATCTAGAGGGAATATTAATTTATGATATATCATCAAACTTCGCTTTCAACGGTGGACGCCTCAATAAATAAATGAAAATATCTTTTAAATTTTGAAATCGCCTAGGAAGACCACTTGGTCAATGAGAAAGAGAGCATATCATCGTCACCATAATTACGAAAATGATAGCAAGAATAACAGGTAAAAAAATGTATGGAAATTGATAAATTAATAAATAAAATAAAATAAAACGAAATGACGGACCTGAAATCGGTGTCGTCGAATATCTTATGGACCTTCCAGTGCTTGATCGGCCACCGGGAGAGGACGGCATTGCCGTACTCCGGCGCCCAGCTCTCGGCGAACGCGTAGCTCATCCCCAGCGCCGCTGCCAGCTCCGACAGCGGCTTCATCTCCCTCTCCTCCTCCACCTTCACGTCCTGCCGCGCCACTATGTCCGCGTCCAGCTCCCGCAGCACCTACACCACCGTCCTCATGCTCCTGTACGCCTGCCACCCCCCGCGGGGGTCGCTGCCGCTACTGCCATTCTCGAGGCTCCCCCTCGCCGTCGCCGGAGCCTTCCCTTTGAAGATTCGACCGATCGACTCTGAGGCCAAGGACAAGGAGTGGGGAGATGGAGAAGGAGAAGTCGTAGGTTTGGCGGCGGCGGCGGACGATTCGCTGAAGCTCAGGTTCCGCCGACTGCAGAGGAGGGAGATTTCGTCGTCTGGCAGGTTGATGGAGACCCGGAGCTTCGATCTGGCGAACTTCTGCTGCTTCGTCAGGTGATCCTGGTCGTTGATCGGGTGCAGGGGAGACTGCTTTAGTATGCCCCTGGCATCCATGTCTTCTGGCTTGATGTTCGGGGAGGTTACGAGAGAACTAACCGCCATCTCCTAAAAGCTGCACAGCAGAAACTATAGAGTTATCCTCAGCTTGACCTCTGGCTCTCTCTTTCTTATCTGAATCATATAAAGAACCTCCACCATCCTTCTCAGCCTCAGTGATCTCGCAATGGGAAAACTCAAATGAATAATCAGCTGAATTCATCACATGAAGACTTTCAGCATTCATACTGGCAGGAGAATCGTAAAATTCGAAAGGAAATACAGACTCAGCCTTGCTTGATGTTTGTGAATTGGAAGATGGTGTGCTCTTCCAAATGACAAAGTATCATAGGACGAGAATGGAAGCAAGCAAAAAAGACAAGTGCTGGCCATAATTTCCGAATGACATTGCGATTTAGAAGTATGCAAGCAGCGAGAAGTGCAATATATAGCATTGAAATGGCATTTAACAAAGCAAAGCAGGCAAGGAGCAAGGCCACCATGTTTATTTCGAGGCCAAAGAGATTAAACATGTTCTCCATCCATAAATTTATATAGACTATGAAGATTGTCTTCTGCCTCTCAAATCTCTACCTTCTCATGGTGATAATCCTTTTCTTGTTCCATTTGCGGCTTTCGCTGGTGCTTCCCCAAATATATCGAAGGAATATTTTCTTGCACTGCCACCCCCAGAGACTCCAGCTTTGAGTACATTATTTGATGCTTGAGAAAAACCAGAGGCTGAGGAAGACAAATTGTTTCTCACGCCTTCTACTTCACAAGGAATTGCAGGAGAATCTGCAGGTGGCTTGCTTTCCCCGTTTGAATTAGAAAAATCCCTAAACACTTCTTCTGCTGATACAAACAGAGGGCAAGGTTCTTCGGTGTAATCTTTGCTCAAAATGTGAGTTGGTACTTTTTGCAACCAACGGAAGACATTGTATTGAAGGGTACAAGCAGATATCGCCAGCAATTTTCCCCTTAAACCCAATTCTAGAGCCCAAAAGCCTGACTGTAATAACTCAAAACCCAAGAACTTGGCTGAACTTATTCTGTCCAGGAAACATTCCTGCCTCGGTACCCCACATCTGAAATAGATATTTTGTCATCACCAGAATTCCTGTATAAAGAAGGAATAACTTTGATGGGATTCGAGATGCTTTAGGTAAAAGGGTACATATGACAAGACCAAGCAGATGAAGGAAACCAAAGAGACTAATTGGTGACAATGATGCATAGAACACTGCTATATACACTATGTTTTCACCGTGTCAAATAAGGAAACTCTGAATAAATCCAAGTGCTCCAAATTCCATAAGTTTGGAGTCATCAGATTGGATATACTTGCTCCGTCTCCTCTCGTAGCTATAGAGCTGCATCACAATCAGGATTGCAAGAGACTGCCAAATATTTTGCAATAGCGAAGCTTCTGAGTTGTAGGCCAAGTAAAACTGTCACCCCTGACAACCACATCTCAAAAGTGGAGAAATTGCTCGAGCTGTATATGAAGATAAACACAGTGATTACATATACTTTTAATGGAAACCAAAGGTGTCTTCTCGTCCTTTCAATGAGTTGTCTTCCTATGATCCAACATAGGAGGAGCAAAATGTAGCCAAACGATATGTGATTGGGTGTCACCAAGTAAACTGTTAGGAGGATTGTCAAAAAATCAATATACGTGCCACACGAGCAATACACAGATAGAAACTTCTGTGCAGTTGCACCAAGAAACAATGCGATCCTTCTCTCCCGAAATTGAAAGGAAATTACATTTTAAAAATGCAAATTATAAATACCTGTTGTATAATTTAGAAAAACAGTAAACAAAATTTTCCTCTATAAACCTCTACAAATGAATCTGGCATTCTGAACAGTGCATAACTAGTCAAAAGTCCGCCACCATATCTAAATAAATAAAGTCCAGCCATTACTCGCATGCTATTAAACCAGTGAATAATCAATTTTCATGCAGAAGCTCCAGGGGGGAATTTAAAGGGTGTGTTCCTGAAACAAAAGGGAGGAGTCTTGAGCATATTCAAGCAGCTATCAACAGAGAGTGAAAATGGCAACACTCCAAGTCATTTACTCAAAAGAAAGCAGCAAGTGACGACTCAAACTCGACAAAAGGGACGGCTTGTTCAAACCGAGCATGCTGGTGGACAAGGGAAAACGAGGCCCAGCTATCGTTTCGGTTCCGTCTTAAATGAAACCAAGCAACGGAGTTCCCAGAGAGAAGTGTTTGACCACGAATATCCCTACCCAGCTCAACGACGACGGCCAGAAGGTGAGCCTGAAGCGAAACGAGCTATGGTTGGCTGCCTCGACGTTGCACCAATTCAGGATCATCGAGATAAAAGTGGATCGAACCCAAAGAAAACTCACCACGTGCTCAAGGGTGTTGGTTGGAGATCACCGGTTTATGTTGGGGATGGCCGGGTAACGCTTTTCCAAGAACGAAGTTCGGCTCCTGGGTCTCGCTTTCTCTCAATCCATCCCTCCGCTCACTCTCGGTTCTCTCTCCGCTTCACCCTTTGCTCACTCTCTCGGATCTCACTCTCTATGTTGTGCTCGCTGTCTCCAGCCTCCCCCGAAGAACTCGAGAACACAATCGCCTCTCTCTCCCGCTCTCCCTCACTATCCACCTTCTCGGTCTCCCCTCTTGAGCGGTCTAGCCTCTCCTTGGTTTTCAGCCGCATCCTTCCAGAAGTAGCCACCCTCGAGCTCCCTCTCTTCTCTGGTTCGCTCTTCTCTCTCTCTCGAGCTCACCTTCTCTCTCACTAGCTCTCTCTCTCTCTCTCTCTCTCTCTCTACCTCGGCCGAACAAACCTAAAAAGACTGGAGAGACTCCCCCTTCCCTTTGCCGCCTTTCTCTCCCATTTATCTCGTTTCTGTCCCTTTCTTCAAGGACGAAACCATTAGACTTCGTACCGCACAACAGTCCTGGGCGAACATCGGGCGCAACCTCGCGTCCTTGCGTCCTTCGGCCAGCGACCCGCTCTCTGTTTTGTCCTGGAGCCAACGTCCAAGCGAGGGAAGGAGGAGGAAGGAGGAAGTGAGGTCAAAGCAACAGTTCGTTGCTCAGAGAATATTCCACGTTGCCATAAACAAATTGAATTTGATTTATATACGCTGTGCAGAACCACAAAAGTCTAGAGGGGGCAAGTAGTTGTTTTATGTACTCTATGTTGATGTCTAGGGGAAAAAAATTAATTATGGGTCATTCACCCCTGCCCTTATTTAAAATAAAGAATTTATAATCTCTATTACATAGAAAGTAAGGAAATTTTGCGTGGAAAAAACACTTTTATGCTTTTTTGTTAGGAAACGAGAAATAAATAAAAGTGTTTATGTTAGAGAACGATTTTTAACAAAAGAAACAGCGTTTGGTAAAAACATTTAGGAAATAAAAAATGAGCAAACACATTTGGCAAATTTTGTTCTTTTTTTGTTTCTTTAAAAAAAAGAGAAGAAAAAAAGAAGAAAAGAGAAGAGAGAAGAAGAAGTGTTTCTTTAAAATCGTTTTGGAACAAGAAGTAAGTTTTTTTTTTTTTTTTTTTTTTTGGTTTTCAATTTTGTTAGGAACAAAAAACAAAAAAAAAACAGTAAAGCAGCCTTGGCCTTTTTTTTTTTTTTTTTGCTGGGAACAAAAAAACAAAAAAAGTGTTCAGAAACAGAAACAATGAGTAAAAACATGCGGGCCCTAATACTATCTTTAGTTTTGAGCCCAAGCTCTTTTTTCTGTCCAAGAAAAAGAAAATGGTAATCATATGTTGTATTCACTAGCAAAGATGTTGATTAATAAGATAAGAACAAAAATCTCTCAAATTAAATAAAAGATGTTGTTTCATCCATACAGGCAAAATCGAAATCTCTAGATTTTCTTTCAAAATATATGCAAATATTTTCTTTGTTCCTTTTGTTGCGCATAGAGAGTGTCTGTTCGTGGTGATTTTTCTTTTTTCTAGTTTCATATTAAAATAGCAATGGACAGGACAATTTTTTTTTTTTTTTCATATCAAGCCTACATAGGAATTTATAAGTAACAAAAATATATTTTTATTTTTATTTATAAGGTGCAGATCAAATAATGAAGTCAAGTTGCATTTGTCATGTCTTAATAAGTCGATCCTTTAATAGTATATTCTCTTGGATCTTCTCTAATTATACATCTTTATACGTATGGCAATCTGTCTTGTTTAGTAAAATATAAGAGCATGATGAAAGAAGAGTACCAAATGTTCATTTCCTTAGGCATCGTACTCTTGAATATAGGGAATCACATGTCCTAGTGGATAAGATTGCCAACACAATCAGGATGTCTACCTAAAGAGAGGAAAACCAGGCCTAGTTTAGTTCTCTAGACTCGGTCGAAATCTGATTCTTGTGCATCCTTGGATGTATCCTTATGGATGAAGCCATGTTCATTGAACAGGTTGGTGAAAACTTATAGTAATGCATAATTGTATAATTATAATCCACAGTCATCAAGAAAAGAACATTTTCTTGTCCAAATAGAGATTTTTCATTTCAGAACGTATAGCAAAAGAAATATGGAGAAGTTAGACTAAGGTTATTTTACAATCTGGTTCACACATAAATCTCTTTCACAGCTCACCTCACCTAATCTCTCAGCTTTTTGTCAATTTCATTTTGGTAATAATCTGTCACTTTTCACTCTTTATTATTTTTGTTTCGTTAGTGCAAGGCCGGCAGAACGGTTTTTCAAGTTCCTCTTGCTGATAGGATCATATTTTTCTACACAAATTGGAAGATTTGAGCGAAAATAAAAAAGAAAAAAAGAAAAGAAAGGAGTCTAGATCTCTGAGATTAGATGCAATCATGCAAAATGAAAGTGGCATATGCTTATTACATTTAATATATTATTTCTACAATTAGGATATATCAGCTCCCTCAGGCAATCCAGAGCCTCTCTATCAATCAAATTCATTCCATTCCAACAAGTGGATTGACCTTATCAGAAGGGGGACCCGCAACTGACTTATTTTAGTCCATACCTCTAGGAATATATATATGTATAAGGTGAGGCAAGTTGTATCGAGTCCACCTATTTTCCCTTTAAATTAGGGAAGCTGCTTTGTCATTGTCCTGGGTGTTTTAATCACGCTAGCCTAGCTACCCTTCTTCAAGGTGATGATAAGAGTTCCTAGAGCTTCTTATATTAAAAGGGCTGTGCTAAATAATCTTGCTGATTTTTATTGGATGCTTAAACAAAGCCACTAGCTTAAAACAATCGCTTGTTTGTAGCTTTGTTTAGTAGGGGTTAAGCAAAAATGATTGGCAGTCTCTAAAACCTGAATTAGCCTAATTAATCTCTACTTAATTAGATGTGACATCCAGATTTTTCAACCCTATCTTCTACCGAACAAATCGGGCATTTCATTGACACGCCTATAGGGTTATTCTCAGAGCCGATCACTCTCGAGATAACTAGACTATCTGGGGAAATTATTAAGGAATTTTAATGCAATAGACTTAAACTCGATCAAGAATCAGCTTCTCGATCGTGTTCATCTTTAGAGGTCATTATGGCATAGTTAAAAATCGATTTGAAATCAAAGATAAACTCGTTCGACAGAGATGTATGGCTAATCGTGAGTGATCCCACTAAATTAGAAAATTCGTCGGCCAGAAGGCTTTAGATTGATTTTCTTATTGTTTTGGTACCCTATGTTCGTATTTGGATCCTCGAGATTTTCATGACAATCAAGAGTCGCCAATGAGTCGAGTGGGTTCATAGTAGCTTGAAAAAATCGACCACGGGTCAATTGCACTTAAAAATATCTGAAGGTTACTCGGTAGCCTAGGTTATGCTAAAAACGCGACAAGTTAGAATTAGGAATTCGAGTCCGATTTCAGAAATTGAAGTTTTTGTCATGTCACAATAAATTCTAGGAGTGTCGACTCAGTCTCAAAAGATTTTTCTGACACCCAACACTTTTTGGGAAAAAGTTGTCGCATAGTCGTTTTTGTGCAATTGAAGCCAGGGATTAAATTGGATGCAAAATTGAGATGCAAGATGGGTGATTGGGTAAGGAAAATTATTAATTTGATAATTGATATATCAATTGAATTTATGGTGGCCAATTGAGAATGATCAAGAGAGAATTGAAAAGCAAATTGAAGCTTTTGCTAAGGAATTCGTAACACCCCATAGGACCTAACTTTTGGACCCCTTAAGCCTTCTGGATGGGGGCATTTTGGGCTGCAAAGAGTTGGTGGAACAAAGCTTTGGTTTTGGTCAAGATTGGGGAACAAAAGAGATATTTGTTGTGAGATATCAAGCCTTAGGGCCCCATCTCTCTTCTCTATCCATTCTCTCTTTCTCTTCAAACCGTGCGTGACTAGCAAGCCCACCGAACATCCACCTTCTCTGCAAGTTCTCCTTCATTCTCCACCGCTCCGTTTCCTCGCACAAGCCAGCAGTGAAGAAGCATCGAAAGCAGAAGCAGCCAGCAACGCCTGTAAGCTGCCAGCGTCTCACCCTCGCTAGTTTCCCTCCCCGCCGTTGCCACCTGTCAATTACTCCATTTACTTTGGTCAACCAAAGAAACCCTCCCCATCGATTGTTGACCAAGCTGCTGCCAGCCGCTGCCACGTTGAGCCAGCGAAGCGACGCCGAACGAAGCAACTTGCAAGCCAGTCGACGCCAGCTCCATCTTTTGCCGAGCTTGCTGCCACTTGGCAGTGTTTGCGCCTGGTTTGGTCAACACCAGCTTCAACCGAAGCTCTTGGGTGACCGCATCAGCCCTTACACGCGCACGGACCAATCGCCAATAACACCACTGAAGAAGGAAGCCTCCACGCGTCTGACTTCCCTTCAGCTTGCGCCTTCAACAAACAAATCCCTGCTTCGCCGAGGCTGTCTCAACCGAATTCCACCGTCTCGGCCAGCTGCTCCCTCTCTGTGGCCTCGGGCGTGTCATCATCCACGAAGCCAGCTCGTGGAATCGAGCAAAGCACAGCCCACCACCCGCAAACGGCCCATCAAATTCTAGTGATTTGGGCCGTGTCTTCAGCCTAGCACTTTCAGCAATTCGGGCCCAACAAGATTCAGTCCAAATGAGGGCCATTTCAAGCCCACAAGAGTCCAACAGCCCAGTCTTTTTTAGGCCCAGTTTCCAGCAATCAATTGAAGTCCAGCCCACAATTTGAAGCTCAAGTGAATTCAATCCATAAATTCAGCAGGCCCAAGCCAACTTGGGTCTAGCCTAGAAGCAAGAACAAATCTCAGTGGGGCTGAGATTTGTTGGGCCAAGGTCAAGGCCCGGTCCAAGCCTGCCGGTGTCGTCAAAAACCCGATTTCGGCTGCCATCGCGGTGATTCAGTCTCCACTCTTACCAAGTGAGTTTTACTCACTAATGCTTTTTTAGTTTGATAATTATGCTTAGGGTTGGTTAGATTTAATTAAGTGCAATTAAGTGGTTAGATTAGGTTAGAACAATTAAATTAGTGATTTAATGATGCATGTTAGGTGGTTATACCTAGTTATTAGCAAGTATAAAGATTCGGTTATTTATTGAATGCATCTCGGGATTTTTTCCGACCCGTTTCGGGCTCCAATCAGGCATTACGGGCTTAAATTGGATTTTTAGTATTTATTAATTATTTTTCCGGAAATTCAACCGGGATGGCCCGTGACCAGAATTTTGTGCTGATTGTCATGGTGCAGCCCATTTATTTAATTGAGCTTCAATTTATATGGAATTGATTTAAATGTGAAATTTGAGGATTTGTTCTAAATTGTTTGTAATTGAATATTTGATTGATAGATGGCCGAGTATGGGTATATAGTGCCAGTTACGTTGATGGGCTATATAGTAGAGAGAATGGTGAGAGCTAATTGAGAATATTATCGGCTGAGCCAATCTGGTACGATATTATTGGACATACGTGGTTCAGTGATTGAAAGTATCACTGGCAAAAACTGCGCCTTAAAGAACGCACGTGAATGACTTATAGACAAACGTGGTTCGGTGATTAAGGAAATATCACTGGTGAAAACGATGCCTTAAAGAACTCATGATGTTGTCTATTGCCGATGTCACCTTGGCGAAAACGGCGCCCTAGAAAAGACACGTGGTTCGATGATCGAGGATATCACCGATGAAAATGGCGCCTTAAAGAACGCACGGTGTCGGTGATCGGTATGTCATTGGCGAAAACGACGCTAAAAAAACACATGTGATTTGGTGAATGAGTACATCATCTGAGAATCATGGTATGAGTGGGAATGACTTAGAGATGGTTCGATTGACATGTAATCGATAAAGTCAACTGATCAACAATTTGATCGGATGTCGTGAATTGTTTGAATATCTGTATTTAACCTTAATTTGCAGGTGGAATCTGAGGCCAAGGTAAGTCCATTGACCTGTGCATGTTTAGGCAACCCTTAGTGTATTGACTTATTAATCGGGTATTATGGGGTAGAATTCGCTGAGACGTGGTCTCATTGGTTATTGAATAACCATTCCTGAGGGGGAGCTAAGGAGGAGGAACCTAAGTATGAGTGCACTGATGTGAAACCTGAGGAGGAGAAAGATTTTTGAAGCAGAAGATGATCCAGAGAGAGATTTTGAGTACAACCCAAATGTGGATTGAGATCCCATCCCTTTTTGTGAACCCTTTCTTAGTATAGATAGGTGTGAGACAAGTATGCTGTGAATTATATTGTAAATATACTATGAGTTGTGTTGTTAATAAAAGTGTGGTTGTGAATTTCAATATGAAAAATATGGTCTGCTTTTCTATCTCATTATTTTATTGTCTGGGGATTTATAACTACTTTCGCATGCGTAATAAAAAGAAAGGGTCAGCCATACTTAGTCTTGGATATCGCACGTTAAAATCGACCTGGTAGAAGGATGGGCGCGTCCCGAGGATCGGGGCGTGACATTAGATGCTTACAATTACATAACATTAGCTAAAATAATTTTTTTTCTGTGTGCTTTTTATTATATCTTATGGGATTTGGTGTCATGAATGGAAGAAGGATATTAAGATATTGAGATAAGGACACCACAAGTATCATAACTTTCGTGCGGTGCTCATCTAAGTGCCATAACATTATTTTTCAATTACTTGAGTGTCATGACTTAAAAAAAAAAAAAAATCTTTACTTGAGTGCCATAACCTTTAATTGATCATTTGAGTGTTGTAACTTTTAAAGAACGTTCAAATCGGATTTCCTTATTAATGAAAAATACAGCGCTTAAGTGATCAATTATGACATTTAAGTGATTGAATAAAAAGTTATGGTATTTAAGTGATCGTTGTACAAAAGTTATGACATTTGTTGTGTCTTTTTTTTTTTTTTTCTAAATCATTTGAAATACAAATCCCACTATGTGCTTATAAGATTAGCATATTTGTTTTGTCTAAGTTTTTTGAGAAAAATATAACGAAATACACCTTATTTCTCATCCCATGACCACTTACCTCTTCTTTTGAAAATAACAAATATCTACACTAATTCTACCATTCAAAAATCACTTTTTCAGTCTGCTCAAACCATTAGGAAGATGCTAAAATTAGTTCACATGGAGGGGCAAATTAATGTTCCCAATGTGGGGTTTTTCTTGGAAGTATGTGAATAATATTTATCAAAACAAAAAGATGTGAGTGGCTATTAGATCAAGAGTAAGATATATTCTGAATCGTGAAGTGAAAGAAGACGGAGATGCAGCAAATGTGGACCCATAAAGTAGTTGGGGAATGGTGGTTGGATATTTTTGGCCAATGTGCTTTGCAACTTTATGGTCCATTCCGCTGTGCCTGTGAATTCTTTCCCGTCGGCTGGCTTCATGGTGGCTGAATTCTTTAGATTCATGGGCCTCGGCAGTACATGACGTCCTTGGTAGAAAGCAATTCTGTCTACCTCTTGCCACTATAAATTGCCATTTTCCGCAAAATTGGCCACTATGGAAAGATGAAAAACATCCCTTTTTGAAATTCCTGCTATCTAGTCTTACCATTTGAGCAGACATCAAAAGCGTCATTGACATTGACCACAAAGGAGGCTATATGCATGCTTTTTGTTCGCATATGTAGTGGTTCTTTTAAAAAATAGAAAGGGAAGATAATGTGTCCCCATAAGAAGGTCCGGCCGAAATTATCTTGTGCTCATCGTCCAATTGGGAAAAAAAAAGGGGTTTTGGTCAAGAAAATTCCCAAAAGAAAAGTAATGTTCTAGCAGAACAGTTCTTTTTCTTGATAGTTTCTTATTGCACCAAAGAGATAAGAAACTATTAATTGAGATCTTATCTTTCTTACACGATAAACGTGCGTTGAAGTTGAAGATAACAATGCCTCCATGGAAAAATGGACAGAACTTAATTACTTTCCAGGTTAGAAAAACACTCTGGTTTTCCTAGCCGGTGGTTGGCTGAAAAAGATAGAACTTTGTCCGTGGTTTTTACTGTGTCTTTATCCAGAGCCGTGTCATTGAGAAAGTCCAGTTCCATGTTTTTACTTACTCCTTGCCCATAAAGAGCGATGCAGCCCTTTACATCTGTGATCCTGCTGTATTCGGAGACTCTGTTCCATTAGTGATTCCAATACCATTAACGGAGGCGAGTCAGAAAAGCAAAGAGTTGCTTGCCAGTTTGCAAGACTGAGGTCCGCAAGGAATTCCTAGAAACCACGAGTATAAACCGATCGGAGATGGGGTTTCCGTATTAGCACCTGGGGTTTCTTGTCACACCCCAAAACCACAAAGGATGGGAATGACATGGCCGTCCTTCTTTACAAAGAACGCAGCCTCAAATACAACCAATAAACTGATATCAACTTATATATATCTCAAACCATATATATCAGATAAACCAACAAATTGGTTGCAACATCAGAGTTTCTATAATCCACCAAAAGAAAAAGAGATATATGTTTAAAACTCAGACGATCCAACTACTAGTAAATATTATTTGCACCACTTCCTTGAACCATACCAAAAACAAAATAGAACTCCCCAAAAGCTCCCACCGACTACGCACTCGCTCTATTCGCCCCTTGCTGAGGAACCTGAAAGATTAAAGGAGGAATGGGATGAGCAACCACAGCTCAGTGAGTAGTACATATCTTCTAAGCAGATCGAACAACCACTATGCATGTATACAAAACAATACCAAATTCCATAATGCCGATTCAATATATAAAATACAAATCGAATCATATAAAAGTTAATTCTCATCATCAAAGCTTTATACTAATATGGAAAACTCATTTAAATTGCCATCAAAAGTCAAGTATCAATGGTCGAATCCATTGAATAACCTCCATCAAAAACACATATCAATGGTCTATCCATTGATCAATCTTTTGCTCAATAACTAACCATAGTCACGACACAACGCCTTGTGACAAGGCGACCAAGATTCTCCCCTTGGCAAGGTCTCCACCTACAAAGCCGGTGGCAAGGCCCAGAAGGATATCCTAAACCTGGTATGCATACCCCAAAAACCCATCACTGGATTCACAGTCATATTGAGCATAAATAACCATTCTCCAATACCAGAAATCCAATCCAAAAATCAATATCTCAAACCAAACAAATAACATTTTGAAACATAGCCCATCATCCATTTCATATCCGTTTATCAAATCATCATAAATCTTTCCATAAATCAGTCGCAAAGCAATTTCATATATGTTTCTCCACAAACCTTGTATAATATGTTTTTCAAAGATTCACAATCAACCAAAGGCTAGCAATTGCTCGATCTGACTTTTATGCAATAAAAATGCTCTTCTCAATTTAATATATATACATATATATACTTCAAGATATGATTTTATAAAACCAAAGAAGATATAGTACGACTCACCTCGTCGTCAACGACCAAACGACGAACGATACTCGTATCGTCGAATTCAAGGTCCTATCAAATAACCGAGAAAATGTTAAAATCTAATAAAACTCTGTATCTACTTCGAAACAACTACATTACGCCTTAACTCTAACAAAAGGACTTCTACGCGCTAACAAATCGCATAACCAAAGCGATTGTTCAAGCCATTTGCAACACAAAATTTAAGTGCAAAACTTGATTGCGCCTTAACTTTCTCTTCCGAACTCCGGTCCGAACGTACTTATATTCAATAGAGAGCCCTTGAAACATATCACAAGAATCTCAACTTGACCGTCCCAAAATTAAGCCGAAAAATGACAAAATACGGGCCCAAAGCTGCTGGACGCGTACTGTTCATTGTGCGCGGGAAACTTTGAAATTTTGTTTCGGACAAACCATAAGCTCAAATCACGATCCGTAAAATCCCACGGCTCCACAACACCCCAAAATTACCATTCTTGCAAAAATACGCGGCTCAACGACTCCAAAATTAGACTTCGCCGCTCAGTTTTCCAAAAATTTCGAATTTAAATCCTAAATCCAAAAATTACTTCAATCGGACAAACAAGGGCTTGATCTCTTACCGGGTGCTGTGTTATGGAGTCGAGTCGGCTTAGTGAGGCATCCGAGACGTGCACGTGCCAAGATTCCTTTCCTTTCTTCCCCCTTTTCTCTTCTTCTTCTTCTTTTCTTTCTTTTCTTTTTGGTAGAGGACCCCTCAGCTTCTATTTAGCCGAGCCCTCTCCCCTCTCCTTTTTGTTTTACTAACTTTTCAGTTTCTTTTTCAGTTTCTTCTTTTGGGGCCCACTAACATAATATTACATTATTGCATAATATTACATTTCTCATTTCGAGTTATCCATATAAAGCAAGCAGACTAGCCACGTTGGAAAGAGAACTTATCTTCTCTGGAGCTTATAGATTTGCTAGTTCCTCGTACGTAGTCAGATAGAGAACAAAGGAGCATTTTTGTAAGGCGAGCAAGCATGGCGATTAACGAGGACATTGAAAATCAAGAAACCGGGGACAGAGAAGGAGTAAGAGAGTGGCTCCTTGTGCCGCTAGAGAAGGACCGAGCTGGCAAAGATGAAGGAACCAATGAGGGTTGTCCGTGGATGGTCTATTTCACCACATTCGTTGCGGTTTGCGGTTCCTATGAATTGGGGACCTGCGTAAGTAGGAAATGCAATTTCTTTTTGAAAAGTCCAGGTCCAGTAGTAATGGTTAAAATGAAAAGGATGTGATTAATTGAATCTAATGAGAAATTGTTTCATTGGATTTTCAGGCAGGTTATTCATCACCAACTCAGGATGCTATAGTGGAGGAACTTAGTCTCTCTACAGCTGAGGTATGTCGAGTTTACCTGCGAGTGTTGAGAAGCACATGTCGTGTTGTCTTTGTTCGTTGCTTCGATTCAATATCGGACTTGTCACTGAAGGCACCCATATACAAGAAAATCAAAGTAATGATCTGCTCATATTCCGGGTCCATAATATGGACGAGTTATATGATCAAAAACTTTATAAACAAGACTCTCTCAAAAATAAGGATGTTGGCTTTGAGGTAGAGATACTTCTTTCTCTAGACATCTTATTCTTTCTGCATTGTAACGAGTGAAATGTATACCGAATTTTCGCATCGAGTTCCATTGTTGGACACCTCAGGACAAGAAAACCAAAAATGGGGAGATTTAGATTGGGTATTGTCAGCTGAAAATTGCGACTGCATATCATTCAGGTTTCTGATCAAAGTGATAGGTTTGTTCAGAATAGCTTTCCACTGAGATTCTCGGACATTTGGTGACTTATAGCATTGTTAGCTAGATGGAAACTGAAGTTCTTTCTCTCACTGAACTCAAGCTGATTTGCAGTTACTCTTTATGTGTCTTACCACAGTATTCAGTCTTTGGATCCATACTGACATTCGGTGCAATGGTTGGTGCAATTACCGGAGGACCAATCGCTGATTTTGTCGGCCGTAAATGGGTAAGCAGCAAATGAGTGCGTCGTTCACAATGTAAAACAGAACAGTGTTGTTCAAGACTCTTTGAGAGTTTTAGCTTTGGGATTTAGTCATATCATGGAAGGAGGACGTGACAACATAAACATTTGCCTCAAAATGCAGACAATGAGAATAGCGAGCGCTCTTTGTGTAGCAGGATGGCTTGCTATTTACTTTGCTGAGGTGTGTCCATATCCTATTTACAAGCCTTATCATAGGTGAAGGTCGATTAGTTGCATAAGAACTTCAAGTCTCATCAACTCTCTGTTCTGTTTAATTTTGAGTGAATTAGGGAGCACTTGCTCTGGATATTGGAAGATTGGCCACAGGATGTGGAATGGGAGTCTTTTCCTATGTGGTAATTCCTCACTTCGTACCACACACATTTGATGTAGCAAGTTGTTCTACGACAACATGCTGGACTCGATTCACAGTGACAGCATGAAGCTCTCTCTTCGGTTTAGATTGGTTAATCTTTTTCTAATTTATGTCCAGGTACCGACATTTATATCTGAAATTACACCCAAAAATCTCCGTGGAGCTTTGACTGCTGTCAATCAGGCAAAGATTTTGTATGAACATTCTCGGTTAAAATTGCAAGCGTGGAGCTATTGGCAAAAGGCCTTAGCTTGTAGTAAATTTTGCCCTTTTGCAAGTGCAAGATGGTGTATATATGTACATCCTACAGAACCTACTAGGCCTAACACGTTCTCTTCTCTCCATAGCTTATGATTGTTTCTGGAGTGTCCGTTTCCTTCATAATGGGGACAGTATTAGCTTGGAGGGTTTTGGCATTAATTGGTAAAACAGAAAAAGTAGCATAATTCAAGTTTAGTGCCAATGTTGCATAGAAAAGTCCAAGTCTGAAACCACCTTGAACATCTGCGGTTTATGCAGGTCTAATCCCCTGTGCAGTCCTACTGTTCGGCCTGTTTTTCATTCCAGAGTCTCCTAGATGGCTGGTAACAAATCAAGATGAACACCAGACTCTTCTTATCTGAATTGTTGGAAGAGAGGGATTTGTAGTGTTGGAATGAATTTTAGGATTCTGCCAAATGCAGGGGAAAATGGGCCACGAAAAGGAGTTTGAAGCAGCGCTGCAGAAACTCCATGGAAAGGATGCGGACATTTCTGAAGAGGCTGCTGAAATACAAGTAAAAGGCTTTAAGTCTATACTCGTTTCATCTTAGTGCCTCAACTTTATAAGTACGAATAGCAGGAATACATTGAAACTCTTCAACTTCTCCTGAAAGCCAGCATTTTCGATTTATTTGAGAGAAGATATCTAAGCTCTGTCATCATAATCTTCTCTCTGTATTTACTGCTATGTATCAAATAAAGTCCCTCCTTCGTTGCTTTCGTGGAATGCCCTGTGGATCGGGAGTATGCAGTAGTTGTACTTTTGGTGATATTTCCCATTGTTGTTCTTTTTGCTGACAAATTTGTTGAATTTTGGCCAGATTGGTGTTGGATTGATGGTCGTCCAGCAGTTTGGTGGGATAAATGTTGTCTGTTTCTATACAAGCAATATTTTTGAGGAAGCAGGTATGAAGTTCATAGCAAGAAGCTCTTGGGCACCACAATAATGAAACTATGCATTGCATTTTATGATTCCAGAACGGATAACCAAATAAAAAGCAAAGCAAGGGTTCCAATTTATAAAATCCAGTTAATATTCGAATGCTTTTGGTCTACTTAATTATCACTGAATGAGCTGTTCACATAATATAGTGTTGAATCTCACAAGCAAGGTATTAGTCTCGCCTCTATAATCGCATTTGTACAATCTCCTGAGGTTTCTGCTCCAGCGTTGGAACCATAACTTATGCAATCCTCCAGGTCTGTAATTCTCGCCCTTTCCTCTTTGCTGGGGATCTAGTTTTATACACGTCACGCTTAAAGAGTAAATTTTTGCAGGTTATTGTCACGACTATTGGTGCTGCACTGGTCGATAGAGCTGGAAGAAAGCCCCTTCTCTTGGTAAAATAGATGAAAGTCGCTGAGAAATCATGTCTATAGTAACAAAGCTTTTCTGGTTCTGCCCCTTTCGCGAGTTCTGCAACTTGAACCATAACCTTCTTTCTCTCTCTCTCTCTCTCAATTGCAGATCTCGGGGACAGGATTGGTCCTGGGATGCATGGTAACTGCCCTTTCATTCTTTCTAAAGGTAAATACTATCAGTCCTGGTGTCTTCCTTCTGCTTTGCAATGCTTGTCAACCAGTAATTTTTTGAGGATCTTCCAAGCCAGGTTCATGATCTGGCAGCTGATGCTGTCCCGATACTTGCAGTCACCGGCATTCTGGTAATAGTCTCACCTGCCTAGATCTCCTTCTGGCTCTATCCGGTTGGCCGCCACAACAACTCCCCACTATAAATTTTTTGTTCTGTTTTTTCCCAATGCTCAGCTAAACATAGCAGCATTTTCCGCTAGAATGGGCGCGGTTCCTTGGGTTGTGATGTCCAAGGTAATCCTAAACATCCCCTGAAGTTTCATGCTTATCAAATTAAAGGGTCGTTTCCATAACCGGGGTTGTTACGAGTATTTCAAAAAATTTTGCCAATCATGTAATGTGTTCTTGGTGTTCAGATTTTCCTCATTAATATCAAAGGAGCAGCTGGAGGGTTTGCAACACTAGTAAACTGGTTCGGTGCTTGGGCAGTTTCCTACACTTTCAACTACTTGATGAGCTGGAGCTCCTATGGTACGACTCTGCTGAAAACGCTCTTTGAACTGTTGCTCTGGCAGGAGCTCGATAAACATTTGTCACGTTGGAACATGAGTTGTTGCGCGAATTCAACCAAACTACAGACTTGAGACCTAGCTTTTCCCAAAAACTTCAATCCTATTTGGAGCTGGAGGTGTCTGTCACTCTGTTATTCACGGTCTCGAATGCATATTCAGTCCATTTATTTCAATCAATGTGTTACAGCAACTTCTACCTAGATTCGAATATCACGAAAATTGAGTTGACGTGTCATTTAGAAAAGAAAATAAGTGAAGTGGGTCTTTCTGCAGAATGATTAATAGATGGGGTAGTAAATATTAAAGCATTCTTCCCATGAGAAAAATGTCAGAATATGCTTCCGCAAAACTTGTCGAAAGCAAATAACTCTGCCGTCTTGCTTCACAGGTACCTTCCTTCTTTATGCGGTGATTAACGCCGCAGGGATGGTGTTCATGATCTTGGTGGTCCTTGAAACAAAAGGGAGGAGTCTTGAGCAGATTCAAGCAGCTATCAACAGAGAATGAAAATGGCATCACTCTTCCTTGTAGTCCCATTTGAGCTCACATGACACGTGCAATACCACACATTCGGAGATGGAAAATGATTATGAAGCAGGTAACAGCATCTTTTGTTCGATAAAATGACGTTATTGTTGAGATCTATCAGTTCATTCGGTTTTATTGCGGGAAAGAGATGGGGTTATTTTACAGGAGAGTAAGTGATTGATTTACAAGAATAATACTTTCAATTGCTCGTGAAAAAGCATGTATTGCTTTATTTTAATGAATGCGATTATTGCACCTATAGTCTTCGTGCATGTTGGGTAATGACGAAGCAAGTGACTTTCAAATCAAGGCTCGCATCCATCTATTGCTGGTTGAGAAATTATTGTATGGCCTTTATTCTTTTCTCGAAATGTGCAACAATAGTCTTCAGTGCCATTATTAATCTTTTCAGTTACAAATTTCATTTTTGTCAAAAAAGAAAAATCCAACTATGGCACCCCTCGAACGGCCCTCCGATCCGCTCGGGTTGCCACAGTCCACTTACCTTTCACCTGACCTGATAATATATCACTCTAATACCATGGAATTATAATAGGTCCATAAGTCCTGGGGGTTTATATCATTTAGATCGGTCATTGCGTAGTTATAAATATATAGCGGAAGCGATATCATCTCTCCCTATCTCAAAAAGTTTTGAAATAATACACACCCACTATATAGTTTTATAAGATAAAGCCGAGCACTTTTATTTACATAAGCTTGATAGACATCATAAGTCGGTATACCAAAATTTCCCATGGTTTTCTATACCCGGCTACATACTCAAAAGATAACTCGACCTTTAGATGGCTTTCCTTTCCATTCAGTCCTATACAAAAGTCTATCAGGTAGCGTTGGCAGTCCAAAAAGTTTCAGCTACTACCTGTCACACACGATCACACCCAACCCAGTCCATCGGCTGGCGGCGGCAGCAACATCCCTAGCATGATCCCATCATGACGAACGTGCACCGACAGAAACTCCTAAACCACGGGGCCATTAGGTAAACCGACGTCATACATGACTAGAACCCGTACTCGGATGAAAACCAATCCTCGAATCCCTACATGAGTGTGCTCTGAACACATGCACTCAACGTCGACTGGGACACCGTAAAAAGTACCGCGTGTGACAGGCAGTAGAGGCATCTTTTAATCTGAAATGTTAGTCCCAACACGGGGTGAGTACAACCACTCAACAGTAAAAGATTCATCAAACTATATCAAGCATTACCATCAATATCCAAATTCATGCAAGATAGACAAAAACAAGTAGTTAAAGAATAAGCATGCATCAAAATCATGAAATTCTTCAACGCAATGGCAAATGCAGTTTCAATGGATCAAAATGCATCATGTCTAGTTACACAAGTCTCGATCATAGGGCCAAACTGTAATGACATGTCCCATTCCATGCCATACAACTTAGTTCTATAACCAGACCAACACACATATAGTAGAATCATTCATTTTATCATTCAAAAGGTTTCATCCCCCAGAGGACCAATGTTTGCATCCCTCCAGGCATTCGCATCCACCTTGGCATCACGAAAACCTCCGGCATTCAGCCACTTAGGGCCACCGGGCATCTAGAGCATATCACGGCTCTAGGCATCTCGTACTCCACTTGGCATCACGAGGAAAACCCTCTAAGGCTCACCATGAGAATGGTTACCCCGGCCCTCCGGATTTACGTACCGACTAACATACAACCGGGCATCCCGAAGCTCCCGACGAAAGACCTCCAGCATTCAGCCACTTAGGGCCACCAAGCATCCACAAGGCATCGACTCATTCGATCCTTTGGGCATCCTGACTCCTTGGGCATCGTTGACCCAGGGGTCCAATGGCAACAATTAACATTTTAATTTCCAAAAATACTTTCAAATGCAAGGACAAGATGTCTCAAGAATCCCTCATCAAATCTCAAGATTGCATAATATCTTAATGTTAGTATCATCATGTCAAATAGCAATTTAAAATGCATTCACCTTTGGGACAAATTGAACAAAATCGGAACAAAGCGGCTCAAACATCACAATGCGCAGTTTTAGTAATAATTTCGGAGTAACCCCTAAATGAACTTAGAAAATTCTGAAATTTTGATATGTTATAGATGAGACCAAAATGAAGAAATTTAGTGAAGGACACTAAGTCAAATTCGTTGTGTATAAAGATTAATAGTTTTTTGTTTCCTTCAAAATTCTACTGTAACTTTTAGATTCGGTACCTACAGAAGAAAATTCATTTTACCAACTAAATCTTGTCCGTTTGTTCTCAAATTTTGATATGTTATTTCTAAGAATGTTTCCTAAAAATTTCATTGTGGGTTAAAAGTCCAATTCTATCTATAAAATTACAGAAAATTCACGGAATCATCACAGGTCAAGCTATTCTCTACGAAACAGTTCACTGTTTTCAATAGGTTCACTTCTACCTTCATAATTTACATTCCTATGGCTATAGCTAGATGTCCAACTCCATCTAATTGGTGTAATCTTTAAATAAAATGGTTCCTTTCCTTATTTTCATCATTATAAATCAAAGCGACGCCAATAACAAGACTTTCTATCCATATTCCTCTAAAACAAAATCTTCGTATATGGTTTTCTTCATTTCTAGCTCAGTCCAACCATTTGTTTCTCTACCAATCTCCTTTTCAACACTTCAAGTCTCTTCCATAGCATCTAAGAACACTTTTGGCGAGTTCTTATTGACAGAGAAACCTTCCACGGCTCGGCTCAAAACATATATTCATCACTAAGCTCACTCACCGCAACATATACCACATCTTTCCACTCGGCAACCACTTCCTCACCTTACTCGATCGACACAGCCATCTCACACTCAATTTTGGAACATGCAAGACCCCAATACTACATGTAATGACCGGTAGCTTCAATCTATTACTCGTTTAGTGCAATCTAACACAAAACAGCAACATCACATTCAATCCTCCACATTTCAGCATTAAATCTTCATCTTTATCATCCAAAAACTCAACATGCAGCTTCCTATTCTGCATTTTCTCACATCTACCAGCATTTCACCAGAAAATTGCAGCATGCAACACATAGATCAATGAACTTTCACTTGCCTCAACTTCTAGCTTGATTGGCAAACAAAACAGAAACTTGGGACTTCAAACGCAGCTTAATCGGCGACGGGGATCGGTGGCGTCGATGGCGGCAGCTTAGACACGGTGGAAGGCGATCCTCCTCTTCCTCCCTCACAGCTCACACTCGTGACCCGCTCTCTCACTCAAACTCTCTTTCTCTCTCGCTCGGACTGCTCGCTTGAACTCTCGGTTTCTCTCTCTCTCTCTCTCTCTCTCCTTAGTTCCGAATTCCTTTTTTTTCTTTCATTAGTTAACTAATTAAATTTTGCATGCAAGTGACAAATGACTTCAAGGAAAGGACAAGTGGAGGGTGGTGTGGCCTCCTCTATCCGGTTCCCCTCCCCCCCCCCCTTTTATTTTGGTCGACAACCTTGGAGGCTTCTTGGGCCTGCTTGGGCCCGAAAATTTGTGGCCAAAGGTCCAAATTAAATGGCCCATATTCTAAAAAAAATAAGCCCATAATTTCTGCACAATTATAAGGCATTCTGGATTCCATAAAAATCAATTAATATTCCCATAATCGATTTGCTTCATGTACGAGTACATGATTGAAACCCTTGCATGGAGAAAGAAATTGGCAAGGCTGCATGGGGTTGCGACAATGTACATAGGAGGTTTGGTCCAAGAGATAAAATAATGTGGTCGTTGGTGCAATTGTCCATATAGCCATTCAAAGACGAAATTTCTTTTTCTTCAAAAGTAATATTTCGGGTCATCGAGTGGCGATGAAACTAGGCCAAAAGTGGTACCGATGATACTCCTGTCGATTACTCACAGCCGTCGCATAATTGAGGGTCGTCGAGATTCTCGGATGCCACAATTCTCCCCTCCTTAGAGAATTTCGTCCTCGAAATTGGACGTTACTTATGTCTCATTAAACAAAAGAGGGTACTTTTCCTTCATTTCTTTTTCACTTTCCCATGTAGCCTCTTCCATATCATGATGTCGCCACAATACCTTAACCAAAGGAATTTTCTTCGTCTGAAGAACTTGTTCTTTTCGATCTAATACCCATATTGGCTCTTCAATGTACCTCACTTTCTCATCCACTTTGATGGCATCATGATCGAGTATGTGACCAGGATCTGGCTGATACCTCCTTAGCATCGACACATGGAACACATCATGTAAATTTTCCAATTTAGGAGGCAGCGCCAAATGATAAGCTACATCTCCTATTCTTTCGAGCATCTCAAAGAGTCCAACGAATCTTGGACTTAACTTTCATTTTATTCCAAATCGTGATATCCCTTTCATCGGAGATACTTTAAGGAATACATGGTCTCCCACATTAAATTCCAAAGGCCTTCTATGTCTATCCGCATAGCCTTTTTGTCGGCTTTGAGCTGTCTTAAGTCTTTTCCTTATGATTTCGACAACTTCTATAGTAATCTGCATCAACTCAGGTCCCGCCAATTTCCTTTCACCTACTTCATTCCAACAGACATAAGTCCTACATCTTCTCCCATACAACACTTTATAGGGAGCCATGCCTATACTTTTTTGGAAACTATTCTTATAGGCAAATTCTACCAACTGTAACTTTTCATCCCAACTTCCTTTAAAATCAATGACACAAGCTTTTAACATATCCTCTAATGTCTGAATCACTCTTTTTGTTTGTCCGTCTATCTAAGGATGAAAAGCAGTACTAAATTGGAGCTTAGTCCCTAAGGCAATGTCATGACCCGAACTCCGGGCACATGCACATCTCTCAATGGTCGATAAAAGTTTGCAACATCCCAAGAACTATTACCGACCCATTTATTATTTTACGCATGCGGAAACATAAGACAATCTCCATACAACAAAGCAGTGTGATAGAAATGTAGGATAATATTTTTCTTTCAAGCCACACCTGCAATACCAAAGTACTTATGTGTATATATATTAGTTTAACACCCCTAAGATCCGATACAAAAAGGTGAAGCTGTTCGGTTACCCACAAGCTAAGCTTCTATTTACAAGATTGGGGTTCACTACTATACTACCATAATTCTCGATCTCTCTAGGGTGAGCCGTCACCCTGCATTCAGCCTCGACGGAAGAACCGTCATCACTTGGAAGGAGATAGCGAGAGTCCTACTCTTCCTTCCCTGCAACCGATTGTACATGACCTAGCCTTCCTCCATTTAGAGACCTGAAAAATTTTAACCCACTAAAGGGTGAGATCACATCTTAGTAAGTTAATTCCCTAAATCTCGAGTAGGAGAAGGGTACACTCTACATGCAATTTAGTCGCGTTTCTAATAACTCTTTTAATACTAGCATGTTCCTGTATATTAGTGTCAATCAAAACATACTTAACAATATTGAGACCACATATCATGTAAATACTTTAACATGTATATATGTAAGGACAAAAATACCAACATAAGTACATGAGCTCCCAATTACCATACTAAACCATTATGGCGTGTCCCATTCCACACCACACAGTTCTGTTTTTTAATTAGGTCCCTCACTTTCACCCATTCATGTGTCACAAATGATGCCAATGCACAGATAACAGTCTTCCGGCATAACCGGGCAATTTCTCGCACCGTCGAGCATGGTAATGTCTACATCTAGACGGCATTCCGTATAAGAGCATCGGCCCAACCTCCACTACGACTAGCATCCGTTGTCGTGGGGCATTCTTGAAGGAGCATCGTCCGGCCCAAAGGCTCATGACGGAATCTCATGTCATGTATGTATTCACTCATCATCATAATTCAATGATCAATTGCATATTTCATTCAAAATCTCATGTCATGAATGCATTCACTCATCATCATAATTCAATGATCAATTGCATATTTCATTCATAACCTCAATTAAGCAAATCTCCAGTAAGAAACATCTCAAAACAGTTATAAACTTCTACTAATCAAAATTGGCAAAAACTGTCCAATTGCGTACTTTCGGGTTCAAGACTAGAAATCAATTCATATGAGTTTGAAAAATTCTCAAACTTGAACAAGTGCTAAAGGACATGTAAACGAACATTTTTCATGCAGACACCGAGGCCCAGATCCCTCTGGATTCAGCCCAGCAATTCACTCAATCCAACACTAAAATCGGGTCAGTTTCCAGTGGTTCTATTTTCTGAAATCAACTTGGTTCGAGGTCCAAAACAGGTCTATTTGGTCTGAAATTCAAGTATGTTCAACTAGAAGATGTAAAAAACAACTTTTGTGAAGAACTCATTTTAAAAATCAAACCTGAAGGGTTAGTAACAACCCATAAAATCCTTATAGGTCGCAAATTCCAATACTGTTCGAGTTTCTGTTTAAAGATATCGAAGCGAAAATTATTTTCATTTAAATCCCCAAAAATCATGATAAAAATATATGGTATACTTTAAGATGTGTAAAACGTTTTTTTAGAAGGAAATTTCTTCAAAATTGCGATACATATGAATCTACAAAAATAATAAATCATACATGTCCCGAAGACAGTTTGAAAGAACATCCCTTGTTCTTGGCCGAATCATCCTCTACAGCTCTTATCTTGCTATTGTAACTAAACTAAACCTTTCTATAGACAATCTAACATTTCTAAACTAATATTAACTATCTCTAATCTCACCTAAACCTTTCTCAACTAATTTCAATCCCTAAATAGAGGTACACAACCCCTATTCCAGATTTAGGAAAACAACTCACCTATGCGAGAACCACACACTTCCTGTGCCGGCGGCACGACGGTGATGAAATCACAAGGCTCGCAACTCGAACGGTGACGGTTTGTTGAAGTTGAGCTAAAAGCCAAGGGCGCTTGGCTTGAGCAGATGGCGTGCAACGGTGAGGATGATGGTGAGCCGAGTGGATGATGAAGCTATTGAAAATGAAAGCAAATAAATGGAGGTGAAAGAAGGATGGGGGTGCTATGGTAGAAATGGAGAATGCGTGAGGGGGGAGAAAAAGAAAAGAAGAGGGGAGGTGATGTCGTCGAGAGGAGAAAAGGGGGGAAGAAGAGAGAGAAAGAATAAAGTAATAAAGGGGAAGTTGTGGGGAAATTGCAGCAGAAGAAGTTGGCATACGTGAGGGGTGAAAGGAGTCGATGTGCTGTGAAATCCAGCGGACTTCCACATGCAGGTAAAGAATGGGAAAAGAGGGAGGAAAATGCTTGGAAGCTCCCATTGAAATTTCCACCAGCTTTTGAGGCTATTTTTCCATGGAATTTTGCTCACCCATTACCATCATATGTCCCACAACTTTTCCCAAAGTTATCTCCACCAAATGAGATGAAAAAGGGGTTGGAATCCATTGTAAAGCTGCTGAATCCGAATTTGAAGTTAGTTCTCATGAATTTTTCCATGGAGATTGAGTTCCTATCACTTTCAAGTGGCCCCCCTACTCCATGCACCCTTATCTCCGCACAAATGGCATGCAAATGTTGATGAAATCCTACTTGATGGCACCCATCCGAATTCTGCAGCTTATACCCATAACTTTTCCTTTTCCATTTTATCATTTTCACACTCTAAATAATAAGGATAAATCCTCATTTAAACTTCTATAACTCTTTCTCCAATTGTTTCATAATAAATGCCCAAAACCTATTTTAAAAGTGGCATTTCCTTTTTTTTTTCTTTTAATTTGCCACATTTGTATTTTTCAGGAACAATTCCCTGTCTTCCATAAACTTTGAAAAAATGCAACAATATTTCCCGAGATTAATTGTGACATGAGAAAGTTCTCAATTTCTGAAATTAGAATGAATTATGCGGTTAAATTCAATCAAACGTGGTTTCAGCGTGACCTAAACCATTGGGTAGTTTTTGGGAATTTTTGGTGCAATGGGCTCATAGTCGATTATTATCAAGCCACAATGTACATCTTCGACTCATTGGCGACTCTCGATTGTCGTGAAAATCTCTAGGTTTCAATTACAAACATAGGGTACCAAATCGATGAGAATGATGGAATCACCCATGCTTAATTATATATCTCTATCGAATCAGCCTATTTCTGGTCTCTGATAGATTTTCGACTGTTTTGCAATGACCCTTGTAGACTAACATGGTCAAGCAGTTGATTCCTGATCGAATTCTCAAGCCTATTGCACTAAAATCTCTTAGTGACTTTCCCAACTAGTCTAGTTATTTCATGAATGATCAACTCAGAGAATAGCACAATAGACACGTCGATAAAAAGCTTGATTTATTCCATTGAGAACAGAAGTGGAAAATCAAACTATCACAGGCAGTCTGAAGACTTCACCAAAAGTTTGAAGTAAATCTTGGGTCTCGGTCATAAGTGATAGTCACTGGAACACCATGTAAGCGTACTACCTGGCTTACATATATCTTAGCATATTTATCCATTGGATAGTCTATGCGGACTGCCAGGAAATGGGCGGACTTAGTCAAACGATCGACTATCACCCAGATAGAATCGTGACCACTTGATGTCCTTGGTAACCTTTGCATAAAATCCATCGTCACATGCTTCCATTTCCACTCTAGGATATCCAATGGTCTCAACAGTCCTATGAGATTGCGATGTTCTGCTTTCACTTGCTGACATGTTAAGCATTGGGAAACATGCTTGGTTATATCTGCCTTCATGCCATTCCACCAATATTGTTGGCGTAAATTCCTGTACATCTTTGTACTACTTGGATGAATACTATAGTTACTCCTATGTGCTTATGATAGGATTTCTCTCTTCACTTCTTCACTGTTGGGAACATAGTCATCCTTGACATCTTACCACTCCATCTTTAGAGACTTGAAATTTTGGGGTAGAAGAACACCACAAGTCATAATGCTCGCACGACGACACTTAGCCATAACTTCAAAACAGTGACTTAAGTCACTTTTTTTTTCGAGTGGGACACTTAAGTCCACCTCCGACACTACGGAATCTTACGTGGCAATATTTTATTATTATTTTTTTGCTTCACGTGCGCTGAGAACTCCAAATCGCATAAAAATTAAAAAAAAAAATTAAAAAAATTTTAAAAAAAGTAAAATTTAAAAATTTTAATTTTAAAAAATTAAAAAAAAAATAAGAAAATTTTAAAAATTTTAATTTTAAAAAATTTTAAAAAATTTTTTATAAAAAAGAAAATTTTAAAAAATTTAAAAAAAAATTTAGAAAAAATTAAAAAAAAAATAAAAAATTTAAAAAAATTTAAAAAATTAAAAAAAAAATTTAGAAAATTTAAAAATTTTAAAAATTTAAAAAAATTTAAAAAATTTAAAAAATTTAAAAAAGTTTAAAAAATTTAAAAAATTTAAAAAAATTTAAAAAATTTTAAAAAATTTTAAAAAATTTAAAAAATTTAAAAAAATTTAAAAAATTTAAAAATTTTAAAAAATTTTAAAAATTTAAAAAATTTAAAAAATTTAAAAAATTTAAAAAATTTAAAAAATTTAAAAATTTTAAAAAATTTTAAAAAATTTTAAAAAATAAGAAAATTTTAAAAAATTTTAATTTTAAAAATTTTTAAAAAAAATTATAAAATAAGAAAATTTAAAAATTTTAATTTTAAAAAATTAAAAAAATTATAAAATAAGAAAATTTAAAAATTTTAATTTTAAAAAATTTTAAAAATTAAAAAAAAAAAAGAAAATTTAAAAAATTTAAAAATTTAAAAAAAGGGGGTGGGGGAGGCGGCGGCGGCTGGATTTAGAGGTGAGGAGTGCGGCGGCGGCAAGGGAGCCGCCGTTCGGCCTCCCACCCCCCTTTTTTATAATTTTTTTTCTAATTTTAATTTTTTTTTTTAATTTTTCTTTATTTTTAAAAATTTTTTAAATTTTCTTAATTTAAAAAAAAATTTAAAATTTTCTTAATTTTTTTTAAAATTTTTTAAAATTTTCTTAATTTTTAAAATTTTTAAAAATTTTTAAAATTTTCTTAATTTTTAAAATTTTTTAAAATTTTCTTAACCTTTAAAATTTTTTAAAATTTTAAAATTTTCTTAATTTTTAAAATTTTTTAAAATTTTTAAAATTTTCTTAATTTTTTAAATTTTTTTAAATTTTCTTATTTTTAAAATTTTTAAATTTTTCTTAATTTTTAAAATTTTTAAAATTTTCTTAATTTTTTAAATTTTTTGAATATTTTAAATCTAATTTAATTAATTTATATCTTATTATTTACACGTAGACGCGAAACGGCGTCGTTTTTGCATTTTCTCCGTCCACGTGCAAAACGACGCCGTTTGGACCTCGCTTCGGGAAAGTCGCCACGTCAGCCATTTGGCGGATTTTCGCCGAGTGGCACTTAAGTGTCCCATTTTACTCCGATGATGGCACTTAAGTGTACCATTTTAAAGTTATAAGACTTAAGTGTCGTCTTAGAGTTATGGCTTATTTCAGGGTGTCCCGCACTCGAAATTTTGGTCATTTTCCTAAAGACACAGCATTTCGTACTTTCATTATTTCCAGGTCAGATCCTTGTAAAATCTTAATTTTCTAGATAATTTCCGGTTCAATCCTCAATGCAGTAAGCATGCCGGTAAGGCGATCTACTTCCAATTTAAACTTTGAGTTTGCTACTGACTTTAACAGATTCCATTTTGTGATTCTCATACTGGCCATATCCATAACTGACTTACGACTAAGAGCATCTGCCACCTTATTCGCCTTTCCAGGATGGTACCATATTTCACAATCATAATTGTTGACATCTAAATTTTGGTAACCTATTTAATCATTGATCAAATCAAAAAATAGAGATCAAACGCGACCCCTAAGTAAAAATATAAGTTAATTGCATGGATGTTAGGAGCATTATCATAACAATGAGTCCATGTAAAGTTGCATTGCATGGATCTCATGCAAAATTCGGAAGTGGACATTCAATATTGTGGACAAGGAGCCCACTCATGTATGAACTTTAAAAATTGGCTTAGGCACAAAAAAAAATAAAAATCCAAAGGGCTGACCAATGTTACTGCAGAGGAAGATAACGAAGAAAAATGAAATTTGGAGATACTAAATTCTCTTCACACATATCTATAGCAGTATATTTGGTTTGTCTTGAATAGATTTGAAGCAAAGAGGGCAATTAAATAATTCGGTAAAGTGCAGAGGTGTGGGAATCGTGAAATAAGATAATAACAAATTATGCTTCCCACAATTCAAGATAAATTCGTGCTGATAGAATGTGAAGGAGAAGCAACACGACTACAAAATATCGCCCACTCTTATTGGTATTTACAATTCGGTAACGCAAGGAAAATATTGAGGGAAACACAGGATACGCATGCAAGAGGTAACGGAGGAAATGTGAATTTCAACGATTCTTTTTCTTATACAAATTTCCCCTTCTGCAATACAAGGTAGGTAGTATAAAAGGGGAGGCCACATAATTGAACGAAAAGAAAATAAATTTCTTCGGAGCAATACACAGAGAACACACGAGAGAGAGAGAGAGAGAGAGTTGAGGTTTTCTTCCTTGAGAGTGATTCTTAGTAGCCGCGATTGCGGTCTACCAGCTTCAAGATTCAGCGCTGCTAAGGACGCCGTTGACTTTTGCTGGTGTCGCCCTCCACTGATCCGAGTGGTGCTGAGACTCATCCTTTTGGGCCGTTATCTCCAGCTACATCTGTGGCCCCGAAGCTTCTATCCCGACGTTGTTGCTGACTTCATTGCGACGTCTAGGCCATGCACGTCACACCTTCTCCCTAGCTCAGTGATCAATGAAGTCTGGTGAGTCAATCCTTACGAAGCCACATCTCGCGCTTTCATGACGCAAGTCGGACTAGTGTACAAATAGCAAGCAATGGCCGCTATTCACATCTTGCAGTCCGCGACTTCCCAGTTACTGTCCAGAACCGTTCCTTAGTCGAAGCAACTACCACAACAAGCTGTCCTTGTGCTATCACGTTGAGCCTCTATCGTGATTCATGAGCCGTTGTTCGAAGACCAAATTTGGAAGCAAATATTTCGGATAGGTAAAAATTTTGTCTATTTTAATTTCCTAAAATTTTGTTTCCTTATTTAATATATTCATTGGTGCACATGATGGAAATTCCCGATATGTCATGATATTTGCAACTCGAGTAGCCTTCTAAATTAGGAAATCTTCCTAATTTCGCAACGTGCATATGATTGATGGTCCGATTTCATGCTCGAAATAAGACCTGCAATCGCACGGAAAAATCATCAATCCGATTTTACACTCGAGATACGATTCGTGATTTTGTTTAAAAATTAGCCAATCCAATCTCATGCGCGAGATATAATTCGTCAATTTATTTCCAAAATCAAATGGGCATGGATGATATCTTGTTTGATTTGTTGTTGTGCTATTCTTGATGCCTTCATTTGATTGCTCCCATAAAGAAAAACCCAAAAAATATTTGAGTTAGATTAATTGCATGTTAGTATATTACTTGTTTTAGGTTATTTTTCATGTCTAGAATATGAAATTTATTAATTTCGAATTTCTTAAATAAAAAAATACCAAAAAATGAAATTTAGGATGTTAGATTTCTGTTTCACTAGTTTAAATTGCATGTTTAATTATTTGGCGATTATTAATTTCGAACAAATAAAAAAAAGAAGGAAAAAAGTAAAAAAAAAAAAAATCATCATGCATATGTCATATAGAATTAGGGTATCTTTTGCATGTTATTGCATATTAATGTAAGATTGCATGTTTCATTTTACTTTCTAACTAATTTTATGTTTAGATAGATTTTTTATATAGATTGCATTTTAGGATTATTTGGGTTAAGATAATATTTTAGTTTAAGTTAGGATTTGGCTTAACCTAATTCCTAATATAAATTGAATTGGATCTTAATCTATCTAGGTAATTTTCATATTTTACCTAATTTCAAATTTCATAAAAAATACACAAAATGTCTTAGAATAAATTAGTTTTATTCTCTAGGATAGATTGCATTCTTTTAGGAAGAAAAGAAAAATGTCATATGCACGTCATTAGGATTAGATTCATTGAAATGCATGTCATAGAGTAGTTGTTGCTAGGTCCATTCAATTATAAATTACATGTCATTAGAATTAGGTCATTTAGTTAATATTGCATAATATATTGCATAATTTTCATTAAATAAGTGAAAAAAAAAAACAAAAAAAGAAATTGCATGTTAATTAGAAATCATATCTAGGATTGTTGATGTGAATTTTGATCTAACAATGCAGATGCTTTCATTACTATGAGGTAAGTCCTGCAATTTATTTATTTCTTTACTTGGATGTTAAATTGGTGGTTTGCACACCTGCATGATCACCTCACATGTTAGGGAAATAGATTTAAAATCAATCAAAGCTGCCTGCAAAAGCATTTTTGAAAATAAAATAATGGTACCGAAAGGGCATTAGAGAAATCTAGTGTAACCAAGTCCCTATACCTAGAGTCTCTAGTTCGTAGGAGTAAAATAAAACTCTCGTTACTTTACTTGGGTTTCTAATCGACCCACCAAAAAATAGATTAGTGGCGACTCCTAGATAAATCTATCTGCATGTTAAGAATTTAAACCTAAGTCGGGAATTGGTATGGGCTTGGGAGAGCCCGAGTTAAGTCTAGGCTTAACAATCCATTAGCTAAACTCCAAGTGATTCACCCAAAAAATTTGGTCGCGACAATAATCCTTTAACAACTCCATCCATCTCCTCTGCCTCACATTTAGCTCCTTTTGTGAAAACAAATAGTTTAAACTTTTATGATCTGTATAGATCTTGAACTTCTCTCCATATAGATAATGTCTCCATATTTTCAAAGCAAAAATTATAGCTACCAATTCCAAGTCATGGGTTGGGTAATTCAATTCATGAGGTTTCAACTGTCTGGATGCATAGGCTATGACCTTGCCATGTTGCATCAAAACGCATCCCAGTCCTTTGTGAGACGCATCACTATATACCGTGAACCCATCAGATCCAGATGGTATAGTTAAGATCGGAGTCGTAGTCAATTTCCTTTTAAGTTCCTGGAAACTTCTCTCACACTCTCCATTCCACTCGAATCTTACGTTCTTTCGAGTCAATTTTGTCAATGGCCCAGCAAGTCGTGAGAATCCTTCAATAAATATTCTATAGTAACCTGCCAGTCCTAAGAAATTTCGTATTTCAGTGGGCATTGTCGATCTCGGCCAATTTACTACCATCTCAACTTTGGCTGTGTCTACTGCAATTCCTCCTCCTGACACCACGTGCCCCAAAAATATTATCTGATCCAGCCAAAATTCACACTTACTGAATTTGGCATACAACTTATTATCTCTAAGGATTTGCAACACTATCTTAAGGTGTCG